>NIVC01000491.1:45000-47500 GCA_002269645.1 Macrostomum lignano | reverse complement strand
ATCTCCCTTCCCTTTATCTCCCCTACCTTTACCTGTTCTCCTTCATTTTTGCCCTCCCTTCATCTCCCCTCCTTTCATCTGTTCTCCCTTCATATTCTCTCCCTCGTCTTCACTTAATTCATATCCACTCCTTTCATCTCCCTTTCATTTATCTGTTTTCCCTTCATCTCTTCTCCTCCTCTCTTTTTTCATCTCCCCTCTCTTTATTTCCTCTCCCTTCGTCTCCCCTCCTTCGTTTTCTCTCCTTTCGTCCTCTCCCTTCATCTCCTCCCTTCTTCCTCTTCCTCTCGCGTTGCCTTGCAACCCAAACCCCAACCCAGCCAATTCGAACTCTCGCATCCCCCGACAGCTCCGCCGATGATGTACGGCGCTCCCGGCGCCACGGGCCAGCTGGTGACCTCCTCCAGCCGGGCCCTCGTGCCGACCAGCAGTGCCGCCGCTCTGTCAGCCACCGGCGCCAACCCAGCCGACATCTACGGTCAGGACTTCGCCGCTCTGCTTCAGCAGGCTGCTGCGGCTGCAGCCGCTTCTGGAAGCATCCAGCAGCAGCAGCAGCAGCAGCAACAACAACAGCAGCAGCAACAGGCAGCTCTTGCAGCGGTGAGTGCTGGCTCAGCAGCAGCGGCCGGTGCCTGCACAGCCGGTGTCAAGCGACCCGGCTGCGACCTGACCAATGCAGCATCCGTGCTGCCAGCTAAGCTGTACGGCCAGGTGAGAGGCTACGAAATTCGGGAGGATGTGTCGCCGATGCAGATGATGAGATGGGATTCTGTAGGGATTCTGTAGGGGAGGCTGAGAGCTGAGACCATAAGATTTTATTGACAGAATGAACGTCTGGAGTGCCACGTGACCCCCTTCACAGCCATGAGGGCCAGCCCCCCAAAAACACAGCGAGTGTACATGCCTGAGTGTACATTTTTAGTGTTTAATAATAAGAAAAATTTATTATTGATTTGCAACCGACAGCTCAGCCGCAGCTATCGCGCGGCGCATCTGAAGGCTGCGTACGGCTGTTCAGTCCAAGGACTGGGGGGTCGCCACACACAGCCTCAACTACCCCTCTCTCTCTCTCTCTCTCTCTCTCTCTCTCTCTCTCTCTCTCTCTCTCTCTCTCTCTCTCTCTCTCTCTCTCTCTCTCTCTCTCTCTCTCTCTCTCTCTTGCCTTTAGAGAAATTCGGGAAGTTCATTCACTTATAACTACAATAAAGTTGTTCTTTTGGATTTTTTGCCAATCATTTCTTTTTATCAGCAAACTTCATTGATTTACAGACAGAATTTGAGGAGAAGACTTTGCTGACAAGTTCTTTAAGAGAAACAGTATTACAGACAAATTACAGACAAGATTACAGTCGAATCGGAGACGTATGATATGACAGAAAGTTTACAGACGGCTACGGATAAACTACAGACCTCTTTACAGACAGGGGTTGTACAATGGGTTAGAGTTGAACTACAGACAAGTTACAGACATGATCACAGTAAAATTACAGACAAGTTACAGACATGATCACAGTAAAATTACAGACAAGTTACAGACATGATCACAGTAAAATTACAGACAAGTTACAGACATGATCACAGTAAAATTGCAGACAAGTTACAGACATGATCACAGTAAAATTACAGACAAGTTACAGACAGATCACAGTAAAATTACAGACAAGTTACAGACAGATCACTTACAGATGTTAACGCACAGATTCATCAGCTCAGTTAAACTTCATTCCTGCCTCTAACTGTCTATACTAGGACAGTTATTTTTTTTAATTTCTCTCCTTAACTACCTGTATTCCAATGGAAGAAAAGCCTATAATTCTATACATTTGCTCTGTGTAATATATTGCGCGTGATTCAGTGTATATTAATCATCTCAGATATCCAATATGCCAGGAGCATGCAACGGACAATAAAAGTGCATTGTAAAAGTCTGGCTTATAATTAATAATCTTTTTATACAAATTAGCTCATAATTATATGTAAATACCTACGCCTTGACAACAGTAACAGACATCGCGGGGGGCAGGTTCTGCGTATTCCCGATCCAAATCTCATCCTGTGATCGAGAGATATTCCTCCCGAATTAAGCGCCTCATTATAATCTAACCCTGGCCGTGCCTTAATGGCAACCCAGTCTGCATTGATTTAGGTTGCGTCATTGCCACTGCCTCATCATTATCATTGCTAATAGGCAAATTCGACAAATTATTAATCAAATTCTGAAAGGTAATTTACATTGAGACAGGCACTTACTTAATTTAGCATATTTATTGTTTTCATTGCGGTGCCTGCAGTGTGGTAATTAATATTGTAGCATACATTTTAGCCTCCTATATAATTATATGTATTTAATTATATTAAGTTTCATATTGTTTTGTTGACAAAAAATTGTTATTAACAAAACTAATAAGAAACTTGTAAATAATTGACTATAGCATGCCTTGATGGAACCTTTAGTAAGAGCCGTCTCCTCTTAGTTGAAACCTATCTATCAATTTGACAT
>NIVC01000491.1:0-40000 GCA_002269645.1 Macrostomum lignano | reverse complement strand
TTTTTAATTAACAATATAACGCAATAAATGCTGATCATATCTTGATAATAACCAGTGTTGGGCAAGTTACTTAAAAAAAGTAACTTGCGTTACTGTAACTTAAGTTACCAATTTTTAAAAAGTAACTTACGTTAGCCTAGTAACTTTAGACAAAAACCTGGTAACTTTTAAGTTACTGTCCGTTACTCACTTCCGTTACCCATGTTATTAACAAAATTTTCTGCTTTTTTCACATTGCACATTTTTTCACATTGTTGTTACCGAAATTTGCCATTGGGCATTGGGATTAACCGATTAACAGACAGAGACAGGAATTGGCGACACGATGTGAGGCAAATAGAAGGACCAATGGCAATGGCAATCAATAATTAAAATTATAAATGATAAAATAAACGAATATCAATAATTCAATAGAGTAAAATAAATAGAACTGTATAAAATGGTGTAGTGTACTGCAGTGCCAGTGGAGGGACTTGTGGAGGCTACAGATGAATTTCTTTCTTTGGTTGTTTGTTTGAATCAAACTTGAAAATTTTTAGTAACGAAAATGGGCCTTTTCATATAGCTAGTTCTGGTTCCAGAATCAGAACCAATTTGTGAAGTATAACTTTTTGTCTCCATAACTAGAGGGAGATACGTGCTATAAAGTTTTTATTATTGAATGAAAATCGCTAAGAAGAAAGTGAAAAATTGTGCTATGTGAGGTTGTTAAGGCAGTCAAACATTCAACAGAATTAAATAGTTATACTGCTGTTTTTCTTGGAAGATCCGAACCGATTCTGATTCTGGAATTGGTAATATGAAAAGCCTCAATGAAAGGCGAAAATATTTTACCAATATTAACAAAGTAATACATGTTTCAAGTATTTCTTCATTAATTAAACGCAATACCATATGATACTATTCACTTAATTTTGAATTTATGAATGAAAAATGCAAAAACATGTGACAACCGGCGTACTAGCTAAGCATTTCAGTTTTTAATTTAAATATTGCGATTGTTGCAAAGTAACTGTAACGGACTTCCGAAATTTGAGTAACTTACCGTTACTCCGTTACTAAAATAAAAAAGTAACTTGCGTAAGGAACGCTTTACGAAAAAGTAACTTGCGTTACCATTTGCAAGTTACTCGGTAACGGAAGTGCCCAACACTGATAATAACTATGCATATGTCTACATTAACGCTCGAATATTACTTGCTACTATTATTCTTTTTAATTGTTATATCCCATTGTATCGCGGGTGATATTACAGTACATAATAAGCTGGAGCTTCATTTGTGTAAACGTGTTTTTTCCCATCGTGAAATATCATTTAAACAAATTCTTATTTATAATTATTTGTCGTGATTTATCAGCAAAAATAATTCATTTTTTGTTTGCTAAAGCTTTAACAGACCTGCTTAAGCACTGGATTATCTTAATCCCAATGTTATATATGTCTAATTCCTTTATTCAACTGAGTTCGTTTAAAATAAAATTCTGCCTGTTATATCGACTCCAAATATGCTATATACATATACTGATATATTGTATTATATTATATACAATTGGTAAGCTTGCAATAAAATTATTCAAATATACTGTAACTTGTACCATCTGTCATTGGACTCTGCAATTGTCCTTGTAAACTTTCACGATTGCATCTTTTGGTGATTTTGTTGAACTTTCTATAACCGCTTTTCCCCTCATCTACTCATCCCCTCTCTACCCCTCACACCCCCTCTACCCCTTAAATCCCCTCTCTACCCCTTAAATCCCCTCTCTACCCCTTAAATCCCCTCTCTACCCCTTAAATCCCCTCTCTACCCCTTAAATCCCCTCTCTACCCCTTAAATCCCCTCTACCCCTCACACCCCCCTCTACCCCTTAAATCCCCTCTCTACCCCTTAAATCCCCTCTCTACCCCTTAAATCCCCTCTCTACCCCTTAAATCCCCTCTCTACCCCTCACATCCCCTCTCTACCTCTCACATCCCCTCTCTACCTCTCACATCCCCTCTCTACCCCTTAAGTCCCCTCTCTTCCCCTCTCTGCCCCTCACATCCTCTCTACCCCTTCCATCTCCTCTATCTCTCCCATCCCCTCTCTTCCCCTCCCATCCTCTCTCTACCCCTCTCATGCCCTATATCCCTCGCATATTCTCTCTACCCTCACATCCCCTCTACTCAACACATCTCTTCCCCTCATCCACTTCCTTTCTTATGCTATCTCTTTCCCTCTAGTCGCCTCCTGTTTTGACACTGAATTTTGTTAATCTTGAAGAACATAGTCAAAATACCCTAAGTAGAAGCTTGCAGGTATCTCTTGTTGAACTGCATGTATCTATAAATCTGCTTTAACGTAAAAGACGAAATATTTTCTAGTTTTGCAACAACAGCCAAACCGGTCCAAAGAGACCATTTAGCAGTTTGACAAGGTAAGAACAGCTGTTGCACCTTTGAAACGGAAAAGGTAACAAAGGTAACAACACTGCAGTTTCCGTGCAGTAAAACGCGCTTATGCCAAAAGCTATTACCTGTTCTACCGTAGAAAAAAGTTCTGAGGTCAAGGATTAAACAGTTAGTGACACTGTCTTTTTTCAAACGCAGCAATTCTTAGCTCTGGAAAAGAGCAGGGAGAGGAAGTGATGGGATCGGAGATGGAGATGAGATGAGAGATGAGAGAGGCAGATGATATGAGAGGGAGAGGAGATGGGAGGGGTGATTAGAGAGGGAGATGATTTGGGAGAGGAGAGGTAGAAGTAGATAAGATGAGAGATAAGAAAGGGGGAGATTCAAGAGAGAGAAGAGAGGAAGAAGAGGGGAGAGGGAGAGCAGGAGAAGGGAGAGGAGGAGGGGATAAGTAGAGGAGAGGAGAGTTAGAGGAGAAGAGAGAGGGAGAGGACAGGGGAGAGGGGGAAATGAGAGAGGGAGAGGACAGGGGAGAGGAGGAAATGAAAGAGGGAGAGGACAGGGGAGAGGGGGAAATGAAAGAGGGAGAGGACAGGGGAGAGGGGGAAATGAGAGAGAGAGAGGACAGGGGAGAGGGGGAAATGAGAGAGGGAGAGGACAGGGGAGAGGGGGGAATGAGAGAGGGAGAGGACAGGGGAGAGGGGGAAATGAGAGAGGGAGAGGACATGGGAGAGGAGGAAATGAAAGAGGGAGAGGACAGGGGAGAGGGGGAAATGAGAGAGGGAGAGGACAGGGGAGAGGAGGAAATGAAAGAGGGAGAGGACAGGGGAGAGGGGGAAATGAAAGAGGGAGAGGACAGGGGAGAGGGGGAAATGAGAGAGAGAGAGAGGACAGGGGAGAGGGGGAAATGAGAGAGGGAGAGGACAGGGGAGAGGGGGAAATGAGAGAGGGAGAGGACAGGGGAGAGGGGGAAATGAGAGAGGGAGAGGACATGGGAGAGGAGGAAATGAGAGAGGGAGAGTACAGGGGAGAGGGGGAAATGAGAGAGGGAGAGTACAGGGGAGAGGGGGAAATGAGAGAGGGAGAGGACATGGGAGAGGAGGAAATGAGAGAGGTAGAGGACAGGGGAGAGGGGGAAATAAGAGAGGGAGAGGACATGGGAGAGGAGGAAATGAGAGAGGGAGAGTACAGGGGAGAGGGGGAAATGAGAGAGGGAGAGTACAGGGGAGAGGGGGAAATGAGAGAGGGAGAGGACATGGGAGAGGAGGAAATGAGAGAGGTAGAGGACAGGGGAGAGGGGGAAATGATAGAGGGAGAGGACATGGGAGAGGAGGAAATGAGAGAGGGAGGGTACAGGGGAGAGGGGGAAATGAGAGAGGGAGAGGACAGGGGAGAGGGGGAAATAAGAGAGGGAGAGGACAGGGGAGAGGGGGAAATGAGAGAGGGAGAGGACAGGGGAGAGGGGAAAATGAGATAGGGAGAGGACAGGGGAGAGGGGGAAATGAGAGAGGTAGAGGACAGGGGAGAGGGGGAAATGAGAGAGGGAGAGGACAAGGGAGAGGGGGAAATGAGAGAGGGAGAGGACAGGGGAGAGGGGGGAAATGAGAGAGGGAGAGGACAAGGGAGAGGGGGGAAATGAGAGAGGTAGAGGACAGGGGAGAGGGGGAAATGAGAGAGGGAGAGGACAGGGGAGAGGAGGAAATGAGAGAGGGAGAGACGGAGAGGGAATGAGATTGGAGATGAGATGCCAGTGTAGGAGGGTTAGAGCTGAGAGAAGAGTTCAGAAGTTCAGAATAGATTAAAATATGATTTGATTAGCAAAAATGAAGATCTCCCTGCGACCGAAATTGTTCCAAGAGAAGAAAGAAAAAACCCTAAGAGTCATCTCACACAAACAAAAGCAATATACAGCACTGGTTCAGGCTATCATGCCTGAAAAACTTTGCTACATTGAAATTGATTAAAGTCATTCTTAAACATCAAATTACCCTACAACCCATCCGCAAATTACAGATGATAATTTTTTAAGATAAAGGCTTGAATCTTGAGCATGGATACATGCACCAGTGGTGCCTCAGGAGATGTTTACTGAATAATTTTGGTCCTTCTGAAGTCAGCGATATGATGAACACATGTTTTTGGAAATTTTCGCAGAGCAGCAATTATAGGCAAAATTTGCTTCGTAACAAATGAGCCAATTTAAACAGACTGCAACTTATACTATATCATATCCTTCAGGTGCTGAAGTTACACTCTTATATCCTATCCTTCAGGTTCTGAAGCTACACTCTTATATCCTATCCTTCAGGTGCTGAAGCTACACTCTTATATCCTATCCTTCAGGTGCTGAAGCTACACTCTTATATCCTATCCTTCAGGTGCTGAAGCTGCACTCTTATATCCTATCCTTCAGGTGCTGAAGCTGCACTCTTATATCCTATCCTTCAGGTTCTGAAGCTACACTCTTATATCCTATCCTTCAGGTACTGAAGCTGCACTCTTATATCCTGTCCTTCAGGTTCTGAAGCTGCACTCTTATATCCTATCCTTCAGGTACTGAAGCTGCACTCTTATATCCTGTCCTTCAGGTTCTGAAGCTGCACTCTTATATCATATCCTTCAGGTACTGAAGCTGCACTCTTATATCCTATCCTTCAGGTGATGAAGCTACACTCTTATATCCTATCCTTCAGGTTCTGAAGCTACACTCTTATATCCTATCCTTCAGGTGCTGAAGCTACACTCTTATATCCTATCCTTCAGGTTCTGAAGCTGCACTCTTATATCCTGTCCTTCAGGTCCTGAAGCTACACTCTTATATCCTATCCTTCAGGTTCTGAAGCTACACACTTATATCCTATCCTTCAGGTTCTGAAGCTACACTCTTATATCATATCCTTCAGGTGCTGAAGCTACACTCTTATATCCTATCCTTCAGGTTCTGAAGCTACACTCTTATATCCTATCCTTCAGGTTCTGAAGCTACACTCTTATATCCTATCCTTCAGGTTCTGAAGCTACACTCTTATATCCTATCCTTCAGGTTCTGAAGCTACACTCCTATATCCTATCCTTCAGGTTCTGAAGCTACACTCTTATATCCTATCCTTCAGGTGCTGAAGCTACACTCTTATATCCTATCCTTCAGGTGCTGAAGCTGCACTCTTATATCATATCCTTCAGGTGCTGAAGCTACACTCTTATATCCTATCCTTCAGGTGCTGAAGCTGCACTCTTATATCATATCCTTCAGGTGCTGAAGCTACACTCTTATATCCTATCCTTCAGGTGCTAAAGCGACACTCTCATATCCTATCCTTCAGGTTCTGAAGCTGCACTCTTATATCCTATCCTTCAGGTCCTGAAGCTACACTCTTATATCCTATCCTTCAGGTGCTGAAGTTACACTCTTATATCCTATCCTTCAGGTTCTGAAGCTACACTCTTATATCCTATCCTTCAGGTGCTGAAGCTACACTCTTATATCCTATCCTTCAGGTGCTGAAGCTACACTCTTATATCCTATCCTTCAGGTGCTGAAGCTGCACTCTTATATTCTGTCCTTCAGGTTCTGAAGCTACACTCTTATATCCTATCCTTCAGGTGCTAAAGCGACACTCTCATATCCTATCCTTCAGGTTCTGAAGCTGCACTCTTATATCCTGTCCTTCAGGTCCTGAAGCTACACTCTTATATCCTATCCTTCAGGTTCTGAAGCTACACTCTTATATCCTATCCTTCAGGTGCTGAAGCTACACTCTTATATCCTATCCTTCAGGTGCTGAAGCTGCACTCTTATATTCTGTCCTTCAGGTTCTGAAGCTACACTCTTATATCCTATCCTTCAGGTGCTAAAGCGACACTCTCATATCCTATCCTTCAGGTTCTGAAGCTGCACTCTTATATCCTGTCCTTCAGGTCCTGAAGCTACACTCTTATATCCTATCCTTCAGGTTCTGAAGCTACACACTTATATCCTATCCTTCAGGTTCTGAAGCTACACTCTTATATCATATCCTTCAGGTTCTGAAGCTACACTCTTATATCCTATCCTTCAGGTTCTGAAGCTACACTCTTATAACCTATCCTTCAGGTGCTGAAGCTACACTCTTACATCCTATCCTTCAGGTTCTGAAGCTACACTCTTATATCCTATCCTTCAGGTTGTGAAGCTACACTCCTATATCCTATCCTTCAGGTTCTGAAGCTACACTCTTATATCCTATCCTTCAGGTGCTGAAGCTACACTCTTATATCCTATCCTTCAGGTGCTGAAGCTGCACTCTTATATCATATCCTTCAGGTGCTGAAGCTACACTCTTATATCCTATCCTTCAGGTGCTGAAGCTGCACTCTTATATCATATCCTTCAGGTGCTGAAGCTACACTCTTATATCCTATCCTTCAGGTGCTAAAGCGACACTCTCATATCCTATCCTTCAGGTTCTGAAGCTGCACTCTTATATCCTATCCTTCAGGTCCTGAAGCTACACTCTTATATCCTATCCTTCAGGTTCTGAAGCTACACTCTTATATCCTATCCTTCAGGTTCTGAAGCTACACTCTTATATCATATCCTTCAGGTTCTGAAGCTACACTCTTATATCCTATCCTTCAGGTTCTGAAGCTGCACTCTTATATCCTATCCTTCAGGTGCTGAAGCTACACTCTTATATCCTATCCTTCAGGTTCTGAAGCTACACTCTTATATCCTATCCTTCAGGTACTGAAGCTGCACTCTTATATCCTGTCCTTCAGGTTCTGAAGCTGCACTCTTATATCCTATCCTTCAGGTCCTGAAGCTGCACTCTTATATCCTGTCCTTCAGGTTCTGAAGCTGCACTCTTATATCATATCCTTTAGGTACTGAAGCTGCACTCTTATATCCTATCCTTCAGGTTCTGAAGCTACACTCTTATATCCTATCCTTCAGGTTCTTAAGCTACACACTTATATCCTATCCTTCAGGTGCTGAAGCTACACTCTTATATCCTATCCTTCAGGTTCTGAAGCTACACTCTTATATCCTATCCTTCAGGTGCTGAAGCTACACTCTTATCCTGTACTTCAGGTCCTCAAGCTACACTCTTATATCCTATCCTTCAGGTGCTGAAGCTGCACTCTTATATCCTATCCTTCAGATTTTGAAGCTACACTGTTATATCCTATCCTTCAGGTGCTGAAGCTACACTCTTATATCCTATCCTTCAGGTTCTGAAGCTACACTCTTATATCCTATCCTTCAGGTGCTGAAGCTACACTCTTATATCCTATCCTTCAGGTTCTGAAGCTACACTCTTATATCCTATCCTTCAGGTTCTGAAGCTACACTCTTATATCCTATCCTTCAGATTCTGAAGCTACACTGTTATATCCTATCCTTCAGGTGATGAAGCTACACTCTTATATCCTATCCTTCAGGTTCTGAAGCTACACTCTTATATCCTACCCTTCAGGTCCTGAAGCTACACTCTTATATCCTATCCTTCAGGTTCTGAAGCTACACTGTTATATCCTATCCTTCAGGTGCTGAAGCTACACCGAAACCGGGGGGGGGGCATAGTTTAAATGAGCTACATTGTACATGTGACACAACCAAGTAATCACTAACATTGATTCCATTCCTTGATGCTAAGATGTGTGAGCAGAGACCGTCATGTAATAAAGGTATCAGGCATATATCCACCTATATACTAATACTAAATGTCTAAAGTCTAGCTACTGTATTTGTACTTTTGCGACTCAAATTAATTATAGCGACCGACTGGGACACCCGAAAAAAACAAAGATTGTCAAGGAAAAGCCTGATTAGCATGGGGGCTCATTAGTCCCGCCACGAGACAGACACGAGTCGAGACAGCAAAGGAAGCGATGCTGGCTGTTCTGTGCTGTCTTTTCTCCACCAAAGATTACACGTATGTAGAACTCAACAATGTCCCAAGACAGGTATGTAGAACTCAACAATGTCCCAAGACAGGTATGTAGAACTCAACAATGTCCCAGGACAGGTATGTAGAACTCAACAATGTCCCAAGACAGGTATGTAGAACTCAACAATATCTCAGACAGGTATGAAGAACCCAACAATATCCCCAAGACAGGTATGTAGAACCCAACAATATCCCCAAGACAGGTATGCAGGTAGAACCCAACAATATCTCAGACAGGTATGTAGAACCCAACAATATCCCCAAGACAGGTATGCAGAACCCAACAATATCCCCAAGACAGGTATGCAGAACCCAACAATATCCCCAAGACAGGTATGCAGAACCCAACAATATCCCCAAGACAGGTATGCAGAACCCAACAATATCCCGAGACAGGTATGTAGAATCCAATATCCCGAGACAGGTATGTAGAATCCGATATCCCGAGACAGGTATTTAGAATCCGATATCCCGAGACAGGTATGTAGAATCCGATATCCCAAGACAGGTAGTGCCAAAAATCCGATAAAGGCTTATCCTAAGCACAAAGGACAGACAATCACTGTACACACGCCACACAAGCACAAACCTTCCCATCATGTCACCCGAAAGCTGTGTATACAGTTTGCTAAACCGTTTTATTATAAAATATAAACCGAGAGCCATTTTATTTGCAGAGCCATTTTATTTGCAGAGCCATTTTATTTGCAGAGCCATTTTATTTGCAGAGCCATTTTATTTGCAGAGCCATTTTATTTGCAGAGCCATTTTATTTGCAGAGCCATTTTATTTGCAGAGCCATTTTATTTGCAGAGCCATTTTATTTGCAGAGCCATTTTATTTGCAGAGCCATTTTATTTGCAGAGCCATTTTATTTGCAGAGCCATTTTATTTGCAGAGCCATTTTATTTGCAGAGCCATTTTATTTGCAGAGCCATTTTATTTGCAGAGCCATTTTATTTGCAGAGCCATTTTATTTGCAGAGCCATTTTATTTGCAGAGCCATTTTATTTGCAGAGCCATTTTATTTGCAGAGCCATTTTATTTGCAGAGCCATTTTATTTGCAGAGCCATTTTATTTGCAGAGCCATTTTATTTGCAGAGCCATTTTATTTGCAGAGCCATTTTATTTGCAGAGCCATTTTATTTGCAGAGCCATTTTATTTGCAGAGCCATTTTATTTGCAGAGCCATTTTATTTGCAGAGCCATTTTATTTGCAGAGCCATTTTATTTGCAGAGCCATTTTATTTGCAGAGCCATTTTATTTGCAGAGCCATTTTATTTGCAGAGCCATTTTATTTGCAGAGCCATTTTATTTGCAGAGCCATTTTATTTGCAGAGCCATTTTATTTGCAGAGCCATTTTATTTGCAGAGCCATTTTATTTGCAGAGCCATTTTATTTGCAGAGCCATTTTATTTGCAGAGCCATTTTATTTGCAGAGCCATTTTATTTGCAGGGCCATTTTATTTGCAGAGCCATTTTATTTGCAGAGCCATTTTATTTGCAGAGCCATTTTATTTGCAGAGCCATTTTATTTGCAGAGCCATTTTATTTGCAGAGCCATTTTATTTGCAGAGCCATTTTATTTGCAGAGCCATTTTATTTGCAGAGCCATTTTATTTGCAGAGCCATTTTATTTGCAGAGCCATTTTATTTGCAGAGCCATTTTATTTGCAGAGCCATTTTATTTGCAGAGCCATTTTATTTGCAGAGCCATTTTATTTGCAGAGCCATTTTATTTGCAGAGCCATTTTATTTGCAGAGCCATTTTATTTGCAGAGCCATTTTATTTGCAGAGCCATTTTATTTGCAGAGCCATTTTATTTGCAGAGCCATTTTATTTGCAGAGCCATTTTATTTGCAGAGCCATTTTATTTGCAGAGCCATTTTATTTGCAGAGCCATTTTATTTGCAGAGCCATTTTATTTGCAGAGCCATTTTATTTGCAGAGCCATTTTATTTGCAGAGCCATTTTATTTGCAGAGCCATTTTATTTGCAGAGCCATTTTATTTGCAGAGCCATTTTATTTGCACACCCGTGCAAATCGTGCTGACACCTCCTGGCATCGCGGCCAGATCATCAGGCCGCGGATGACCTCGGTTGGCTCGGACGGCCGCGCTTCGGCTGCGGCAGCAAAGCTCAGCACAGCAGGGACTCGCAGAGGTCAGCGCAGCGCGCAACGTCGCACTGAGCGGCGGCGCGAGCGCAACCGGCGAGGGCGACTCCGTGGCGCGGCCAGGCGCCTGTTTTCCCCAGTCCCTGCTACCTCAACTATGGATCCGCCGGGTGGCGCCGGGGACCATGAGGCCAACCTCCATCTGGCCCCAGCTGTACCAGGTGGCCGCCTCAGGCTCGGCACGATGAACTGCCGAACTCTGAAGGCCCCCTGGCGTCGCACCATCCTTGTCCAGCTGGCCCACGACCTACAGCTGGACCTCGTCTCACTGCAGGAGGTCTCTATCGTGGCCGAGCCGGGGCTCCAGTCTGAGGACCTCGGAGCCGGCTGGAGCCTCCTGTACACGTCGGCAGACAACCGCGGCCGGGGCGGTGTCGGCGTACTGATCGGACCGCGCCTCCAGCAGAGCATGCACTGCATCTCGCTGTCTTCGCGACTGATGCGGGTCGACCTGCGACTGCGCGCCCGCTGCATCCGGCTGTTCTGCGCGTATGCACCCACCGCTGCTCACCCCGAGGAGGCGCGTGCCTTCTTCGACTTCCTGGCTGGGCAGCTGGAAGAGGTGCCAAACCGCGACACGCTGGCAGTGCTCGGAGACCTGAACGCAGTCCCGCGGAGGTCCGAGCGCTCGCCCTTTGTCGCGGGACGCGAGAACGCCAACACCGATGCGCTGGAGGACCTGCTTGACCGGCTGGACCTGGTGTCCGCGAACACCCAGTTCCGCAAGCCCCCTGCCCGCCTGGTCACCTTTGCGGGCTGCAAGAGAAGGCGGCGGAACGCACGCGGGCGGAATGCCACGAGGAGACTGGCGCAACTCGATCATGCGCTGGTTCGCACTCGCGAGCGCCGCCGCGTCACCAACTGCGACACCATGGCTCCGCTGGCTCTCCGGTCAGACCACCGACTCCTGATCTGCGACTTGCGGCTCCGCGATCAGCTCTACCGACCGCCAAAGCAGCGGCCACGGCGCTACTATCGTGCACTGTTGGACACCCGTGTGAAGCGTCAATTTGCGGGTGCCTTCGTCGGCTCGCTTGGAGACCAGCGCGAGGCGGAGTATTCCGACATCAGCACCGCCGTTAGAGCCGCTGCAGAGCAGACGGTCCCGCTGATGCGGCCAGCGCAAAAATTGTTGCCTGCCTGGCAGAGCGACCCCGCCATCAGGCAGGCGCGGCTCAACATCGAGCGACTCCGCAGAAACCGGAGGCCCACAGGCGAAGCTGAAGACGCATTTGAGCGCCTTCTTGACGAGCGGCAGCAGGCCGCTGTCGACGACGCCATTAGGTCCATCACTGCAGCCGGCCCCGACGTGAAGAGCCGCGCAGTGTGGACGGCCGTCCGGACTCTGACGGGGCGCAAAAAGCGCGTGGCGCTGAATCTGGCCGGCGACACTCCGGAGGAGCGCAGGAATGAATTGCGCGACTTCTTCGCCGGCATTGTGAACGCGCCCGCATCGCCGCTGCCCGCCAGCTTTGCGCTCCCACTGGACACGCCGCTCCCAGCTGAGGAGGACTTCTGCACCAGACCAGTCACCACGGAGGACGTTGTGCTGTTCGCTCGGAAAACATCAGGCGGCAAGGCGCTCGGCCCCGACGAAGTCCCGGTCGAAGCGCTGCGGCTCCGCTGTGTGGCCTCCCAGGTCACAGGCGTCATGAACCGCGTGCTCGCCGGCGCTCCTGCGCCCACCGAGTGGACCGTCGCGCACATCGTGCCAATCCCGAAGAAGGCAGGGACAACGCGGAAAGAAGACCACCGCGGGATCTCGCTGATGTCCTGCACCGCGAAGCTCTTCAACCGGCTGCTGCTCGATCGTCTGCAGTCGGTGCTGGACCCGTACCTGCGGTACGAGCAGAACGGATTCCGGCCGCAACGCGGTACAGTGACACAGATCCTCGCACTCCGCCGTGTCATCGAGGAGGCGCGCATCCGCCAGTCTACGCTGATCATTGTCTTCGTTGACTTCCGAAAGGCGTTTGACTCGGTGTTGAGAGCCGCTCTCCCCTTTGTCCTTCGAGCCTACCGGGTGCCCCAGCAGCTAATCGACGCTGTCATGGCGCTGTATTGCGATACTCGAGCTGCTGTGGTGACGGCGGACGGCCTGTCTGACCTGTTCGACACTTCATCAGGAGTTCTGCAGGGAGACACCTTGGCGCCGTTCCTCTTCGTGCTGCTGCTGGACTGGGTGCTTCGGACCGCACTCCCCTCGGCTAATGACGGCTTCCTGCTGCGCAGACGCATCGGTCGCCGCCACGGCGAAAAGCGCCTAAGCGTGCTTGGCTACGCCGACGACCTCGCCCTCCTGTCCTCGTCTGTTGGAGGCGCCCAGCGCCAGATCGACAGGTTGGTCGAGGTAGCATCGAGCGTCGGTCTGGTTGTCAACACGCTAAAGACCGAGGTGCTGACTGTGCCGGCCGAAATCCCAGCAGACCTGACATGCCGCGGCGCAGACGGGCAGACGACCAGGCTCGCACGTTGCCAGCGGTTCACCTACCTCGGCGGTCTGGTGCCCCACGTGGAAGAAGACCTCCGGCGGCGCAGAGGACTTGCCTGGGCGGCCTTTCGTTCGATCCGAGCCGTCCTCCAGTCCGAAGCGCTGCCCGACCGCCAGAGGGCTCGGCTGTGGCAGGCGGTGGTCGAAACCGTCCTGCTCTACAACGCCGAGACGTGGACGCTGACGGCTACGCTGGAGCGGCAGCTGGACTCGGCGCACTCAGGGCTGCTCCGTGCGGCCTTTCGAGCTGACGAGAGCGTCGGGACCGAGGCCCTGTACGATCGGGCCAAGCTGCAGCGCCCGTCCACCATCCTGCGCCGACGGCGACTCCAACTGGCGGGCCACGTGATCCGGGCGAGGGCTACTGCCCCCAACCCGTTCAGGACGTCCTGCTGCTCACCTTGCAGGGCCCGTTCAGGCGGGGTCAGGCCCGAACCCGTCGATACGTGGACTGCCTGCTGTGCGACGCTGGGGCGCCCGACACTGCCAACGGAGCGGATTTCGTTCGCTCCCAGGCTCTGCGGCGCGCCATCTGACGCGCCCTGCTCTAACTGACTTTGCTTGCGGGGCCGCGTATTTTGTTGTTGTTGTTGTTGCTAAAGCATCAATGACGGCCTGGCTCGGTGTAAACACGCCAAAAAACTTTCCTTTTTCCAGAAGCCCAAGTTATTCCTCTACACTGGAAATCACGGCCCCACATACAGATGGCCAGCGGCCAAGGCTTGAAGGCCGTTACTTTCTTTTGTACTTTTAAATCTTCATTTTTAAAGCAAGCCACTGACAGACGGGAGCGGGTTTTGTTAGTAAAGTTACCAATTTTAGCAAACCCCAACCGCACTAACGCTGGTGCCACTGAAAAATACCTTTAAAGCATTGATTTATATGCAGCCCGAGGCGAAATTACCCGTTTAAGCTACTAACTAAGTAGAAAAGTAGACATTTTGCATATTAAATCTAAGGAAGCTGAACAAACGTGACCAGCATTTAATTTTTGAATAAAATAATAAAATTACTTGCAAGTTAATTGTCTATATATTTTTCAATAAAAGCAATCATAAGCTAAAAACTACTTTGCAACTAATAGCCAACTAAACCAAGGACTACTGTAGCATATTGTAACAGGACGTAAGACTCAGAGACCGCGTAGTTTTTGGAGGCAAATTTCCTGGAATAACCTTTTCTAGAAAATCGGCCTTCAAAAATATCAAAGTTTATCCTTTAACTAAACTAAACTAGTGTAATATTATTAGAAATAGTCCATTTTTGTTCAAGGGAAGACCGGTCAAACAGCATGATCAGATTCTAACAAATTGCATTATTAAATAATCGAAAACTAAAAATCTAAGAAAATAAAGACAATCTTTGTTTTGTAAGATTTAAATGCTAATAATACAAGATTGATTGAATAGATGGGAGATCAATTTTGGGTTGGAAACTCGCTTAAAATAAATGAGCAACAGTGTTTAATAAAATTTAAACTAGCTTCCAGTTAAACAAAAGACTGCAAACGCAGAAATTTAGTCTTCTCCTTTAGTAGAAGTTGGCTGCTCAGCTTTCGGAGCAAAACGCCTCAAACTGCCGTCCATGGCGGAGTGCACAGTCCTGTCTATGGGCCCAACGATGAAGGGGATGCTGCCCAGCCCAATGCCAGTTACTAACCAACGAGTTGTTAACGGCCCAACCGTAGTCAGTGTGCGCATTCTAATTAGCTTATTAATTGTTAAATTGGCTGCCCAGCAGATTCTGTTGATTGTAAGGCCGGGTACAATTACTGACGCCAGGCTTTGCCAGACTAGCGAGTCTAAGCAGGCAAAAGCGACTCGGGAATTCCAGCGATTACCTGAGGCCTGCGAGTGGGTTGGGTTGGGTTTGGATCAATAAGACGCACGGTTTGGTGAGAAAAAAAAGAATAGGGGAAGGGTTGAGGACCTTGGGGATTAGGAGTTGAGGGTCATGGGGATTAAGGGTTGAGGGTCATGGGGATTAAGGGTTGAGGGTCATGGGGATTAAGGGTTGAGGGTCATGGGGATTAAGGGTTGAGGGTCATGGGGATTAAGGGTTGAGGGTCATGGGGATTAAGGGTTGAGGATCATGGGGATTAAGGGTTGAGGGTCATGGGGATTAAGGGTTGAGGGTCATGGGGATTAAGGGTTGAGGGTCATGGGGATTAAGGGTTGAGGATCATGGGGATTAAGGGTTGAAGATCATGGAGATTAAGGGTTGATTATCCATGGGATTAAGGGTTTGAGGATCATGGGGATCAAGGGTTGATTATCATGGGGATTAATGGTTGATTATCATGGGGATTAATGGTTGATTATCATGGGGATTAAGAGTTGAGTTGAGGGTCATGGGGATTAAGGGTTGAGAACCATGGGGATTAAGGGTTGATGATCATGGGGATTAAGGGTTGAGGATTCTTTGGATTAAGGGTTGAGGATCGTGAAATTGGGACTGGAATCACAGGAAATAAGGAAGGATTTTTAATTATCATGGGAATTAATAAAGTTTAGCTTCAAAGTAGATTAACTATTAGCTCTTTAAGTATTATTACCTGATACTCAAGTTGAGTTTTGTGTGCAGTGTCAGCAGCCACATAGCCCGATGCAACCACATAGGAGAAGCGAACCCAGTTCACATGGACTTGAATCCGAAATGCTTCACCAACTTCATTGGCGTAACCTACAAGTAAGATAAAACAAAAGTGTATTTTTATTTGAATAGTAGCATTTTTGTTTACTGTAATGGTAACATTTTGATTTTGAAATTCATTAGCATCATACTGTCTAACAGCCATGCCAAAATGCAATAGTTTTGCCAAAATTGGAATTGTTTCAATAAAAAGCTAAGTATGTCAATGGTTTCTTGGTTTAACACTAGGTTATTAAATATATAATTTGTTGTATCAATTATAATAGTGAATTTCACTGACAGTTGAATACTAAATAAAAAGCTTTGAATAAAAATAAAGTAGGTATATGTATGAATACTTGAATAAATAGTTATTCTTATTCCTATAAATACCTATGCATATGGTTATAGAAGAGATGTTCAAATGTGTGCCAGTGTTTGACAAAAAAGATCTTATATGTCCTCTTTAGTTTACAATCATTTAAATAGCAGAAATAACTTTAAATGATTGTGAGCTGAAGGTAAGGGGGTTTTGTGTAATAAGTAACTAAAATTGATGGCTATCTAAATACACAAGCTACCTTTGGTTTTCAATCATTTATATGTATTTCTTCAATTTAAATGATTATAAACCAAAGCTGAGAAAGGTAGTGAATACAAATGTGGTATATTAATTTATTTGTCTTTTTTCCACAGAACTTTGCAGATAATGTATGGAGTTGAGTCTAAAGCTGCAATCCAGTGGTCAAACTATTGTTGCACCATATGCAAATGGTTTAGAAGTCAATGAGACAGCATCATGATACACTAAACCCCCTTACCTTCAGTTTGTAATCAAATTACATGTATTTCTGCCATTGAAATGATTGTAAACCAAGTAGATATATAGGATTATCTTCATTGAACAGTTTTGGAATATAAAATCACTACAACTCCCTTACCTTCACTTCACAATCATTTAAGTGTTATTTCTACTATTTTAATGATCATAAACTGAGGTAGATACATAGGATCCTCATCATTGCCATGCCATAGGAGAAACTATAGGTTGGCTATTCTATTTAGTTTTTCTAGTGAAATGAATAAGCCTAGTTTAACCATTTTTGTTTCTTTTGAACACCGAAATAGAAAATTACATGAGGATCATGAACCAAAATGTAGGTGAAAAAATGAACTTGTAAATCAAAGGAATACCATTTTTCTTACCACTAAAACCCCCTTCCCAACCTCAAAGTTTCACCTATCTGGTACAACTTTGCTTTGTCCAGATTTGCGACTTAGTTCCTCTTGATTGCAACTTAATTTTCACTTTGTATATATGACTTTTTTCTTTTTTTCCTGCTTTCTTCTCTTTTCTTCTCTTTCTCTTTCCCCTTACTCTCTTTTCTCTCCTTTCTTTTCCATTTCTCTTCCTTTCCTTTCTTTATTCTCCCAATTTTTTGTTTTTCACATTTTTGATTTTGCAACTTACCTTGGCCAGTGGCCATTTTACCCATCTAGTTTGGATGGGTTAGACAGGTGTTGGGCATGTATGCTTCCCAATGCCCTCAAGACCTTTTAAATGTTGTTTAAATAAACCTTTGAAGGAATTATATCAAATTAGTATTTTACACTAAGAAATTTGAAGTGCTAAGAAGCTTACTAAGTCTAAGAGAATAGATTGGAGAATTATAATAAGCCATCAAAGGAAATTTAGAGAGACATGCCATGACCCTCTAATCTAGATAATGCCCGAAGGACTAGAAAGAATACATTAGACCACTCAGGCAATTACATTAGACCATTACCCATTACTAGAATAAGCCTACATAAGACTGCTTAGGCAAACTATATCAAAATGCTACTAGAACTAAATATAATATTACAAGATGAAGAACAATTATTAGAAATGCACAATAATTACATCAAAATGAGATTCTGAAAAACATATATATAATTACTATTTAGAGACCTGCAACAACTTTCATAGCTTAACTATGGCCTATGGGATCAAATTCATCAAACCAGCCTACAAAGCAAAAAAAATCTTGTATACACAGTGCATACTTGGGACTATAGGGTGTACATAAGGACCTTTTCCCAAATTTAATTTTGGCATGCACATGCCATTTCCTGACTATGGATTATCTATAAATATTATCAAAACTGCAACTAATTTAATGAAAATAACTTTGGTTGATCAGTTTTTACAGATGTTAAAACTGATATTAAAATGTACATAGACATGTGCATGATTTTGCATGACTCACTTATCTCTTAGTCTCATCCATTTGGTCAGCTACCCTATAACTGAGTAAATTGTCGTCTAGTATACAGCCACCCCACTCCCATTATGTACATTTAACATCAGTTTTAACATCGGTAAAAACCAATTGGCCAAAGTTATATAGGCCTATATGTAACTTATAAACCTATAAAGTTCAATAAGCCCATGTCTTGCACTTGAAAATGAATAAAAAATATTAGAAACCTTAAAAGTAGGGTCTAAATAACTTATTCTTATAATTCAGCTAATTTTTAATTACACAGCTACTACCAGTATTTATTTTGATATTTTCAATAATTGTTGTGAGTTACTGATTTTTGCTTATTTGGTTGTCTACAAAATTACAACAATTAGAATATTACTAGCAATCTACGCCCCCCGTTGGGGAGCCAAAGAAATGCTATACACATTTTTTTAATAAGCTTATCTAAAAATATCTGTCAACCTTCTAACCCTAACCCTAACCCTAACCCTAACCTAACCCTAAAGCATTGAAATTTCAGTAATTCTCTCTAAGAGTCATTATAGCACTACTACAGCATTATAGCGATAAGCTTCTTTTATTTTTTACATAACGCTTTTTTTATCAGCAATCCCTCGCCTGAGGAGGCATCAAATAATGTAATAAAAAGTTTTCAATAAACTACATGTAGCTTCTGACTTTAGCCTTGAAATCTCATTTATACCCCCGTGAGCCTTGACATCTCAGCTATTCCCCCCCCCTGTCCGTAAGCCTTGACATGTCAGCGATGGCCCCCATAAACCTTGAAATCTAAAAAATCCACTGTTAACCTTGAAACCCGATAAAATATAACCCTCAACCCACACCTGACCTAAACCTAACTTTAACCCAACCTAAAGCCTTGAAATCTCAGCAATTCTTCTCCCCTAAGCCTTGACATTTTAGTGATTCCTTCTTTAAGAATCACAGCACTATAACGATTTCCACCAAGCTTTGACATCGTAGCAATTCCCAAATGAATCTTTTAACTTTGACATGACTTGTCTTTTATGTATACATAGTGCTACTTTTATTTTTTACATGACTCTTCTTCTATCAGCACCCCCATGGCGAGCCAACAAAGAATGTAATAAAAAATTGAGTAAAGTACATGAACTTTGAAGTAGCTTCTGACTTTTGCTTTGAGATCCCAGAAACAACCCCCCCCTCGTAATCTCAGTTATTCTCTGAGAGCCTTTACGTCTCAGTTTTTCTTCCCAGCACAGCATTATAGCTGCATTTCATTTTTACATGACATCCTTCATGTCTGACATGACGCTTCTTTTGATTTTTACATTACACTTCTTTTATTCTTCCATGATGCTTCTTAATTTTTTAAATGACACTTTCATTAGTTTTTAAATGAGGCTTCTATGATTTTTTCATGACGCTTCTATGATTGTTTACATGACGCTTCTATGCTTTTTACATGACGCTTCTATGATTTTTTCATGACGCTTCCATGATTTTTTCATGCCGCTTCTATGCTTTTTATATGACGCTTCTATGATTGTTTACATGATGCTTCTATGCTTTTTATATGACGATTCTATGATTTTTACATGACATTTCTATGTTTTTTTCATGACGCTTCTATGATTTTTTCATGACACTTCTATGATTTTTACATGACGCTACTATGATTGTTTACATGACGCTTCCATGATTTTTTACATGACGCTTCTATGCTTTTTACATGACGCTTCTATGATTATTTCATGACGCTTCTACGATATCTGCAGGACGCTTCTATGATTGTTTACATGACGCTTCTATGATTTTTTACATGACGCTTCTATGATTTTTACATGACGCTTCCATGATTTTTTACATGACACTTCTATGATTTTTACATGACGCTTCCATGATTTTTTCATGACGCTTCCATGATCTTTTACATGACACTTCTATGATTTTTTGCATGACGCTTCTATGATTGTTTACATGACGCTTCTATGATTTTTTACATGACGCTTCTATGATTGTTTACATGACGCTTCTATGATTTTTACATGATGCTTCTACGATTTCTGCAGGACGCTTCTATGATTTTTACATGATGCTTCTATGATTTTTTCATGATGCTTCCATGATTTTTTACATGACGCTTCTATGATTTTTTACATGATGCTTCTATGATTTTTTACATGACGCTTCTATGATTTTTTAGTTTTCTTCTTGGTGTTAAAAAGCTTTAATTAAAAAAATTCCACTCTCTAAAAATTCGAACCATCGTCCCTGCATTTAGCAGTCAGTCTGTTTACCTCTAGGCTAGCTCTCATCGTTTTGATAATATGAATTTTAGCACTTATAATTATAAGTTTCAAAACTCCAAGCATGGAGTAAATCACACGAGGCAGTTATGACATAATCAATTTCTCAGTCAGTCAGTATCAGTTAACAATATGGTTACGCAATTTAAATCAAGTCTGGTGCTACGCTTCCACACTGCATTTTCAATTCAAGTCAGAGTTACAATTCAGTTATGATGCAATCTATTTCAGAATCAGAATTCAACCAGTCAGTTTTTTTCTCTAGCATTCTTACAATGCATTTCAAGTCGAAAAGTTTGCTTGACCTTTGCAAAAAAGCATGTTTTTCGAATATTTAATCCCTTTAACATGGAGCAATTTCTTAGCCAAGATGCATGTACCGTCACGGGAAAATTTCTGATCAAACAGTGCAAGTCTCATGAAAATCGGTTAAGCCATTTTTTCTCTAATCGATTGCAAGCAAGCAAGCAAGCAAGCAAGATTTTCATTTTTAGTATATAGGATGGTTGTCTACAAAATTACAACAATTAGAATATTACTAGCAATCTACGCCCCCCGTTGGGGAGCCAAAGAAATGCTATACACATTTTTTTAATAAGCTTATCTAAAAATATCTGTCAACCTTCTAACCCTAACCCTAACCCTAACCCTAACCTAACCCTAAAGCATTGAAATTTCAGTAATTCTCTCTAAGAGTCATTATAGCACTACTACAGCATTATAGCGATAAGCTTCTTTTATTTTTTACATAACGCTTTTTTTATCAGCAATCCCTCGCCTGAGGAGGCATCAAATAATGTAATAAAAAGTTTTCAATAAACTACATGTAGCTTCTGACTTTAGCCTTGAAATCTCATTTATACCCCCGTGAGCCTTGACATCTCAGCTATTCCCCCCCCCTGTCCGTAAGCCTTGACATGTCAGCGATGGCCCCCATAAACCTTGAAATCTAAAAAATCCACTGTTAACCTTGAAACCCGATAAAATATAACCCTCAACCCACACCTGACCTAAACCTAACTTTAACCCAACCTAAAGCCTTGAAATCTCAGCAATTCTTCTCCCCTAAGCCTTGACATTTTAGTGATTCCTTCTTTAAGAATCACAGCACTATAACGATTTCCACCAAGCTTTGACATCGTAGCAATTCCCAAATGAATCTTTTAACTTTGACATGACTTGTCTTTTATGTATACATAGTGCTACTTTTATTTTTTACATGACTCTTCTTCTATCAGCACCCCCCATGGCGAGCCAACAAAGAATGTAATAAAAAATTGAGTAAAGTACATGAACTTTGAAGTAGCTTCTGACTTTTGCTTTGAGATCCCAGAAACAACCCCCCCTCGTAATCTCAGTTATTCTCTGAGAGCCTTTACGTCTCAGTTTTTCTTCCCAGCACAGCATTATAGCTGCATTTCATTTTTACATGACATCCTTCATGTCTGACATGACGCTTCTTTTGATTTTTACATTACACTTCTTTTATTCTTCCATGATGCTTCTTAATTTTTTAAATGACACTTTCATTAGTTTTTAAATGAGGCTTCTATGATTTTTTCATGACGCTTCTATGATTGTTTACATGACGCTTCTATGCTTTTTACATGACGCTTCTATGATTTTTTCATGACGCTTCCATGATTTTTTCATGCCGCTTCTATGCTTTTTATATGACGCTTCTATGATTGTTTACATGATGCTTCTATGCTTTTTATATGACGATTCTATGATTTTTACATGACATTTCTATGTTTTTTTCATGACGCTTCTATGATTTTTTCATGACACTTCTATGATTTTTACATGACGCTACTATGATTGTTTACATGACGCTTCCATGATTTTTTACATGACGCTTCTATGCTTTTTACATGACGCTTCTATGATTATTTCATGACGCTTCTACGATATCTGCAGGACGCTTCTATGATTGTTTACATGACGCTTCTATGATTTTTTACATGACGCTTCTATGATTTTTACATGACGCTTCCATGATTTTTTACATGACACTTCTATGATTTTTACATGACGCTTCCATGATTTTTTCATGACGCTTCCATGATCTTTTACATGACACTTCTATGATTTTTTGCATGACGCTTCTATGATTGTTTACATGACGCTTCTATGATTTTTTACATGACGCTTCTATGATTGTTTACATGACGCTTCTATGATTTTTACATGATGCTTCTACGATTTCTGCAGGACGCTTCTATGATTTTTACATGATGCTTCTATGATTTTTTCATGATGCTTCCATGATTTTTTACATGACGCTTCTATGATTTTTTACATGATGCTTCTATGATTTTTTACATGACGCTTCTATGATTTTTTAGTTTTCTTCTTGGTGTTAAAAAGCTTTAATTAAAAAAATTCCACTCTCTAAAAATTCGAACCATCGTCCCTGCATTTAGCAGTCAGTCTGTTTACCTCTAGGCTAGCTCTCATCGTTTTGATAATATGAATTTTAGCACTTATAATTATAAGTTTCAAAACTCCAAGCATGGAGTAAATCACACGAGGCAGTTATGACATAATCAATTTCTCAGTCAGTCAGTATCAGTTAACAATATGGTTACGCAATTTAAATCAAGTCTGGTGCTACGCTTCCACACTGCATTTTCAATTCAAGTCAGAGTTACAATTCAGTTATGATGCAATCTATTTCAGAATCAGAATTCAACCAGTCAGTTTTTTTCTCTAGCATTCTTACAATGCATTTCAAGTCGAAAAGTTTGCTTGACCTTTGCAAAAAAGCATGTTTTTCGAATATTTAATCCCTTTAACATGGAGCAATTTCTTAGCCAAGATGCATGTACCGTCACGGGAAAATTTCTGATCAAACAGTGCAAGTCTCATGAAAATCGGTTAAGCCATTTTTTCTCTAATCGATTGCAAGCAAGCAAGCAAGCAAGCAAGATTTTCATTTTTAGTATATAGGATATAGACCCTAGCCTAGACCTAGACCTTGCTTCAGTAAATAGTAGGATTAAACAATAAAAATGGCTGTAAGACTTTTATGGATAACTTACCTAAATATCGAACCCAAGTGTCTCTGAAAATATCTTTTTCGGCACCTTCGGCTTCAGAGGAGATTTGTTTTGACTTTGTTGAGTTTTCCATGATTTTTATTAGGGCCCCCCTTAGCTTTAAAAGCTATACAAGAATCGAAAAGCAAGAAAGTCAAATCTTAGGTCAAAATAGATTTTAATTGAATAGCAAATTAATAAAATTAAGATTTGCTCGACTCTAGCGGTTTTTATTTTGTAAACTTGAAAATTGTTAAAGGCGAGAATCCGACCACACTGTACACATGCTACGTTCAATTGAATGAGATTTTTTTTCGCATGATATCGTTGCTAGCAGTTCGAACAAATATAGTCGTAGTTTTTGGAGTGCGCAATTTTTTAGCAAATATGTGATTTTTTAATGTAATGCGATGCTTTAAAGAATGACCGGTTACCACCACTACTTAATAATACCAAATACTACGAGATTATCAAGTACACTGGCAGAAGGACATTTAAGCTCGGTGCAGTGCAGTAGTGGCCTATTGAAGTCTAATATATCAACAGTAGGAATACTAATTGCCATTCTTCTAGTTTAAAAAACAAAATGAAAATGCCCAGTAGTTGAGGTCTGCCCACTGTCAGTGTAGTAGCAACAGCTGGTGTCCATATACTTATGCTCCTGATGCTACCTGTTGAAGGTATATAGGCTATAGTTAGTTTTTAGTTACCTGTAGTTACATTATGTAGACACTGATGCCTTTTTACAAGCACGCACACACTGAGCGACATATGTACATGTCAGCAAATTGAAGTACATGCAGACAATTAACGCAAGCACCTGAGACAACGTCGGCAGAAATTTTCCTTGCAAAGTAATTAATTATCATCGATGCGACAAGGCAAATACATAAGTACGTACATGCAACATTTTTTCTGTCGGCTTAACGTGAAATATTCATTTGGCAGAGACGTCTATGTTGCACTGATATTCATATATACATGTACATGTACAGCGCTGCAGCGGCCTTTACGTCTAAGATCATGAACAGTCTAGTCGATATAAGGCTTGGTCCTGGTCGATTAAGTATTTATATGCACTAAAAGTACAACTATAACAAAGGGGAATCCCCCGAGAGAGGGCAAACCTCAACAGCTGGAAATTCTCAGCTAAGTCTCTCAAGCATTCAGTCATCACCCAGACGTCGTCATCGGCATTTAATAGATGACACCAGGTGGCAGGTTCAGACTATATGGATCCTCATCACCAGGTCATCTCAGTTGATCAGTAGACGACGACGTCTGGATGATGACTGAATGCATGAGAGACTATAGCGATCGACCCAGGATGTCCAGCAGTTGAGGCTTGCCCACTGTCGAGAGGCTTAATCAGCGAAAGTAGACCGGAAATTCGCAACAGGGTGTCCATAGTCACCTGGTGCCACCTGTTGAAAGTCCAGAAGCTCCGTCTTTGGGTGAAAGCCAGAGACCGACGAAGTTCGAGTTGATGCAGACACTGCATCTTCGACGTGCTAATTAATGAAATTTCGAGGCTAGCAGGCAAGGCTGCATGAGTACTGAGGTGCAGTGCAGTGCTGATTGGCGAACAGGGGTGTAATTAATTATTGAACACACTATATAAAATATAGATCGTATGGGAAAAATCCTACCTTCGCAGAATCGTCGAATATCTCCACGGTCTGGAGGGCTGGCGACTTGATTCTTGTTTGAAAAGTACGCAAGAAAATGTCCGGCCGTGTTCTTGAAGTTCATGCGCTTGCATAGCTTTAATTTGTATTTTTACATCTAACGCATGTACCCTCATGTGCGTGTACTTAGATCCATCAGAGTAATGGGTTGGACTTAGAAGTAGGAGGGCTGCAGTTTGCAGACAGACAGACAGACACAGACCCTAGGACAGACAGACGGACAGACAGACAATCAGACAGACAGACAGACAGACAGACAGACAGACAGACAGACAGACAGACAGACAGACAGACAGACAGACAGACAGACAGACAGACAGACAGACAGACAGACAGACAGACAGACAGACGACACCCCCCCCGACCAGGCACACATGCAAGCGCTCGGATACGTACGGCAGCCATATGCACAGCAGGCCAAACTCACACAGGAGTGCGGCCCTAACTTCGTTCATTCAAAACACCATCTAATCTGGTCCAATTTCGTTTGATAACGCGACTTGTACATCAAATTTGGTTCATTTGTACATTGATCGTGATGTAACCACGCTCCGGTCGCGGGATAGGGCATGGGAACTTTTTCGAAAGTGCCTCCTATCCCGTGCACCCTCTGCACAGAGCTGTCGAGACTCGGCCAGGTCTCCGACCGGGCCTGGAGACTCCCGCTCTGCTGCACCTCTCTTGCTGCCTTGGTCCCGTCTCCCCTGCCGCCACACCTGCCTTTCCGGAGCCCCCTACCCCTTTCTGTACCTCCCCCTCTACCCTATCTCTTCTGTTTTCCGCCCTATTCTTCCTGTACTTTCCCTGTCTCCCCTCTTTTTGTCTTCCTCTGCACTCTTTTCCTGCGCTGTCCCCTCTTTCCCTGTGTCTACTTACAGTATGTTGTGTGCTCACCGTCCCCCCATCCCCTCTCAAACTCCCAAACGGTGACGCAAGTCGTGTGACCCCTTCTTCCCCCCCCGATGACTCATCGATGACTCATCCCCCTCTCTTGCGCAACCTTTTCTCATGCCATTGTTCTCCTTCCCAAATTTCTCATGCGACACCCACCCCACCTCCGCTTCTATTGTTCTCGTTTTTGATTCTTTTGTTCTCTCGACCCCCACCAATTATCACATTTTCTCCGATTTTCTCTTTCTTTTGTTCTCGTTTTCGCACCTAATTATCACCTTTTCCCCAATGTTTACTTTTCCATTGTTCTCAGTTCTCCCCAATTATCCCCGTTTTCCAATTCCTTTGTTCTCGACCCCAGCCCTATTGTTCTCAATGTTTGCTTGCGCAATACTTTCGCGACCACCCGCTGCGCCAATTATCCCCCCACCCCACTTCCGGATTGCGCAATTTCCCGATTTCTCATGTTGCTATGCCGGTCTCATGCTTCTCATCATGACTCACTCTGACGTCATTTTGCCGGCAGCCAATCAGAGAGAGGGAGCCATGGTAACGACCTTGAGGAGGCGGCTGTGAGGTCTATAAAAGGAAGCGATTTCGGCATGAGAATCCTCACTCGTTCTACGTTTCCCCCTTTCCGGGACTTGTTGTCAGACTGAGTTCTGACCTGTTCGTCTATAAGGCGAATCCCTGCCGGTCCGCGGTCTGTTACCGCCAAGTTATCCTTAGCTCCCCAAGTGAGCTCGCCTATCGGCCAGCGGTCTGATACCGCCCAGCATCATCAGCATCGCCTGATCTACATCAGCGCCTCGTCGCTCCAGCGCATCGCCGCTTCACTGTCTGCCTGACTGCAGCCTACAGCCGCCACCGGTCACTCCGCCTCTCTCTCTCTCTGTGCAGCTGCCGGTAAGTTCCTGTTACTAATTTGTGCCCTAATTGCCTTTGCTTATCCGGGGTTTGCCTATTTTCCATTGTCTGATTAGAGAGCTGAGCCAATTGTGATACCGTATCTCTTGCTGTATTTTACTCAATAGTGAAGCCGCCTAATTGCCTGATTATTCGCCTAAGGGCCTAATTATTAACTATTAACTAACTTCATCATTATTCCATCTTTCACCATCATTTAACTCATGGCTTGCTAAGCCTTTCTCCCGGGGTGGCAAAGCATAGGGAAGTTTGGGTAAGCTAATGGCCTCTCCCCGTGCAAAGCCCGCCTGTGAGTGCGTGCTGCGGGGCCGCGTGTGCGTGCAGTAGAGGGATTAGCGAGTCTTGGCACAGAATGGCAGTAGGAAGGTTGCAACCCCATGCTAACGCGTCCCTTCGCCCTGAGCAATCTAAACTAGAGACAGTACATGTTCGCCTCATGCTACTCTTAGTAATCAAAGTCGCAAGTCAGCCTCGCTCACAGCCACAAAGGATCCCCTGCTGAGAAATCCTCCAGGATTGAGCCCAGAGTTCCCGATCATGCCCCAAGCAGAGTCCCTGTACTCGGCTGCATGCGTCTCCCCTGTTAGCCTAAATCCCCTGGTAACCAATCCAGGCGGGGCTCTAGCCTCGAGAGGTCTGGTAGAAAGATCCAGGTGCGCCAGGTCACATAGAGTGGTGGCAGCCACTCGGTCATACTATGACCGAGTGACCAACTATTGCACCTTGGCTACAGGTGGGGTCCATGTGGGTCCTTGGCCCTCTGGTCACGAAGCGCTACCAAAGCTATCAATCATGTGGGCGGGACAGTCTGGTGCTGGAGGTCCGTCAGGTCATTGCCCGGTCATAGGCAGCCTACGGTCATTGCCCCCTCTAGCCAAGCGTTCGTCTCTCAATAGGAGTGGACAGGCGACAAGGGCGGTTACATCAATCGTACTATTTGGTTGGTTGAATTTGATTGCAATGGGAATGAGCCTTTATTTAAAGTCGCCGAGTGTAGCCTATGTACATAATCATCAGTAAATTTGCTGTTCACATCAGATCTCAGACTTTTTCCGATAATTTATTTAATACATACGAGCTATATACTCCTCTTAAAATAAAATAAAGATTGTAATTCGGCTTTTGGTGCGTTCGATATACGTTCGACAAAAAAGCTACGAAGGTACAGTAACATATACATGTAGTAGTGTGTTTAAAATCAAATGATTTTAAAGCCATTTAAAAAATTAACAATGTTAAACCAGAAATAGTAAAGAAATAGGCAAAGCAGTTCATTATCTTCAACTGAATTACTCACCATTAGCAATATTCCAAATTCTCTGGATATGTGCGATATGAGTCGTACATTCACATATATGTACATGCAAAATGAGCAGAAGTGCTTTCACTAAAATTTGTCCAACAATACAATGATCATAATAATTTTAAAATTTAGCCGAAAAGGGCTCAGGGTTCTCGTTTTTGCTCACAATTATTCGCTCCACTAACTATAGATCATTAAGCTTACTCATTTGCATACTTTGACGTCAGGCAATTTAGGGAAAGCTTTAGCTCAAAATGTTATTAGCAGATAGCATAAAAAGTTAGCGACATGTACCTGTCGCTGCATTCCTCCAAAAGGTAATTTACCCATAGAAAATCCATAATTTACCCATAGAAAATCCATAATTTACCCATAGAAAAACCACGAATTACACGATTACAATGCGAATAGTTAATATTATTTTATAAATAAAATAAAAACTAGTAGCCCCAAATCAATGCCAAATAACTCCTAAACGAAGCTGCATCAATTTAGTGGGTACTTGTATTCTTGTAAAAGTTTTTAATTCAAACGATACAAGCACATGTAGGTGGATAAAATGACCTAAATGATTTACTTGCTATACTAGAAACTATAAATACTAATTTCAACACTTTTTTTCATCTACACTGCATTTCAAACGAACGCTTAGACAACGACACTCTGAAGTCCGCAAAAGTATTCAACCACACGGAAGTCAAAGGACGTCACTGAAAAATGTCCTTTTCGATTAAATCGTATAGCCAAAATATTACCGTCATTACACGTCAAAATGGTAGTCCTTATAGAGATTCACCAGCCTTGACCGCTAGTTTGCTGTCGCCCTTGCTGGCGGCCACTTCTGTAGAACTGTCCGATCCGTGAGACACGCCGAGAGCGATGTCTTTGTGCTGAGCGGCCACACTCACTCCAGAGTCGCCAGCCTTGACCGCTAGTTTGCTGTCGCCTTTGCTGGCGGCCACTTCTGTAGAACCGTCCGATCCGTGAGACACGCCGAGAGCGATGTCTTTGTGCTGAGCGGCCACACTCACTCCAGAGTCGCCAGCCTTGACCGCTAGTTTGCTGTCGCCTTTGCTGGCGGCCACTTCTGTAGAACCGTCCGATCCGTGAGACACGCCGAGAGCCATGTCTTTGTGCTGAGCGGCCACACTCACTCCAGAGTCGCCAGCCTTGACCGCTAGTTTGCTGTCGCCCTTGCTCGCGGCTACTTCTGTAGAACCGTCCGATCCGTGAGACACGCCGAGAGCCATGTCTTTGTGCTGAGCGGCCACACTCACTCCAGAGTCGCCAGCCTTGACCGCTAGTTTGCTGTCGCCCTTGCTCGCGGCCACTTCTGTAGAACTGTCCGATCCGTGAGACACGCCGAGAGCGATGTCTTTGTGCTGAGCGGCCACACTCACTCCAGAGTCACCAGTCCTGACCGCTAGTTTGCTGTCGCCCTTGCTCGCGGCCACTTCTGTAGAACTGTCCGATCCGTGAGACACGCCGAGAGCGATGTCTTTGTGCTGAGCGGCCACACTCACTCCAGAGTCGCCAGCCTTGACCGCTAGTTTGCTGTCGCCCTTGCTCGCGGCCACTTCTGTAGAACCGTCCGATCCGTGAGACACGCCGAGAGCCATGTCTTTGTGCTGAGCGGCCACACTCACTCCAGAGTCGCCAGCCTTGACCGCTAGTTTGCTGTCGCCCTTGCTCGCGGCCACTTCTGTAGAACTGTCCGATCCGTGAGACACGCCGAGAGCGATGTCTTTGTGCTGAGCGGCCACACTCACTCCAGAGTCACCAGTCCTGACCGCTAGTTTGCTGTCGCCCTTGCTCGCGGCCACTTCTGTAGAACTGTCCGATCCGTGAGACACGCCGAGAGCCATGTCTTTGTGCTGAGCGGCCACACTCACTCCAGAGTCGCCAGCCTTGACCACTAGTTTGCTGTCGCCCTTGCTCGCGGCCACTTCTGTAGAACTGTCCGATCCGTGAGACACGCCGAGAGCCATGTCTTTGTGCTGAGCGGCCACACTCACTCCAGAGTCGCCAGCCTTGACCGCTAGTTTGCTGTCGCCTTTGCTGGCGGCCACTTCTGTAGAACCGTCCGATCCGTGAGACACGCCGAGAGCGATGTCTTTGTGCTGAGCGGCCACACTCACTCCAGAGTCGCCAGCCTTGACCGCTAGTTTGCTGTCGCTTTTGCTCGCGGCCACTTCTGTAGAACCGTCCGATCCGTGAGACACGCCGAGAGCGATGTCTTTGTGCTGAGCGGCCACACTCACTCCAGAGTCGCCAGCCTTGACCGCTAGTTTGCTGTCGCCTTTGCTGGCGGCCACTTCTGTAGAACCGTCCGATCCGTGAGACACGCCGAGAGCCATGTCTTTGTGCTGAACGGCCACACTCACTCCAGAGTCGCCAGTCCTGACCGCTAGTTTGGTGTCTGCATTAGCTAGCTCCACACCGGAGTCTGTAGCAGTGACTTTAGTCTTCTTCATGAATTTCTTTATTCCGGCTTTTTCGGATTCTTCAATATTTTTATTTTTGATGGATGGTATCTTTTTATTAGCTGTATTTTCTTTATGCGCGGTTTTAAATGTTTTTCCAATGAATTTTTTTGCTTGTTCAATGCTGTTTTCCACAATGCCATCTAGGTTTTTACGGATGTGCTCTTCCAGTATCACAATGACGCATTCAATGATGCGCTGCTCCAGCTCTTTTCCAGTAGCTTTACAGAGTGGTTTGATGCATTCTTTTCTCTGCAGCTTTTTGCTTCGGATGTCAATGGTCTGGTCAAATTTTATTTTCCATTCTCTCTTCAGCAATAATTTGTACATGCAATCGACAGTATTGCCTACCAGGCTGTTTAATGTTTTTGCATGCTGTGCTATTGCTGCCGAATCCACTGCCACTGATGCCAGTCTTACAAAAGACAGAATACCTTTGAAGAGTTGCGAGAACTCGTCTTTTAGTACAGTCAATCGTGAATTAATTGCTTCAATTACTTTGGCCGTATTTGTTACATCGGACATTAATTCATCTGTTGCTTCGTGTGCTATAGTTGTAAGAGCCTGTAAAATATTATTGCTTTGAGAATGAGGTAGAGTGGAAAAATCATATAAATCGACTTTACTCGTCTCCTGGTCTTTTACTAAGCAGAGAGGAGCAGTCAGTCGGAGAACAATGTCATGAAGTTTTCCACTTTCAGCCTCAGAGGCGCACTTCTCTTTAACGTCACTTTGGACGTCCTGCTTCAACTTTTCAATTAACTGATCGAGCAGTTTCCTTTGAGCTACACTTATCGCGTAATCGGTCACTTTCTGTACAATTGGATTGCTCATTATGTTCTTAATAAACTTAACAGCGTTTTGTCCAATCACTTTGTTCAGTACTGATGCGGCTTTAGTGTAAAATGTACTCCCAGCTGAGTTAACTTTTTGCGCAACGGATGCGAATTTTCCCGAAGACTTAAGATAGTTGGCTACTTTTCTAAATCCAAAAGTCAGTAGGCTGACACCAATATTGATGGCTTTACTTTTTAGCCAGGCTTTTAAATTAAAATCACCCTGAATCATTCCCATCGCACCTGCCATTATATCATTAATGCCTTCATTGATAAAATAATTTCCGACATTCACCTGACCACAGTAGCACAGCGCGCTGCCAAGTGCAATCTCAAAAGCACCGAAAATCGCCACAGCAATCGCTAATGTATATGAAGGCTTCTTTTGTACATCAAAAAATCTTACATGACCCAGATGGTACAGAGACTTGAGCTCGTCGAGTGTAATGCTGTCTGGTTCCTTCTCAATCTCCTTAATGCAAGTGCTGACAGCAATTATTTTATCACCAGCTCTTCTGTGCTCTTCCAGCTTTTCCAGGCATTTCTCTATTTGGGTTTTATAATTGCTGATTATCCTTATTCGAGCCATGCATTGACGGAACTGAGGGTTTGCAGTTTCACTTCGAACATCTTGTCTGGCTTCTTCCTTAACTTGTTTATTCGCTTGGTCTTTGGGTGTTTCCTTCTTAGCCTCCTCCTCACAGTCATTATCGCTTGCATTTTCCTGCTGGATTCTTGCGCCAGAGTACAGCTGCGTCCACGTGGCATGGGCCAGCCAAGTTTCTGCAATCCGAGCTTTTGCGTCTTTCAAGTCATCCATCACTTCTCTGATATCACAGTTGCCTTTCATTATTTTTGCGTATGCTCTGTTGTAGTACGCGATAGACGACCATGAGCTGTTCATATTTATAGCTTTTGTGTAAAGATCAATGGCCCGCTCGAAATCTTCGTGCCTTACACTTTTCTCGGCAAACTTCAGTGCTTGAAAAGGACTCAATGAACACTCGGATTCGACATTAGATTTTGCTTCCTGGAACATTTTCTCAACTTCTCCAATGCACTGAGCTGTTCTCTCTCTACTGAAATCAGTAATGTGACAGAGTGTTTTTTTGAGATGCATGCCCCAAATCTCTTTTAAATGATCCATTTTTAATTTTAGGTCCGTCTCTGACCAACGCTTTTCTAGCTCTGTACCAGTGCTGGGAGGTTTCTTTATCTGATGATAATACTCCGATAGCAAATGACTGATACACTTGAAAAGATTCTCCTTGAACTCAACTTCCGGCAGCGCGAACTCCTCATGATTCTTCAGTTCCTGCAAGCTGGCCTCTCGTCTCACCTGCTTCATTTCTTCGACAGAGTCACAGTCTGAAAAGCAGGCACTGAGGCCCTCTCTGCTTAGCAGCAAAGTCGCTGAACCCCGCTGGCCCTTGCGACCACTGCGGCCGAACACTTGCTCCTCAACGCGCTGATTCAGGGCAGGAATGTGACGAGAACGTGTAGACCTCCCGCTGTCTCCGCGTCGTCACTCACTTTCACATCCGTGCCCCTGCCTGCCAGATTCGTGGCCACAATAACATCACCGGGACCCACCTGAAGTTCATCTTTTGTGTCCTCATTCTTGACGTACTTTTTTGTCTTGACTCCTTGACAACGGCGAGCCACCTCTTCGAAAATGAGGTCGGCACTGTTGATATCCTCGCACACGATCAAGCTGGGCCGATTTCTCTCCTGTGTAACTAGTTGGCAAATTTTCGTGATGCACTCTGACTTGGTTTCTGCCACAATGCCCGGGTTCTCCACAAGCCGGCGCTCCCTGTACGGAGGAATGTAGTTCAGTTGCACTTTGTAAGTTTCCCGCATGAACTTTTTCTCATGCTCTTCTCCGAGAGTTCCAGACACACCGAACATGGATTTGCCATATCGACGGAAGAAGGCCAAGTTTGACAGGAAGTTTGTTTCCAATCCTAGAGGCCGCATTTGCAGGCTGTGTTTTAACTGCAGAAACTGCTGCAGCCCATCGCTCCATCTCATGTTCTCCTGCACCACTCCTGTGTGCTTGTAGTCTACTGGAACAGCGTCCCCACCCTGAAGCAGGTAGTCTCTACCGGGTTGCAGAGCTCCTGCAGTGAGGGCACTGTTGATCCAGACATCCAGCATGTCATCTATGAACTGCTTTAAATGCGATGGAATGGGCAGCTGGGCCTCTTCATGTTTCTTTTCGGTGTCGTCTTTCGGGTCTAGTATTGTTGTACTGTAGTCTATTCTCGACCAGATATCTTCCTTCTTTCGTGTTTTGAAGTCATCGATATTTTCAAAAAGCAAATTGCAGACTCCACCATCTTGGACTAAAAGATCCAATGAGCTATCTTGGCAAAGCCGCACTGGTTCGATTTCAGCATTTCTAAATGCATAAATTGTATACGATGGAAAATTTTGCAAAACTTCTCCAGAAACTTCAAGAACCTGAATCGTCCTTTTAATATCAAAGTTTGACAAATCCACTGGTTCGGCATTTTGAGCCAAGAAGCTCTGTTTCTCCTCTGAACTAATTAACTGTTTGAGATCAAGTTGCTCGACCAAAGTGCTGAACTCTTCATCCGACGAGACGAACTCTTTTATGAGGTAGAGAAAAGTCATTTGTTGCTCTGCCACCATCTCACCTCCGTGCGCTGTGTTGAGAACGTGGCAGCCCATAGTGGCTCTAAAGATAGTAGCGAAAATTGGATCCAGCATTTTCATGTCACCTGCGTCCTGAGCCAGATATGTCAGCTGCACACCTTGGTCCAGCAGCAGAGAGTCAACTTCATCCACGATTATTGAATCAAAGCCTCGTGAGCCGCGGATGTCTTTGAACTGGAACTCATGCCGCAATGTGTCGCCCGCGAAAGAAGAGACTGTGCCATACACTATGCACGATTCATAGCATTTTTTAGGATTTTCGTGCTCAATGTTGCAGTCAACTCGAACATCGCATATTTTATAGAAATCTTTCCATTCCTTACAGTCTCTCGCAGCCAAAACTTCTGACGGAGCCACGACATCAACAGACTTTTGTCCAAGACGCACCAATCCTACAGCAGACATTGCGACAATGCAGGATTTACCTTCACCAGTCAGGATCTGTAATACTTGCCCACTTGTTTTGTTTTTAAAAGCGTTTAGGAGGGCTGCAGTACTGAATACTTGTGTATGTCTTGGGAGATATCCCTTGCATTTCAGCACTGCCTTACAGAGATCAATCAGAATTTTGTGCAGTGGCGATTCCTTACCACGTTTCCATATTTTCAGTTTCTGCAATGCTTTATCGAACCCAGACGAATCAAAATATGTGAAAACTTTTCTTACTACGTCAGCAAGTTCTGAAAGTTGACCCTCGTCGAACTGCCCTGTCTTCTTCAGTTCATCGAGAAGCTGGTCAAGTGTTTTCTGTGATGCTTGATCTTTTTTTAGGCTCGCAATATAAGTTTCCGTAATCGCCTCGCGAGGACTCGGAAGAGATCTGGGGTCGCCGCGGCTCAACACCATCATCTTCACGAATTCTCTCACCTGATCGGGCTCAGTGCAACTTGTATGTATAAATTCCATCAGCTTGAGCATGCTAACAGGGTCCCAATGCTGCATCGATGTTATGAGCTCTACGACACATTCGGTGTTGGATTTTTCATCCAAATACTGCGACACACCAGCATGCCTCAGCATCGTTGCCAGTACGACTCTGAGCCTCTTTAAGCCAGCAGCAGGGTCTTGTTGAATCGGCCAAAGTCGCACAACATCTTCAGCCACAACTAGCAGCTGGAGCAGCCTTTCAGTGACAGGACTGAGCTCATTATAGGCTGTTTCACTAGTGAGCTTTCTCATATGCGCCAGTGCAATTCTTGTGTCGCTGAGTTGCTGACGGAGAGCACTGAAGTCTTCTTCGTGCTTGATATCTTGGGATTTTTCGCTGTGCAGGACAAAAACCAGCAGACCATAGCTGACCAAGTCGAGTTCTAAACTCGGAAAGCAGATCTCTCGGAAAACTTTGTTAGCCGCATCTAAACACTGTTGAGCGAATTTTTCATCCAATAATTGTAGGAGAGACAATTGGCTAGATGTTGGCTGCTTTCCAAATGGATGACCTTCTGATTTCCAGACACGCTTAAATAAATCTAAAGCGTCCTTTGCAGAAATTGTTTTGACATTAGCTGCTACTGACAGTTCCTGATTGGAATCATCCTCGATAGCACCTGACAGACTGCCTAGAAATTTCGTCAAAGCATCTTCAACATTTTCTTCAAGCTGGTCTCTGAGCATCACTTCGGATGCTTCGCTTACTGCAGGGTTAGAATAGCCTTTGGCGCTCTTCCCACGAACGTGCTGAATGGAGTAGCTAACACTCTTAAATTGTCTGCGCATAGATTTGGCTCTCTCTCTCTCCAGCTCTATCAATATTTGTCGCTTGAACTGCTCTGTTTTCTTCAGGTTCTCAGACTCCCGTTGCTTCTCCGCTCGATGCCGCCGCTGCTCTTCTATTTTTCGGGCAATCTCAGCCTCCCTTTCAGCCATTTCGCGGTGAAGTTCTTCTTTGCCAATTTCCAGCTGATTTTTCTGCAACTGCAGCCTGTCTTGCATCTCCGAGCTTTGCTGCTGCATCTCCTCCTTCTTTCGCTTCATCTGTTCCTGAAAAGTACTTTTTCTCTCTTCAAACTGAGCTCTCAAACGAGCTCTTGTTTCCTGAGCTTCCTGGTTGAGACTGCTAAATTTTTCGCTAGTTTCTGAGGTGACTTTTAATTTTTGACGATGAAACTCATCGTGTCTCTGTTTGCGAATAGCATTTGCCTGCTCCTGTTCATCAGCCAAAGATAGCTGTTCGCTTTCTGTTCTGTCTCTTGCCTGCTTCTGCAGTCTGGCAAAGTGTTCTGCTCGATCTTTCTCAGTTTGCCTTTTACTCGCCTCGTGTTTGGCCGATCTCTCTTGCCTCGTCGCCTCGCATCTTCTGCTGAAATCTTTAGTTTTATGGTTGAAGTTCACCAAAGCCCTGTCTCGCTCAGCATTCAAGCTTTTCCACTTTTGTATGTTTTCAGTTTGCATCGCACTTTGTCGAGCCATCTGCTGTTCCGCCCTCCTTTGATCAAAAGTGACTGCTCTCTGTCACCCTGCTTCAGCTGCTGTAGCGCCCCTTGCATTCTCTGAACTTTTTCTCTGCGCTCTCTCTCCATTCTCTGCTCTTTTTCTCGGCGCTCTCTCTCTCCATTCTCTGCTCTTTTTCTCTGCGCTCTCTCTCCATTCTCTGCTCTTTTTCTCTGCGCTCTCTCTCCATTCTCTGCTCTTGTCCTCTGCGCTCTCTCTCCATTCTCTGCTCTTGTCCTCGGCGCTCTCTCTCCATTCTCTGCTCTTGTCCTCTGCGCTCTCTCTCCATTCTCTGCTCTCGTTCTCTGTGCATTCTCGCCTCGAACATCGATCTGGTTTCGTATTTGTAGTTTGCAACATATCCTCCATTATATTCCAGATGGATGATGCCTTCTGATGGTGAATGCAGCTTCCAGTCCTTGTTTCTGATACCGTTGCACCATGATTTCATATCTGAGTCACTAATCGTATCTGATAAACTGTGTGTCTTGTGTTTAAAATAGATGTTAACAGGAAAACCCTTGAAATCATAATGTGTTGAGTTCCAAGGGTCCACATGAATGATGCCATCGCCAGCGCTCCATCCAACGACCTTGTATTCTGCAGCTACGCTCCAATGCTCATCAGTATTGTTGCTCAGTTTGCTTCCAGTATTGCCCATTCTGCAATTTAGAATTAAGCTCAAAGTACTTAGCACGAATTAATTATTAGCACTTAGACAGTCTCAAGTGCTGAGATTTTTCAGGAAATGGTCGATTACGAGTACTTAAAATTGAGTTCTATGCTACGATCGTAGTGCTTAGAGAAATGCTCTCATTTCTAATAACAAATTATTAGATTTGCTCTTGTCAAATTTAGAGATTACCAAGAGGGTCAGAGAGCCAGACAAATTTTTTTTGCTGTCGCAATCAACAGCACTCGAACACTGAATAATCCGAAATTAATGTGATGCCATTGGATTTAGGAGACGAATCTAGGAAGAAAAATAAGAAGAATCGGATTAAAAACCACACAAGCTTGGTGGACATTGTTACGGAAAGTTCAAAGCCTTAAAAGCGGTGTTTTTGTACGTATACATGTAAAACTATTTTAAATTCGCGGTAACTATCTTTAGATCTATCCACCTTCTTATCTAAGAGAAATAAGCATAAAACTATATTACGAGTGCGAGCGTGAAGTGCGTGAACTACCGAGTAAAACCAATAGCTATGATCATACCTGACATTTGTTCTGAATTAGTTAGGCCGCTACTTTGCGAGGCAATATCCCAAATTTCATTATACCGTGTCACGTTATTGGCGTAGTAGTGGCTATAGCCTCAAAAGGGCGTTTGACGAGAGTGCTGACGTTATTAGTCCCAAAAAGGATGGTGAACTCAACAATGGCAGAGTAGATTTTGTAGCGGTAGCACTTGGCAATGGCGGTAGATAACAAAAGACGCCAACTGGTTTATAATTATCAATGTTAATATTAATACAGAAGCTTATGACGTTATGGGGCACTGGCGGCTGCAACAATGGGTTGATGTAATCTAGTCTATAGATGGAAGTTGAGTAGATGATGATAATTGGGATGGAGCCGAGTAGCAAGTGATGGCTGTGAGTAACAAGTAGGCAAACAAACAAAGCGGCGAGATTGGGCGTCGGCCCGTGGCAGTACACAGTGTAGCAAGAGTGCGTAGACAGTCTGGCCCAGACGGAGTGGAGCCGTGGCGAGAGATAAGGAGGCACGAGACGAGAGAACGAGAGAGCGAAAGAGCGAAAGTGGCGAAGGAGTGAAAAAACCCCAGCCGCCGCTAGGCGGGTTAATAAAGGAGCGCAGGAGGGTTAACATAATATATGCGGAGAGTTATCATTGGCTGTCGAGGAAAAAACAAGAAACAGAAATTATCGATCGCGCGAGACCCTACAGCCGTACACAAGGCTTACAAAGTACGGAGTGATTTAGCAATTGATACAGATTCGTTGGCGCTACTACAAGTAAACGTGAGAATACAGGATTGGAGAATATTAAATGAGAAATTGTAAGGAAATTTGTAGTCCAACGGCCCTTTTGCGGGACCACTTTAAACTAGCAACGTCACACCGTACAGCAATCCGACTAGACTGTAAACAATCCGAGAGTATAAAAATGCACTCTCACGTTACATCGACGGATAACGTCATTTTACGTCGGCTAAACATCGGTGAAATTTTAAAAGTACATGTTGTCATCGAGGTCCTTAGACTCAGAGTGGCTTTGGATCTCTGGTGATTACTATGATTACTAGGTGATTAGGTGATTATATAGGTGGTTAGCATTATTTTCTATCCCTTGAAAAAATATATTTTCTAACCATATTTTATTAGCGCACTGATAAAAACTGATATTTTGCACCTATTGTATTTAAAAGACACGTATAAATACTGTAGTTTGTTTTAAAGAAACCGCCATCTTCATTTTCTTATTAAATATACCGACGAAAAACACAAGTGAAAGACCAACTTCTTGCTCCTGGGCTCTTGCCTAATACTTGCCTCGATCCGAGTGTCTGATATTTTTGTTCTAAAAATAGCATATTTGTCATTATCACTTACTTGGGAAGATTTTGCCTCTTTCTCCCAAGGTACAACAGTGCTGTTCAATAAGGCGTGTTGTCTCTCTCTCTCTCTCTTCCCAAGAGCGTGCTGCCCAGTGCCCAGTACAGCATTCTGCCTTCTTCCAACCTCAAGGGCGTATTGTCCGATTTAGGCGTAGTTTTTAGAACGTACTGTCCATTAAGCGTTCGCCTATCTCCCTAAACTTACTGTCTACCAGGCGTTTTGCCTATCCCCTAGACTCCCAGTCTATCAGGCGTGCTGCCTCCCTGTAAGACATTCTGTAATAACGCTACTAGAGTATCAATAAAGTACACTCGAATCAGATTAGAAATAGAATTCTTTCCCACAATCCTAAGCTAAGACCCCCCCCACCGGTCCAATAACAAATTGATATCAGCTGAGGGATTATAAAGAGAGAACCAGAACACCTAGCTGTCACTATTGGTGATAGCTGTGGAATAATTTCTTAGGAAAGGAAAGACCCACAAAAATTGGTGGCATCGTTAGGAAAAGACGTAGAGACCTGTCACAATTGTTAGAAATAAAACCTTTTGAAGTTGTTTTATGTCAAAATAATAGGTGAAAAAACTGCTTAAGACTACTACAGAACTCTTACAGATTACGGCCATATACTGAGGATTAGTTCAATAACTGATAAACAAGCCTGTTAAGGAATCGGTGCTATCAGCTAAAGCAGACTTTAACAATGCAACTTTGCTTCTAAAAACATCTATTTAAACAAATTAATATTTGCAGCTGTTTACTACCGATCCATGACAGTGTTTTAGTAGTCCTGGGGCATGTTAGACATGCAAGTTATCAATGACGATTTGTGGTGCCAGACTCATTGGGGAGAAAGTCAATGCTTAAGACGCAATTATTATAAAGCTGCTCTCCACCCTCCTTATAAGCTTTCTACACAATTACTTCGAATAACTGCTGAACTGCTAAACCACTGAATATATTCTAAGGCTTG
>NIVC01000490.1:0-41171 GCA_002269645.1 Macrostomum lignano | reverse complement strand
GCGGCCACACTCACTCCAGAGTCGCCAGCCTTGACCGCTAGTTTGCTGTCGCCCTTGCTCGCGGCCACTTCTGTAGAACCGTCGATCCGTGAGACACGCGAGAGCCGATGTCTTTGTGCTGAGCGGCCACACTCACTCCAGAGTCGCCAGCCTTGACCGCTAGTTTGCTGTCGCCCTTGCTCGCGGCTACTTCTGTAGAACGTCCGATCCGTGAGACACGCCGAGAGCATGTCTTTGTGCTGAGCGGCCACACTCACTCCAGAGTCGCCAGCCTTGACCGCTAGTTTGCTGTCGCCCTTGCTCGCGGCCACTTCTGTAGAACGTCCGATCCATGAGACACGCGAGAGCATGTCTTTGTGCTGAGCGGCACACTCACTCAGAGTCGCCAGCCTTGACCGCTAGTTTGCTGTCGCCCTTGCTCCTACTTCTGTAGAACCGTCCGATCCGTGAGACACGCCGAGAGCCATGTCTTTGTGCTGAGCGGCCACACTCACTCCAGAGTCGCCAGCCTTGACCGCTAGTTTGCTGTCGCCCTTGCTCGCGGCCACTTCTGTAGAACCGTCCGATCCGTGACACCGAGAGCCATGTCTTTGTGCTGAGCGGCCACACTCACTCCAGAGTCGCCAGCCTTGACCGCTAGTTTGCTGTCGCCCTTGCTCGCGGCCACTTCTGTAGAACGTCCGATCGTGAGACACGCGAGAGCCATGTCTTTGTGCTGAGCGGCCACACTCACTCCAGAGTCGCCAGCCTTGACCGCTAGTTTGCTGTCGCCCTTGCTCGCGGCTACTTCTGTAGAACGTCCGATCCGTGAGACACGCGAGAGCATGTCTTTGTGCTGAGCGGCCACACTCACTCCAGAGTCGCCAGCCTTGACCGCTAGTTTGCTGTCGCTTGCTCGCGGCCACTTCTGTAGAACCGTCCGATCCGTGAGACACGCCGAGATCCATGTCTTTGTGCTGAGCGGAAAATCCATAATTTACCCCATAGAAAAACCACGAATTACACGATTACAATGCGAATAGTTAATATTATTTTATAAATAAAATAAAAACTAGTAGCCCCAAATCAACCAAATAACTCCTAAACGAAGCTGCATCAATTTAGTGGTACTTGTATTCTTGTAAAAGTTTTTAATTCAAACGATACAAGCACATGTAGGTGGATAAAATGACCTAAATGATTTACTTGCTATACTAGAAACTATAAATACTAATTTCAACACTTTTTTTCATCTACACTGCATTTCAAACGAACGCTTAGACAACGACACTCTGAAGTCCGCAAAAGTATTCAACCACACGGAAGTCAAAGGACGTCACTGAAAAATGTCCTTTTCGATTAAATCGTATAGCCAAAATATTACCGTCATTACACGTCAAAATGGTAGTCCTTATAGAGATTCACCAGCCTTGACCGCTAGTTTGCTGTCGCCCTTGCTGGCGGCCACTTCTGTAGAACTGTCCGATCCGTGAGACACGCCGAGAGCGATGTCTTTGTGCTGAGCGGCCACACTCACTCCAGAGTCGCCAGCCTTGACCGCTAGTTTGCTGTCGCCTTGCTGGCGGCCACTTCTGTAGAACCGTCCGATCCGTGAGACACGCCGAGAGCGATGTCTTTGTGCTGAGCGGCCACACTCACTCCAGAGTCGCCAGCCTTGACCGCTAGTTTGCTGTCGCCTTGCTGGCGGCCACTTCTGTAGAACCGTCCGATCCGTGAGACACGCCGAGAGCGATGTCTTTGTGCTGAGCGGCCACACTCACTCCAGAGTCGCCAGCCTTGACCGCTAGTTTGCTGTCGCCCTTGCTCGCGGCACTTCTGTAGAACCGTCCGATCCGTGAGACACGCCGAGAGCCATGTCTTTGTGCTGAGCGGCCACACTCACTCCAGAGTCGCCAGCCTTGACCGCTAGTTTGCTGTCGCCCTTGCTCGCGGCCACTTCTGTAGAACTGTCCGATCCGTGAGACACGCCGAGAGCGATGTCTTTGTGCTGAGCGGCCACACTCACTCCAGAGTCGCCAGCCTGACCGCTAGTTTGCTGTCGCCCTTGCTCGCGGCCACTTCTGTAGAACTGTCCGATCCGTGAGACACGCCGAGAGCGATGTCTTTGTGCTGAGCGGCCACACTCACTCCAGAGTCGCCAGCCTTGACCGCTAGTTTGCTGTCGCCCTTGCTCGCGGCCACTTCTGTAGAACCGTCCGATCCGTGAGACACGCCGAGAGCCATGTCTTTGTGCTGAGCGGCCACACTCACTCCAGAGTCGCCAGCCTTGACCGCTAGTTTGCTGTCGCCCTTGCTCGCGGCACTTCTGTAGAACTGTCCGATCCGTGAGACACGCCGAGAGCATGTCTTTGTGCTGAGCGGCCACACTCACTCCAGAGTCGCCAGCCTTGACCGCTAGTTTGCTGTCGCCCTTGCTCGCGGCCACTTCTGTAGAACGTCCGATCCGTGAGACACGCCGAGAGCCATGTCTTTGTGCTGAGCGGCCACACTCACTCCAGAGTCGCCAGCCTTGACCGCTAGTTTGCTGTCGCCCTTGCTCGCGGCACTTCTGTAGAACCGTCCGATCCGTGAGACACGCCGAGAGCCATGTCTTTGTGCTGAGCGGCCACACTCACTCCAGAGTCGCCAGCCTTGACCGCTAGTTTGCTGTCGCCCTTGCTCGCGGCCACTTCTGTAGAACCGTCCGATCCGTGAGACACGCCGAGAGCCATGTCTTTGTGCTGAGCGGCCACACTCACTCCAGAGTCGCCAGCCTTGACCGCTAGTTTGCTGTCGCCCTTGCTCGCGGCCACTTCTGTAGAACCGTCCGATCCGTGAGACACGCCGAGAGCATGTCTTTGTGCTGAGCGGCCACACTCACTCCAGAGTCGCCAGCCTTGACCGCTAGTTTGCTGTCGCCTTGCTCGCGGCCACTTCTGTAGAACCGTCCGATCCGTGAGACACGCCGAGAGCCATGTCTTTGTGCTGAGCGGCCACACTCACTCCAGAGTCGCCAGCCTTGACCGCTAGTTTTTTGTCTGCATTAGTTAGCTCCACACCGGAGTCTGTAGCAGTGAGTTTAGTTTTCTTTAGGAATTTCTTGGTTCCAGGTTTTTCGGATTTTTCAATATTTTTATTTTTGATGGATGGTATCTTTTTGTTAGCTATATTTTCTTTATGTGCGGTTTTAAATGTTTTTCCAATGAATTTTTTTGCTTGTTCAATGCTGTTTTCCACAATGCCATCTAGGTTTTTACGGATGTGCTCTTCCAGTATTACAATGACGCATTCAATGATGCGCTGCTCCAGCTCTTTTCGAATTGCTTTACAGAGTGGTTTGATGCATTCTTTTCTCTGCAGCTTTTCGCTTCGGATGTCAATGGTCTGGTCAAATTTTATTTTCCATTCTCTTCAGCAATCGTTTGTCCATGCAACTCGACAGTATTGCCTACAGGCTGTTAATGTTTTTGCATGCTTGCTATTGCTGCCGAATCCACTGCCACTGATGCCAGTCTTACAAAAGACAGAATACCTTTGAAGAGTCTGCAGAACTCGTCTTTTAGAACAGTCAATCGTGAATTATTGCTTCGATTACTTTGGCCGTATTTTTACATCAGACATTAATTCATCTGTTGCTTCGTGTGCTATAGCGGTAAGAGCCTGTAAAATATTATTGGTTTGAGAATGAGTTAGAGTGGAAAAATCATATAAATCGATTTTACTCGTCTCCTGGTCCTTTACTAAGCAGAGAGGAGCAGTCAGTCGGAGAACAATGTCATGAAGTTTTCCACTTTCAGCCTCAGAGGCACTTCTCTTTAACGTCGTCTTTGGACGTCCTGCTTTAACTTTTCAATTAACTATCGAGCAGTTTCCTTTGAGCTACACTTATCGCGTAATCGGTCACTTTCTGTACAATTGGATTGCTCATTATGTTCTTAATAAACTTAACAGCTTTTTGTCCAATCACTTTGTTCAGTACTGATGCGGCTTTCGTGTAAATTACTCCCAGCTGCATTAACGTTTTGCGCAACAGCTTCGAATTTCCGAAGATTTTAAGATAGTTGACGACTTTTCAAATCCAAAAGTCAGTAGGCTGACACCAATATTCTTGGCTTTTTTTTTAGCCAGGCTTTTAAATTAAAATCACCCTGAATCATCCCACACCTGCCATTATATCATTAATGCCTCATTGATAAAATGAATTCCAACATTCACCACCACAAGACACAGCGCAGTGCCAAGCGCAATCTCAAAGCACCGAAAATGCCACAAATGCTAATGCATATGAAGGCTTCTTTTGTACATCAAAAAATCTTACATGACCCAGATGGTACAGAGACTTGAGCTCGTCAAGTGTAATGCTGTCTGGTTCCTTCTCAATCTCCTTAATGCAAGTGCTGACAGCAATGATTTTATCACCAGCTCTTCTGTGCTCTTCCAGCTTTTCCAGGCATTTTCTATTTGGGTTTTATAATTGCTGATTATCCTTATTCGAGCCATGCATTGACGGAACTGAGGGTTTGCAGTTTCACTTCGAACATCTTGCTGGCTTCTTCCTTAACTTGTTTATTCGCTTGGTCTTTGGGTGTTTCCTTCTTAGCCTCCTCCTCACAGTCATTATCGCTTGCATTTTCCTGCTGGATTCTTGCGCCAGAGTACAGCTGCGTCCACGTGGCATGGGCCAGCCAGGTTTCTGCAATCCGAGCTTTTGCATCTTCAAGTCATCCATCACTTCTCTGATATCACAGTTGCCTTTCATTATTTTTGCGTATGCTCTGTTGTAGTACGCGATAGACGACCATGAGCTGTTCATATTTATAGCTTTTGTGTAAAGATCAATGGCTCGTTCGAAATCTTCGTGCCTTACACTTTTCTCTGCGAACTTCAGTGCTGAAAAGGACTCAATGAACACTCGGATTCGACATTAGATTTTGCTTCCTGGAACATTTTCTCAACTTCTCCAATGCACTGAGCTGTTCTCTCTCTACTGAAATCAGTAATGTGACAGAGTGTTTTTTTGAGATGCATGCCCCAAATCTCTTTTAAATGATCCATTTTTAATTTTAGGTCCGTCTCTGACCAACGCTTTTCTAGCTCTGTACCAGTGCTGGGAGGTTTCTTTATCTGATGATAATACTCCGATAGCAAATGACTGATACACTTGAAAAGATTCTCCTTGAACTCAACTTCCGGCAGCGCGAACTCCTCATGATTCTTCAGTTCCTGCAAGCTGGCCTCTCGTCTCACCTGCTTCATTTCTTCGACAGAGTCACAGTCTGAAAAGCAGGCACTGAGGCCCTCTCTGCTTAGCAGCAAAGTCGCTGAACCCCGCTGGCCCTTGCGACCACTGCGGCCGAACACTTGCTCCTCAACGCGCTGATTCAGGGGCAGGAATGTGACGAGAACGTGTAGACCTCCCGCTGTCTCCGCGTCGTCACTCACTTTCACATCCGTGCCCCTGCCTGCCAGATTCGTGGCCACAATAACATCACCGGGACCCACCTGAAGTTCATCTTTTGTGTCCTCATTCTTGACGTACTTTTTTGTCTTGACTCCTTGACAACGGCGAGCCACCTCTTCGAAAATGAGGTCGGCACTGTTGATATCCTCGCACACGATCAAGCTGGGCCGATTTCTCTCCTGTGTAACTAGTTGGCAAATTTTCGTGATGCACTCTGACTTGGTTTCTGCCACAATGCCCGGGTTCTCCACAAGCCGGCGCTCCCTGTACGGAGGAATGTAGTTCAGTTGCACTTTGTAAGTTTCCCGCATGAACTTTTTCTCATGCTCTTCTCCGAGAGTTCCAGACACACCGAACATGGATTTGCCATATCGACGGAAGAAGGCCAAGTTTGACAGGAAGTTTGTTTCCAATCCTAGAGGCCGCATTTGCAGGCTGTGTTTTAACTGCAGAAACTGCTGCAGCCCATCGCTCCATCTCATGTTCTCCTGCACCACTCCTGTGTGCTTGTAGTCTACTGGAACAGCGTCCCCACCCTGAAGCAGGTAGTCTCTACCGGGTTGCAGAGCTCCTGCAGTGAGGGCACTGTTGATCCAGACATCCAGCATGTCATCTATGAACTGCTTTAAATGCGATGGAATGGGCAGCTGGGCCTCTTCATGTTTCTTTTTGGTGTCGTCTTTCGGGTCTAGTATTGTTGTACTGTAGTCTATTCTCGACCAGATATCTTCCTTCTTTCGTGTTTTGAAGTCATCGATATTTTCAAAAAGCAAATTGCAGACTCCACCATCTTGGACTAAAAGATCCAATGAGCTATCTTGGCAAAGCCGCACTGGTTCGATTTCAGCATTTCTAAATGCATAAATTGTATACGATGGAAAATTTTGCAAAACTTCTCCAGAAACTTCAAGAACCTGAATCGTCCTTTTAATATCAAAGTTTGACAAATCCACTGGTTCGGCATTTTGAGCCAAGAAGCTCTGTTTCTCCTCTGAACTAATTAACTGTTTGAGATCAAGTTGCTCGACCAAAGTGCTGAACTCTTCATCCGACGAGACGAACTCTTTTATGAGGTAGAGAAAAGTCATTTGTTGCTCTGCCACCATCTCACCTCCGTGCGCTGTGTTGAGAACGTGGCAGCCCATAGTGGCTCTAAAGATAGTAGCGAAAATTGGATCCAGCATTTTCATGTCACCTGCGTCCTGAGCCAGATATGTCAGCTGCACACCTTGGTCCAGCAGCAGAGAGTCAACTTCATCCACGATTATTGAATCAAAGCCTCGTGAGCCGCGGATGTCTTTGAACTGGAACTCATGCCGCAATGTGTCGCCCGCGAAAGAAGAGACTGTGCCATACACTATGCACGATTCATAGCATTTTTTAGGATTTTCGTGCTCAATGTTGCAGTCAACTCGAACATCGCATATTTTATAGAAATCTTTCCATTCCTTACAGTCTCTCGCAGCCAAAACTTCTGACGGAGCCACGACATCAACAGACTTTTGTCCAAGACGCACCAATCCTACAGCAGACATTGCGACAATGCAGGATTTACCTTCACCAGTCAGGATCTGTAATACTTGCCCACTTGTTTTGTTTTTAAAAGCGTTTAGGAGGGCTGCAGTACTGAATACTTGTGTATGTCTTGGGAGATATCCCTTGCATTTCAGCACTGCCTTACAGAGATCAATCAGAATTTTGTGCAGTGGCGATTCCTTACCACGTTTCCATATTTTCAGTTTCTGCAATGCTTTATCGAACCCAGACGAATCAAAATATGTGAAAACTTTTCTTACTACGTCAGCAAGTTCTGAAAGTTGACCCTCGTCGAACTGCCCTGTCTTCTTCAGTTCATCGAGAAGCTGGTCAAGTGTTTTCTGTGATGCTTGATCTTTTTTTAGGCTCGCAATATAAGTTTCCGTAATCGCCTCGCGAGGACTCGGAAGAGATCTGGGGTCGCCGCGGCTCAACACCATCATCTTCACGAATTCTCTCACCTGATCGGGCTCAGTGCAACTTGTATGTATAAATTCCATCAGCTTGAGCATGCTAACAGGGTCCCAATGCTGCATCGATGTTATGAGCTCTACGACACATTCGGTGTTGGATTTTTCATCCAAATACTGCGACACACCAGCATGCCTCAGCATCGTTGCCAGTACGACTCTGAGCCTCTTTAAGCCAGCAGCAGGGTCTTGTTGAATCGGCCAAAGTCGCACAACATCTTCAGCCACAACTAGCAGCTGGAGCAGCCTTTCAGTGACAGGACTGAGCTCATTATAGGCTGTTTCACTAGTGAGCTTTCTCATATGCGCCAGTGCAATTCTTGTGTCGCTGAGTTGCTGACGGAGAGCACTGAAGTCTTCTTCGTGCTTGATATCTTGGGATTTTTCGCTGTGCAGGACAAAAACCAGCAGACCATAGCTGACCAAGTCGAGTTCTAAACTCGGAAAGCAGATCTCTCGGAAAACTTTGTTAGCCGCATCTAAACACTGTTGAGCGAATTTTTCATCCAATAGTTGTAGGAGAGACAATTGGCTAGATGTTGGCTGCTTTCCAAATGGATGACCTTCTGATTTCCAGACACGCTTAAATAAATCTAAAGCGTCCTTTGCAGAAATTGTTTTGACATTAGCTGCTACTGACAGTTCCTGATTGGAATCATCCTCGATAGCACCTGACAGACTGCCTAGAAATTTCGTCAAAGCATCTTCAACATTTTCTTCAAGCTGGTCTCTGAGCATCACTTCGGATGCTTCGCTTACTGCAGGGTTAGAATAGCCTTTGGCGCTCTTCCCACGAACGTGCTGAATGGAGTAGCTAACACTCTTAAATTGTCTGCGCATAGCTTTGGCTCTCTCTCTCTCCAGCTCTATCAATATTTGTCGCTTGAACTGCTCTGTTTTCTTCAGGTTCTCAGACTCCCGTTGCTTCTCCGCTCGATGCCGCCGCTGCTCTTCTATTTTTCGGGCAATCTCAGCCTCCCTTTCAGCCATTTCGCGGTGAAGTTCTTCTTTGCCAATTTCCAGCTGATTTTTCTGCAACTGCAGCCTGTCTTGCATCTCCGAGCTTTGCTGCTGCATCTCCTCCTTCTTTCGCTTCATCTGTTCCTGAAAAGTACTTTTTCTCTCTTCAAACTGAGCTCTCAAACGAGCTCTTGTTTCCTGAGCTTCCTGGTTGAGACTGCTAAATTTTTCGCTAGTTTCTGAGGTGACTTTTAATTTTTGACGATGAAACTCATCGTGTCTCTGTTTGCGAATAGCATTTGCCTGCTCCTGTTCATCAGCCAAAGATAGCTGTTCGCTTTCTGTTCTGTCTCTTGCCTGCTTCTGCAGTCTGGCAAAGTGTTCTGCTCGATCTTTCTCAGTTTGCCTTTTACTCGCCTCGTGTTTGGCCGATCTCTCTTGCCTCGTCGCCTCGCATCTTCTGCTGAAATCTTTAGTTTTATGGTTGAAGTTCACCAAAGCCCTGTCTCGCTCAGCATTCAAGCTTTTCCACTTTTGTATGTTTTCAGTTTGCATCGCACTTTGTCGAGCCATCTGCTGTTCCGCCCTCCTTTGATCAAAAAGTGACTGCTCTCTGTCACCCTGCTTCAGCTGCTGTAGCGCCCCTTGCATTCTCTGAACTTTTTCTCTGCGCTCTCTCTCCATTCTCTGCTCTTTTTCTCGGCGCTCTCTCTCCATTCTCTGCTCTTTTTCTCTGCGCTCTCTCTCCATTCTCTGCTCTTTTTCTCTGCGCTCTCTCTCCATTCTCTGCTCTTGTCCTCTGCGCTCTCTCTCCATTCTCTGCTCTTGTCCTCGGCGCTCTCTCTCCATTCTCTGCTCTTGTCCTCTGCGCTCTCTCTCCATTCTCTGCTCTCGTTCTCTGTGCATTCTCGCCTCGAACATCGATCTGGTTTCGTATTTGTAGTTTGCAACATATCCTCCATTATATTCCAGATGGATGATGCCTTCTGATGGTGAATGCAGCTTCCAGTCCTTGTTTCTGATACCGTTGCACCATGATTTCATATCTGAGTCACTAATCGTATCTGATAAACTGTGTGTCTTGTGTTTAAAATAGATGTTAACAGGAAAACCCTTGAAATCATAATGTGTTGAGTTCCAAGGGTCCACATGAATGATGCCATCGCCAGCGCTCCATCCAACGACCTTGTATTCTGCAGCTACGCTCCAATGCTCATCAGTATTGTTGCTCAGTTTGCTTCCAGTATTGCCCATTCTGCAATTTAGAATTAAGCTCAAAGTACTTAGCACGAATTAATTATTAGCACTTAGACAGTCTCAAGTGCTGAGATTTTTCAGGAAATGGTCGATTACGAGTACTTAAAATTGAGTTCTATGCTACGATCGTAGTGCTTAGAGAAATGCTCTCATTTCTAATAACAAATTATTAGATTTGCTCTTGTCAAATTTAGAGATTACCAAGAGGGTCAGAGAGCCAGACAAATTTTTTTTACTGTCGCAATCAACAGCACTCGAACACTGAATAATCCGAAATTAATGTGATGCCATTGGATTTAGGAGACGAATCTAGGAAGAAAAATAAGAAGAATCGGATTAAAAACCACACAAGCTTGGTGGACATTGTTACGGAAAGTTCAAAGCCTTAAAAGCGGTGTTTTTGTACGTATACATGTAAAACTATTTTAAATTCGCGGTAACTATCTTTAGATCTATCCACCTTCTTATCTAAGAGAAATAAGCATAAAACTATATTACGAGTGCGAGCGTGAAGTGCGTGAACTACCGAGTAAAACCAATAGCTATGATCATACCTGACATTTGTTCTGAATTAGTTAGGCCGCTACTTTGCGAGGCAATATCCCAAATTTCATTATACCCGTGTCACGTTATTGGCGTAGTAGTGGCTATAGCCCTCAAAAGGGCCGTTTGACGAGAGTGCTGACGTTATTAGTCCCAAAAAGGATGGTGAACTCAACAATGGCAGAGTAGATTTTGTAGCGGTAGCACTTGGCAATGGCGGTAGATAACAAAAGACGCCAACTGGTTTATAATTATCAATGTTTAATATTAATACAGAAGCTTATGACGTTATGGGGCACTGGCGGCTGCAACAATGGGTTGATGTAATCTAGTCGTATAGATGGAAGTTGAGTAGATGATGATAATTGGGATGGAGCCGAGTAGCAAGTGATGGCTGTGAGTAACAAGTAGGCAAACAAACAAAGCGGCGAGATTGGGCGTCGGCCCGTGGCAGTACACAGTGTAGCAAGAGTGCGTAGACAGTCTGGCCCAGACGGAGTGGAGCCGTGGCGAGAGATAAGGAGGCACGAGGACGAGAGAACGAGAGAGCGAAAGAGCGAAAGTGGCGAAGGGAGTGAAAAAAACCCCAGCCCGCCGCTAGGCGGGGTTAATAAAGGAGCGCAGGAGGGTTAACATAATATATGCGGAGAGTTATCATTGGCTGTCGAGGAAAAAACAAGAAACAGAAATTATCGATCGCGCGAGACCCTACAGCCGTACACAAGGCTTACAAAGTACGGAGTGATTTAGCAATTGATACAGATTCGTTGGGCGCTACTACAAGTAAACGTGAGAATACAGGATTGGAGAATATTAAATGAGAAATTGTAAGGAAATTTGTAGTCCAACGGCCCTTTTGCGGGACCACTTTAAACTAGCAACGTCACACCCGTACAGCAATCCGACTAGACTGTAAACAATCCGAGAGTATAAAATATGCACTCTCACGTTACATCGACGGATAACGTCATTTTACGTCGGCTAAACATCGGTGAAATTTTAAAAGTACATGTTGTCATCGAGGTCCTTAGACTCAGAGTGGCTTTGGATCTCTGGTGATTACTATGATTACTAGGTGATTAGGTGATTATATAGGTGGTTAGCATTATTTTCTATCTCCTTGAAAAAATATATTTTCTAACCATATTTTATTAGCGCACTGATAAAAACTGATATTTTGCACCTATTGTATTTAAAAGACACGTATAAATACTGTAGTTTGTTTTAAAGAAACCGCCATCTTCATTTTCTTATTAAATATACCGACGAAAAACACAAGTGAAAGACCAACTTCTTGCTCCTGGGCTCTTGCCTAATACTTGCCTCGATCCGAGTGTCTGATATTTTTGTTCTAAAAATAGCATATTTGTCATTATCACTTACTTGGGAAGATTTTGCCTCTTTCTCCCAAGGTACAACAGTGCTGTTCAATAGAGGCGTGTTGTCTCTCTCTCTCTCTCTTCCCCAAGAGCGTGCTGCCCAGTGCCCAGTACAGGCATTCTGCCTTCTTCCAACCTCAAGGGCGTATTGTCCGATTTAGGCGTAGTTTTTAGACGTACTGTCCATTAAGCGTTCGGCCTATCTCCCTAAACTTACTGTCTACCAGGCGTTTTGCCTATCCCCTAGACTCCCAGTCTATCAGGCGTGCTGCCTCCCTGTAAGACATTCTGTAATAAACGCTACTAGAGTATCAATAAAGTACACTCGAATCAGATTAGAAATAGAATTCTTTCCCACAATCCTAAGGCTAAGAACCCCCCCCACCGGTCCAATAACAAATTGATATCAACTGAGGGATTATAAAGAGAGAACCAGAACACCTAGCTGTCACTATTTGGTGATAGCTGTGGAATAATTTCTTAGGAAAGGAAAGACCCCTACAACAAATTGGTGGCATCGTTAGGAAAAGACGTAGAGACCTGTCACAATTGTTAGAAATAAAACCTTTTGAAGTTGTTTTATGTCAAAATAATAGGTGAAAAAACTGCTTAGAGACTACTACAGAACTCTTACAGATTAGCGGCCATATACTGAGGGATTAGTTCAATAACTGATAAACAAGCGCTGTTAAGGAATCGGTGCTATCAGCTAAAGCAGACTTTAACAATGCAACTTTGCTTCTAAAAACATCTATTTAAACAAATTAATATTTGCAGCTGTTTACTACCGATCCATGAACAGTGTTTTAGTAGTCCCTGGGGGCATGTTAGACATGCAAGTTATCAATGACGAATGTTGTGGTGCCCAGACTCATTGGGGAGAAAGTCAATGCTTAAGACGCAATTATTATAAAGCTGCTCTCCACCCTCCTTATAAGCTTTCTACACAATTACTTCGAATAACTGCTGAACTGCTAAACCACTGAATATATTCTAAGGCTTGATTCACAAAATATGTATGGCAAAAATTCAGATAATATAATATAGCATTTTTCAAGCCAATTGAGCCTAGGAGCAAGAAATTTTATCCTTAGTGGGAAAATCAAGCTATATTGAAGACTTGCTTTTCATTGTCAATGGCCCGAAAGGGGGGTCTATGAAGCAACCAATTTGGGAATTTGGGCGCGCTATTAATCCTTTCCACAGTTGTGCAAGCCTTAGACCATAGAAAACAGATTTAATTAGACAAACATAGATATGGCAGACGAAGAATTTAGCGAGCAGAGCAGTGACGAAAGTTATAGTTAGCCTAGGCGTGTTGAAACGGGGTGAAACGCACGGCATCCCGTCCGCTGCAATAATCTATGGCCAACTTCAATAAGTAAAAAATCTCGTATGCATATAAGTATCTAGTTAATGTTTCTTCAACTTGTATATTTTAAAAGTAAAGCTTAGCGCTGCTTAATAATTCTTAGTATCAGCTACTATTTTTTCAATTCGCAAAATAAGGAGTTTTAGCCTTAGGCAATTTTTGGATTTCATTATTTCTTTCTTTGTCTTGTGTGCTGGTGTGCTAATGTGGGGGCTCCGCCCCCACCCTCACAAGGGGGCTCAGCGCCCCCTTGACTCCGCTTTCTTCTGACTTTGCCTTCGACATTTTCAGCGGGCCGTGAAACCAACTGAATGCATTGGAGTAAATGGGATTTTACCATAGACAGTCTCAGCGGCCCGTGTAACGCGGTTTCACGCCCGCTAACTATAACACTAATATGGATGGGTCGCATCGGGCAGAAATGAGCTAACACTCTGTGGTGCCGGAGCGCTGAGCTCTAGGCACTGGCTAACCAACTAACTTATGCTATGTACGTGCATCGTACGTGCACACCATTCTTTCCTCTCCCTTCGCTCTGACTGGCCATCCCCTAAGCCGCCATGTACTTGTACGTAGTTATTTATCATCACGTGACTTTATTTCGGTGTTCTCTCAGCCCCTGCTCGTGTCATTATTTAATAAGCTACTTGCTAGTTAAAATAAACCTTGAGTTTCTTTATGCCAAATTCACGGCATGACACACTCCGATCGGCGCTACGCGCCTCGGCGTTATAGATCGTTTCTGCCCTCTGCAGCCCATCAATATTGGTATATTTTGCTACAGCCAAAGATGCAGTGGATGAGCAGAATCCTACAGGGCGAGAACCCTTATCGCAAGATAAGCAACGAAAAGTACGACCTGATTGTCGCTGCCATCGAGAGAGGTGATAGTGCTGAGCACATTTCGCCATGGCGGGACGTAAAGAGAAAAGCTGTGTATTCTATCAGGCGTCGCTATGAAATCACGGGCCTGTTTTGATTGGTTTCTCTGAAATCAAAGTGCTACTGTCAATCGTTTTCTGATATGTTATCTATTTGCAGACCTTATTTCAGTGAAGTTATTCGTGAAAGATATACGAGCACTGTGAAAAGGATTAATTGCGCGCCCATATTCTCAAATTGGTTGCTCCACAGACCCTTCTTTTGGGCCATAGACAATGAAAAACAAGTCTTCAATAGCTTGATTTTCCCACTAAGGATTAAATTGCTTGCTAGTAGGCTCAATTGGCTTGGAAAATGCTATACTTTTGAACTAAAGCTACTAAAATACTGTAGATAACATAGATTAACTTGGAAGGTATTGCTCTCGTAGTTGTCTTCAATGTAACTATTTCTAAACTTTTGAAAACACTGCTAGAATGCTGAAGGCGTTGATAAACTGCTTAGATCGTTGGTGCTTTTATTGCCAGTAAAACCATAAATGATAGAAAATACAAAAAACTTACTTTTGGGCTTACAATCACTCGTACAAGAACTTATTTCAGCTTTTAGGATTTGCAGATTAAATAAAAACGAAGAAAAATGCCTCAAGTGGCAGGCATGTTTCTAAATGTTTTCATCAAGTTGTATTTAAGTACATGTACTTGGAAAATGTTGGTACCTTCTAACACGACGCACAAAAACATGTTCGTTCCTAGTGAAAAATATATGCAAATCTAACTTTTTGGACTGATACAGCTTTGGGTCAGTTTTACAGGGTTTGCGTGCCTGTCCATTTTTCTGCTTACCCCGGCTATGTACCTCTAAGCCACGTGACTTGGCTGCAGGGCGGCCTCCGAAACAGCGAGGAAGACAAGAACCGCGAGCCTGCGTACATCAAAGCTGAAGTTCTCTTTCAGATTACTGCACTTATAAAACTGAAGTTCCTTTTTTCGATTAGCTAGTTCGTAAACAAAAAATGAGGCCTTTATCTACTTCAGAACTTTTATAGCATTTACGCCTGCAGAGGGTCTTAGAAGAATAAATTTGCTGCTGCGTTTTCCGTTCTGATACTCAGAAGGTAGTTTAGCTTAATTGCAACTAGCAGCATAACACAACTCATAAGTTTTATGGTTATTAACAGCACAGTTATTAATAACAAATAGGTTCATGAAATGAACGAGAAACAGCAGGAGCATCATTTCATGTTTGCCGTCAAAAGAAATAAGCACGGAATAAGCGACATACAGAACCTGAGAAATGTGTTTTTAGCTGATCTGGATCGTGATGACATTTATCTACTCTCCAACTATTGGAAAGCATCTATAACAGAGCAGAAGATAAAGTCTACTACACACAGCAAACAATGGTCCGTGCACATCAGCAGGAATCATGGACGAAATGTAAGTTTTCAATAGTTTGCTTTACTAAATTAGTTACTAAAAGGAACACATGGTTAAGCGCGCATGACATTAGCGCGTATTTTGAAACTGCTCTAATTGACACAAGCGCGCACTGGCACAAGCGCGCATTTTAACTGTTTGACTCAGGGACTCTGATGCAGGAGCGCATTTTAAATGCACGTGTCTGGCACAGACGCGCATCTGAATACAACTTGAGCTCGGGTGATTATGGCGTGGATGTTTTATGGGTATTTTGATGATTCAGCACCTCCCCTCAGGTAAGTGCAGTTGAAACGAATACAGAATATTCTTGATGCTACGGGTCTAAAATATGAGGCTAGATACGAGGGGCGCTAGTCAGTCACGTGATGTACACTCAGCAACATGTTAAAGTTTCCTTTCCACCCCAAAATCAGTGGTCAACTTTCCTCAGATCTCAGCCCTAAGTGACGCAGTTCACACCACGTCCGCGGGCTCGTTTGGGCTGATTTCGCAATCAAGCTGATATAAAGAAAAATAGACTGATATTAGTGTGTTGTCAATGATATTATTATAAATTAATTAATTAATTCATTCATTATTCAACTGATGAATAATTTATCAGTTGACCACTGGCTTCGGGGTGGAAACTTTAACATGTTGTTCAGCGTATATCTTTTGTGGTCCTAAATGTACTATGAATACCTACAACCACGAGAAGGGATTGTGTACAGGCTGTTTGTGCATATTTCTGTTTATCGCATAAAAGCCCGCTACTCTTATCCAATGTCACTATTCTAAATAGTTTGAGAATGAAGTCAGTCGAGGGCAACAGAAGAGGCTCGTGCCTCTATTGGTATCAAGGATTGCTATACCGCAAGGACAGCGACCGCAAACGGAGTCCGAGGCTACCGCTGTACACAGAAGACTTGTCCCGGCCGCGCTGCTGTGCAACAAGATGGACAGATTCATGCCTCCGCGCACAACCACGAAGCGGAGCCTCGACAAAAGGAATTGCTGCAACTTCAATCGCGACTGAAGAGACGGGCCGAAGAGAACAGTGCCAGTATGAGGGCGGTTTCTGATTCATCGGCACCCTTTGGCTGCAGCGCGTAGGAAGCAGTCGTCTCTCAGTGCGCGGACTGGCCAGGCGTACGAACTGCGATATTGAGTCCTTCACCAGGGCCTGTCACGACTAATTAAGAAATCTACCTGGATAGCCTTGTGAAAGCGATCAAGACACATCTGCTAGACTGCGACAGGACGGGGAAGGGCAAAAAGTACGGCGACAAAAGCACAAGCCGCTGCTGCAGTCGAAGAGATTGTTCCACACAGAAGAGAACCTGCGGCTGCGCCTAATCAATCGCATCGAGTTTCTGACGCTGTTGTCACATGTTTCTGAGAAGGTCGGGGACACCGTTCAGCTGGTATCCGAGCATCCGCCGGCCTTCGGCCTTCGTTGTGGCAACCCACTACTTTGCAGCGGCAACCAATTTTCTTGAATCCATTCCTGTTTCCTAACCTCCAATGAATGGAAATCTATTTTCATCAAAGCATCTGGTTTCATACTGCGCTTTGTGCCGGTAGTTTTACTTTGCTTTATTCGGATTTTTTACTTTACTTTTGATTGCTCGTCTTTGCATTTCGTCCAACAATATATTTGTTGTGACTGACGCGAGAGACAGAATTTTACCTGAACCAGACGCCTACAGCCCCGACGTTGGCGTAGGATCCGATTATATTTTTGAGCTCAAAGCTCTGTAGCTAATTGCTCAAGAGTAAGTGTGCATCTACGATGTAGTGTATACAGGAGTTAAAACCAACGTGCCGAGAAGGGGGGTGCAGAGTACTACAATATTTACGACTTTTCTTGCCGTAAAAAGTGTCTGCGCGCTTGTGTTAGCGCGCTTGTGTCTGCGCGCGCTTCTGCTTGTGCGCGCTAATTCAGCCCTCCGACTAAAAATAATTCTTGTAGTAGAGTATTCCATACATTAGTAACTTAGCGGGTGGGGAAGGAGGGCCTCCTGTGGCTGGCAATTAAAAGTATATGCATGGGCGCCCCCTAATCAGTAGCTTCGACAACTCTGGTGCTGGATCACCTTGCCAAATAAAATGACATCCGGTAGAAAATGCGCCCCCATAAAAATTCGGTATCTAATGCAAACTACTGAAGCAAATTGAGAAATGATCAAAATAGGAATTTAAGACATACTCTCGTAAGAAAAGAACACATAAATTAGCTTTCAATATAGTTTGGATAGTATCCGCCTCTTTCTTTCGGATCCGCGGAAGAATTAAAAAGCCCTTAAATTAAAAAAGGTCTCTGGGCACAGACACGTCGCAGGTCACTCGCGCCCTGGTGGATTAGGGCCAGTGGGTTTTGCTCGATATCCATCAGGGTGAGAACAAGGGTGTTGCGCGATCATTCCGTGGGTGAGAGAAAATCGGGAAGCAATATACGCGTTACTGATCGCTAATAGTAGGGGGATCAATGGGAACAATAATATATGCACGCAATTACAGTAATGATGCGGCTATTGCGTGGGCGCTGGGCAGGCAGCGTGAAAAGGAGGACGAATACATCAGAATGAGTGCATTTATTAAGAGTAGCAATAGCCAGAACACATAGGAGCCCAGAATAAAAACGTGGAATTCCCCAGGGGCATGACAGGGGAGAATTAAAGGAATTACATTGAATGGGGTTTGTCAACTCGGTAGAACTATGTTGCTGCATGGGTTTTTTGTGTGTACTGTCACTCTCTTTCCCTCGGGGATTGATGTACATGTACGGTACATGTGTATTCGTACGTACATGCTAGGAGTCGAGGGGGACTGAAATTTGACTGCTATACAACGGTTTCTCAGCCAGGCTAGTGATCGTGGTTGATCATTGTGATTTTTTGTCTCCGAAAAATTGAGTTGACTTTAGCTCACAAGACTCTAGCTTAGGCTGGTGAGGAAAGAGAGGAGAGTTATGCCTTGAGTTAAAATAAAGCTGCCACTTGTTGACCACTGGAAACTTTAAATATTTCTAAGTGTGCTATAATCCTAATAATAGCTTATAAAGAGTAAATGGTGAAGGTGCTGGGCCGGAGAGACAGGGAGGCGGGGAGCTCCCTAACCTGGGCCCATTCCATCAGCGCCTAACCCATCAGCCCGACCGCTGAGACATTTTGATCTCTGTTTGTATTTATAGTTCCGTTTTAAGTTCTGAACCCTAGCTAAGCTTTAAAAGGCGCCATGGTTTTAATTAGCTGATTGAGAGAAGATTTTTCAGTTCCTCGACAAGATATAGTTTGAATGAGGTTTAGCATATCTGGCTGGTCCAACAAGTATAGATCATAGAACGGTTATAAGAGCGCTTCTGAGCTCGAACTTTAACGTAGTTGAAGATAGTAAATTTCATAAGCCGTTGACTTGTTCAGATATAATTTCCCATCGTTAAGTAGATCTTTTAAATTTTAAGCCGAAGGTGACTAGCTAGACTTTTCGACTACATGAAATTTCGAACCACTTTAACTTAAAATTTTGTGACTATGCAATACAATACATGTATTTGATGGTGGTGTAAGTGGGCCTTAAAACTATAACAAATAAAATTAGGTGGGACAATTGCTAGTAATGACTGAAGTCAATTAAACTTGGAAGGCATAACAACCCCCTACACGTAGTTATATACGCGCGTCGTGCGTGACAATCAGTAAATAAATCGTATCAGCAGAAGTTAAAATATATTTTCATTGTCTTACTACTCAAATAATATTAATTTGAAATTATTCTTTCAGAGCCCTGAGAGGTGGAGCTGCCAGGTCAAAGTTGACAAACAATCGAAAGAACTGTTTGTATTAATAATGAGTATGAAAATGAACGAATGCATCAGGATTGCTGCATCCAGGGTCTCAGTTGCTGACCGAAGCCAGAAGTTCAACCGGTTAACAATCGAGTCGGAAGGAGAGATCCACATCACTTCTAATAAACTACAGGGCAGCACACTTACACTAGTTGCTCCCTCAGTTTTCATAGATGTAGGGGCGATTGTACAGTGTTCGAAGCTGATATGCGAGTCAAGAAGTCGTGAAGCATGCAATCTTAAAGTATCAGGCTCCCTCCTGCCCCTGCAGGACAGTCGTTTTAAAAAGCAGTTTGACAGCAGTGTTACAATCGAAGTGGATGGAACCGCAGAAATTAGCATGGAAGGAACTATCGGATACTCGCGAAAAGAAGAGCAAAGAGCAGAAGAAGTAACTTTAAGCCTCACTGGTAGCATAACGAATGTTGGGCTTGTCTTCGCCAAGACCAAGCTAAAAGTTTTCGCTCAAAATGTACGATCTCCAGAGTCTGTACAAGAGGCAGCAGCTCGCGTGGCAAAGTACCACCGGGAAAGCATGACAAACCAAGAGCTTGAATTAACATTGGATGGAGAAGGCAGAAGACTGGATGAACAACTACTCACAAGATGTACCAGTCATTCCGGAGAACTAAACCAGCTACTTTGCTCAGGAGCCGATCCCAGCTATAGAAATAACCGGGGTCGAAGGTCGAGCGCAACGCTGCGGCAGTCAGTGAATGATCTGAGCAGCGATGCGAATCTGGTCAAACAGGAACGAGCCAGACTGGATGCCAATCGAGCGCGTCTGGAATGGGCAGAAAACAGTAAGGGAATTTTCAAGTCAGAATCCATTTTCTGCGTTGTCAAGCAGAATTTTGACAATCTAGGTCAGCTCATAGGGGCCAAAGTTCACCTCAAGATCAAAGGAGATGCTTATGTCGAGCGGCTGTCAGTGTGGAAAAGCGGGTCCATAAGCGGATACTGCCGTGAAAATTTTGAAGTATTTGGAAGAGTCATTGTCGAAGACTTTTTTGCTTTGGAAGTTGGAAACTGCAAAGTTCACAAGAAAGCAGACCTTTGGCTGGTGAACGGTGGCACTTTGTCGGTGGCAAACACTTTGGAAAACTATCAACGCATACACAACACTTTCCAAATTCTCAGCCTCGATGTCGGAAATTTTATTCAAGATAAAAAGGCAGCGCTTTGTTCAGCTGTGGAAAGTGAAGCGGAGGTTCAAATAACGACTAGGAGAGCAAGCGATCAAGCTTGCGGCAGCATCAGCGGCTACAGAGTTACAGTCAAAGCCTTCGATAAACTCACCATCCAGGCTAATGTTAAAGCGGAAGAATCCGTGCTTAGTGTAATTTGTGGTCCAGGTGGTCACATCTCATTTCGAGAAAATGTGCTGATAACAAAAGGGCCCTTCATTGTGCACTCTTCCTTCAACCAAACCGGGGTTGATGTAGAAGTGGATAGCTGCATCCAGTGCATGGGAGTTGTCATTCCAGCAGCAACAGCCGAATTCAGTTCGAGCAGCAGACTGGTGTGCCCGCCAGAGTCAAACTACGAAGCACCAAATCCTAAAAGCATTGAAATCGTGCTACACAAAGCAAATACGCACAATGGATCTGAGTGGGACTTTGCAGCTGATGAAGTTACCATTTTTATCGCAGATCAGTTTACTCATCACGGAAGACTGACCCTCTCTAGGACAAAGGAAGAGTGTAGAACTACGCTTCATATCAAAGGACGACGCTTTATAGACAAGGGAAGCGTAATTGGAACAAAGCACCTGTCCATTGATTTGGAAGATGACTGTACACTGGCAAATGATTTTGAAGCGCTGGATTCGGTTGTCATAGTGACAAACCAATGGCTTCATATTTTGCCCAAAATCAAGCTTAAGTGCATAAGAGGCAATTTGCAGATCAGAGCAAATGAATTTGCTAACTTTGGCTCCGTGGTGTGCTACAAGGATACGCTGATTGTTGCCACTGACATTGATAATTCTGCAGGAAGCATTGTATCGACTCATGGAACTGTGTTCATCTTTTGGCTGGGCTCTCATGAAAACAGCTACCTCGAGGGACATGTAAACGCTGCAGCTCAACTTGTGTGCGTAGCGACAAACTCTAAGAGTCTCCATGTCCAAGCCAATTCTCATGACCAGCTTCTCCAAGTAAAGCTACCACCAAATGGCGCAAGCTTTCAGTGCTTGTCGGGCTCCGTGATAATGCACAGTAAAGTTAGCGCACCCGATCAGAGTTATCTTCACCTGCGAGCTGCCGAGATGATTGAACTACGTCGAAATGTTCAGTGTCACACAATGATAGTTCAGCCACACAAAGATTTTGGAATGGATTTGAATCTTACTGTGGCCAAATCGCAACAGGTGCAAGTAAGCAGTCTTCTTGTGAGCCACTTAAACGACAATGAGCTGTGCCACAATGACTACCAGGTCACAATAAAAGGCCAACGAGATGCGAGGTTAAAATGTCAGACTTTTCTTGGATCGGAGATCAGTCTTCAGCTCGAAATTCGAGTCGAGATGGACTTGCCCAGCCAACTGACAGCACACCGACTGTCAGTAGCAGATATACTGTCTGTTACGAGCCACCAAAGTTTTTGTGATGACTTTCTTCTGACTTGCAACAAGGACCTTAGCCTTAGCGGGCTTGTCGAATTGGTGGGGCTGAAGAATTGCCTTGTTACAGCCCAGGAGTTCATACAGTCTGAAGAGGCCACCATTGCGTTCCAAAGTGTTGAAAAAGCAACCATTCAGGCAGACAGCGTTCTGATTCGCGGCACAGTTACTTCATGCATGGCTGGAGAAAATCCAGCAATGGTGATTGAAACAGAAAATTTAAACTGCTGCGGCAGCTTTCGATTTGGAAGTGAAACTTCAGTAAACTCTGGCAAACTAATATTGAACGCAAAAACCGTTAAAATAAGTGGTGAAATCACTCAGTTCGAAGAACAAAAGCCACCCCTGCTGCTGATTGAATTTGAAAACGAGATGAAAATGCACCCAAATTGTGAGATTAAAGTTGGAACGCTTCTAGTGAATGCTGATAACGGTGAGCTGCTAGCAATGAACTCAGCGAGAACTTTTGTATCAGAGCTGATGGTGGTCCAGTCTGTCAAGAAGTTAATCTGGGAGTCCAGCAAACTCGAGCTGAATCAAGCGCGACTGCTAGTAAGAAAAGTTGATAGGTTGATTTTTGAAGACACGACTGTAGAATGTCCGTATGGCGTTGTGCTTGAGGATTCCTTAGTGGGCAGCTACGATGAAGTAAGCACTGCTGAAGTGAGAATCTGTGCTCAGGAACTCATAGCAAAATCAGCCTTCGAAATGCGAAACATCAATGCTGTAGAGATTCATGCAGATAAATCCGCTTCACTTGGACCTGGAAGCAAAATCACATTCTGCAAGACCTTACGCCTGATAAGTAAATTTATTGATAATCTGGCTTCTATACAAGACACGGGATCCATTGCTTGCGAAGCGGAAAATGCTCTTGTCGTTGGAAGCTTAAAATGTCGTTCGAAGCTCTCCATCTCAGCATCAAAGCTTATTTACAACCAAAGTCAGCTGAGTGCAGAAGATGTCATACTTAACGGAAAAGTGCTAATGCACTTGTGTAAACGCGACGATGGCGATGATGCAAGCAAATTCACACCAGCAAACGTTCAGGCCAAAAATTCGCTAAAAATGAAAAGCTGTGCCCTCATCACGATATTTTCAAAGCTGTGTAGCCCAACGATATCCACCAGAAGCATATTGCACTTTGGCTTTGCCGAACAAATTTGCACAGATATCGAATCGGGGTCTGACGAGCTGAAGGCTTCAATCAAAGATTTAGAAAAGGTACTGCAGCCAGATTCAAGCAATCAGATGTGTGACGCACTGAAAATCATGGTGCTAGACGCTGCACAGGCTTTCAGAGAAAATCATAATCGGTGTGCCCAGGTTGTTTCGGCTGCATCTAAAATGGTACTTCAGACGGTGACAGAGACTTCTGGTCTGCAGAGAAATTCCTCAGTTGCTAGTCTGCTTGCAGGCTTTACTGCTTCCATCAAGGAAGGGTTTTCTGAAACAGAAGAAGACTTATCGGATTACTGGAAGAAGCTTTACAAGTGCGATTGGACGCCGCTGAAATCAAACGGACTGTTCGAACGAAGTCGGTGGTTGTGCCTGATCGGACCTACTCGAATTGAGGCCCAGAAAGTCATGTATGATTGTGAAAGCTGGCGGTCTGATGGCTCCATGGCGGTGAAGGATGGAGCCCTCATCAAATCCGTCTGTGCCCAGCTTTGGTCCGATCAGCCAACAACATGGCTTGTGTGCACTGGGGATGTGCACATTTTTGCGGAGAAACTCTTGAAGACTCGAAGCTTGACATCTGAAGAAGCCTCTGTAACTCTAAGAAGTGCTCAAATTGAAGCGTACGGAATCTGGTCAGCACGGAATTTGCTGATGGCCGCGGAGGAAAGCCTCGGCATTGACGAGATCCTTGGTGAGACGGAGGTTTGGATCACCGCTAAGAATGCTCGAGTGGGCAATTTAGCATCTGAGAGACTTTGTTTACTGTCTGAATCAGCGAGTATCGTGAATAGTACAAGCACAGAGATTTTGGAGGCAATTATTTCCAATGAACTCGATGCAAAGCTTGTATTTGCGCCTAAAACCTATCTAATAGCATCTGATAGCTTTGTCAGCATTAAGCTAGAGTCATCGAAGTTAGAAAACTGCACAATATTGAGCGACTCCTGCCAGATTCTAAAGTGCTCGTTTACTAACCTAAATTGCAACGTCACTGATGAGTTGCTGGTAAGAACATCGCACGTGTTTGAAAAGTTCTTGGCAAAAACTAAGCGACACTTTAGCATCGGTGAGTTTTGTTTCCTTAAAGACTTGCACTGTACCGCAGAAGAGAAAATCAGCATTCAGCAGGTAGAAGCACAGCACCTGACTGTTTCGTGCTCCGACCTTCAAATTGACGACTTATTAGCTGCTGCACTTAAAATTGTCAAAGCTGAAAATATTACAATAACTGACTCGAGCGTCACCGATTTAGAAGTTCGCTCTAGTAACATGACGAAGATTGCAGGTAGCTCAACAAAGACCTGTCTAGGAACAGCAACCTGCACGAGCAATAACTTCGAAATTGCAAATGTTTATGTCACTGAAACTTTGGTGTTATGCAGCTTCAAAGCAAAAGTAAGTGAAACTATGCTCTCCAAACTTTGGTTCATATGCCCTAAAGAAGGAGAATTATCCATTGAGCAATCGATGAGTGACGAATTCGTCGCTTTCTGCTCAGATTTGACGTCAAAACAAAACAAATTCACTAGACTGGCATTCCAGGGAAAGCAGTTAAAATTTTTCGAGACAGAGACAGAGAAAATGCATGTAGATGCTTACAGTGGTTTTCTTCTGTCCAAATCTAGCGTCTTTGGCGACCTCGTAGCCTGGTCAGAAACTGCGCACGCGTTTGCCAGCTTACTGGGCTCGATGAAACTTCGTGGCTGTTCAGTGGGAGCTACAGTAAGAATGTGTGAAGTCCAGAAGGACATTGAAATCTCCTGCCGAATGCTGAGAATGTCCGACTCAAGCGGCAAGTCCCTGAAGATCTTGTCAAGAGGAAACACAATCTTAGAGAGGCTGATGATTGATGAAGGCTGTGATGTTGCCAGTTTGGGTCATGTTACTGTGAGCGATTGTCAGCTGGACCATTTCAAACTACTGGCTGATTCGTCTGTGAATGTCGAAAGGCTCATTACAAATAAGAGCACAGTCGTCATCGCCAAGGGTCATACAACACTGAAACAACTCCTAGTCGGAAGTCTCCATGTGGATATAGGAAATTCTTATCTCAACATTCATGATCTCAACTCGGTAGGTCTGAGTTGGCTGAACTCGGGTAGACTGTGCATTTCCGACTGTCAATCTCAGTCGGATATGAAACTGACTGTCTCGATAGCAGCTCGAGTTGCGCAATGTTTTTCACGCACTCTAGAAGTCACGGGTACGACAAATGGAATCGTGGGAGTCCGGCTGCTCGCAGTAAAATCGGAAGAGATAAACATTACTGATGCACTTTTCGCCTCAGTATCGACAACAGAAATCGTTAACAGTGTCGTCTTCAAAAGAATTTCGGGTGATGTACGAATCAAGTCAAACTGCAGTCTGCACAATCTGACAGTACAAAGTAACGGCATTCTGGCAATCAGTGACTCAGAAATTGGTCAGGTAACAGCCGTGTGCAGGCGTTGCTGCATTACAAGCACTTTTGGACTGCAGACAAGTCTCTTCATTCACGCCAAAGAAACCATGGCCGCACCAGCAGTGCTGTTGAATCTCGTATCGAGAATCGACTCTGTCGAACTCGCTGGCAAGAACATCGCCTTGACGGAATGCGTCTTCAAAAACGGTACCATTCAAGCGGATGCTCAGTTCACAATGACTGGCTGCAACATTCGGGATACAGCCTGCATCCAGAGCGCCGAAGTCCGCGTTGCAGACACTGATGCTACCAGAATTCAAGTCAGCGCCTCAAACATTTGCGAGATCAAAAGTTTGCGATATGCAGAGGTCCAACTTAAGACAAAAAAACTCCAACTTCAAGGCTGTTGTGTTCAAAAGGTTGAAGCGAAAGTTGAAACTACTGCGCAGGTGACCGCGTGTGAATTCATTGAAAGCCTTCTACTAAAAGCAGATGTTACAATGGTTTGTGGTGTTTTGGTGCAGGATCGAATGCAGGTACAGACAAGGGTGCTTGATCTAGACGGTAGAAATTCCAAACAAGAAAGCGAAGGATTCACAAAAGAATTGCTTGTGATGTCTGGCCCTGAAACATGCGCTGAAGGAACAGCTGTGAACATAAAAAACATCAGGACAATGCAGCTTCAAGTGAATTCGAGACCCAAGACGGTTGTGTTGAGTCACGTGACGATTGAGAATACAGCTCTTTTGACCGGTAATGATATAAAACTAGAAAATGTTGAGACTTCGATGCTGATTTTGAGCGCTGAGCCGACACAATGTAAGATAAGCTCAGGATTTATTGATTCGCTAAAGGGCTCAGTGGAAAATATGTCAATTTTGACTTCATCACTAAAGCACACGGAACTGTCATGCGACTCTTTTGTCTTAGCTGGTGAAACAGACATTCAGCAAGAGCTTGTATTGAAAGTGAACAAGCTGGAAATTAAAACTGCCAAAGTTGGATCAGCCTGGATTTGCCCCAAAGGATCCAAAGCTTCGGCCACTGCAACGATTGAAGGATTTTCAACAGAGTTGACTTTTAAAATCGACGAATTCAACAAAATTTCAATTAGCGAGTGCTGTGGATTCAAAGGAGAAGTGACGTTGAAATGTCACACATTTGACGCAATGAAACTTTGCAGGTTCGATCAAAATGTGAGCATCGACTGTGAGCGCTGTGAAATGGAAAACCCGGAGTTCTCTGCATCCCTAACACTGCGCAGTCATGATGGTTTTATCCACGGGGCCAGAGTGAGCAACAGGTGCAGTCTGTTTGTGTCCGGATCACTGAGTCTATCGGACTGCCAACTTAACGGTGCAGTGAAGTCATTTGGCAAGCAGGGGTTGCTCAAATTAGAGAATTCCAAATGCAGAAGCTTCCACCTAGAGGGCAGCGAAGTGGAAATAAATGGTGCAGACACGAGTGAAAGATCTTGGATCAGTGCTGCCAGCAAAGTGCATATTCGCAAGTGCCTGATTAGCGATGAAGTGGCAGTATCAGCAAGAGTTGTCAGTATTGATGGAGAGATCTCATTTATTAAGTCACTTCGTATTGACTGCGCTAGCGAGCTGCACATCGGGAGCCTAAAAGTGGATTCCAGCCTGCAGGTCACTTCATCGGGCAGAATTCGGGTGAACAGTGGAATCACCGCAGCTTCTTTTCTTATTCGCTCAGAATCAGAACTGCCAGATTTTGGAGCTGCAAAAGACTGCCAGTTTGACGAACTTCAAATTGACTGCCCAAGTTTTGACAAGGAGAATTTGGTCCGATTCATCAATGCAAAAACTTTCGAGTGTGTCAGGAATGTATTGAAAATAAAAACTAGAAAGCCAATCAAACTTTCTGGCAATGAGTTCCGAGAAAGGGAACTTGCTCTGAAATTCGGCATAACACTTGCCGCTCCGTCCATCAGCTTCAGAAATATTTGCGTTGCGTCCTTAAAGCAGATCTGCCTCATAGCCGAGTCAGGTGGAATCGATCTGCAGGAATATACAATACAAGCTAAGCAGATCACACTGGATGAGAAAACACAGGGTATGCGAAACAATGGCAGATATACTGAGCACCTTGGCTTCGAAGGTTCCATCACAACAAAGGCTACATCTCCGTTTGCAAGCATTTCCAGTGCTTACACACGTCACAACGAAGCTTTCAGTTTGTCTTCTCCGACTCAAATGAATCCTAAGACTACTCAAGCTTCACTAGCTAAAGAACTTGAAGAGCGCCTCCTCACTCCTTGGGAGTTGAACGCATTGACTAATGTTGAGGAGAGAATCAGCAATGATCCTAGATTCTCAGAAACAGCTGTCGAATTCCATGAGACACCGGAGCCGATCAGTTCACTGACAGAGGCAGCCAAAAGCCCCACTGAGGCACCACAGCCGATCAGTTCACTGACAGAGGCAGCCAAAAGCCCCACTGAGGCACCACAGCCGTTCAGTTCACTGACAGAGGCAGCCAAAAGCCTCACTGAGGCACCGGAGCCTTCAAGTTCAATCGACTTCAGCTCAGACGCAGCCACTGCCTGTAAGTTTCTGCCTGTAAGCGCAAAAGAATCAGATCAAGAATGGTGGCAATTCGATTCCGAGTGTCGCTCAATCAAAGCGGAAATTCAGGCCAAACTGGAAGCAGTGCCAAGCCAGATCAACTGCGACTTTGAAGTTCCAGACTATAAAAATACCGAACAACAGCTAAAACTGCTGGTGGATAAGGCCACGACGGATTTCAATAGAGAGTTCGAGGCACCTCAAAGAACTTTGGATGGACACCAGAGCTGGCGAGACTTCGATAATTCCTGCTCAGTGTGCACTCGGAGTGATCCAGAAGACTTCCATGAAGCCAGAAAAGCTATGCAGTCCTGCATCACTGATTGTAGAGACATTCTACCAGTGAGCATTCGCGAGAAATTGCCGGACCAACTGCCTCAAGAGCCGGAGAGCTACATCAACCGAGTCCATCCTCTGATTCGCGTCTCCCAGTTTCGGGTGACTATCGGGCCCTCCCGTGTGACCGAAATCGACGGTAAAATCGAGCTGGCCAATTTCTGCAGCGCCGGTACGACACCGCGACCCGCCTTTCTTCGGCCTGTGGACCGGCAGCCGGAATATAAGGCGAAGGAGTTCAACATCAGAGTGCCCGACTACTACAGCCACCACTATTGGGATCTCAAGTAGCTTAGTTGATCTTAATTCAATTATACATATAGCCATGGCAGAGAACCACCGTAATCCTGCCACTGAGAATTAGCTATACAGTGTAGCTGGTAACTTATCAATGAAGCCCGATCGTTTTCAATAATGTTTTCCCTAACCGTTGTTATATGATTTCAATCCCTGTACACGAAAAGCATACACGTACTTGAAAATTCAAATGCGATAGCAAACTTTTTTTTATTTCCCCTAATTTTATATGTAGGCTTTTTAGGAGTAGATTTTTAAAGTATCTCATTTATTAAACTCAATTGTTTGCCTGAATTAAACATTTACGCAAAACTTTAATCGCTTAAACGACCCATTCACACCACCATCAGATTCAGCCAATTTTATTGAGGGGGTTTCACATCTCCGAAAACCATCCATCATGCAGCTTCTCTCACAACTCTGTATCTCCATCAACGGTTAGGGTTAGGGTAGGGTTAAGAAATTGTCGGAACTATGAGAGGTGCTGTCGACATTTTTAGAGGTATGAATTGCACCCCTTTTAGTGATTACACAACTTGCACCTCACTTTTCATTGGGTTTCTATTTTTTGCGTCGGTTTCATGGCTTACTATTCGATGGCGGTGTGTGAACGAGCCTTCAAACTTGCTTGTTTGTCACTACTATTTCGCTTTAATTTTATTAATATGTTGGAGCCTTAAATTATGCAAGCTGAGCTAATTATAGTACTTGAACCCAAGCAGCCTTAAGCAAATACAAAATGATCGGCACTTTTAAACTTTTTTTAGGATGTACACGTGGCCCAATATCACTTAGGTGTATTATTTGCCTGTCAACTTTTTCAAGACAAATACACTGTACGCTCGTACGACCTATGCACTGCATTAGCTACTAGCTATGAATATAGCGTACTTTGAGCTAACTAGTGAATTCGCACTTTCATTAGGAAATTGAAATAAAAATAGCTAGTAATTACACTGCTAAACCGCTCTTACATGTAAAATACGAGCGTACAATATGGCTACCGCTTGTACATGTAAATGGTTTAACTCTTGCACTAACGTTACTGCATAGTATAAAACGGTATCTAATGTTTTTTTTTTATTTCTGATAAAAATGCTTCAATGTGTCGAGTGCTACTCGGCGTACAGTAGTACAGCTGAATGATAGAAGTAAGCAATGTTGATATCTTAGCCGTTTGACGGCTTTACGAGCAACAACGGAGCTTTGTCTGGGTTAGTGCAAGCATTCTGTTAGGGATGCGTTTGGTTTAAGGCTCGAATTTCTGGATTCAAAAATACATTGTTGCGTTAATTTGCGTTTATTTTCAAAATAGTGCAGTTCTACTAATATAGCCTTGGACTAATATACATGTAGTTCAGCAATGGTAACAATTGATTCAGAAAAAAATTAGTTGGCTCAAAGGCTTCATTAATGGTGGCGTGAGCGAACCGAAAGGGACTTATAGTTATATAATTGTACGCATATTTGTACTGGATTGCATCTGGAATGAAGATTTGCTCGCTCATCAAAATAGTTACTCTGGTTAAATACAGTTGCAGTAAAAACCACTTTTCAGAAAGTTGACGATGCTACACTGAAAGCGTGCGCTTTGTGCTCAAATTTATTTCAAATTGATTAATTGTGGAAGCTTGTGAAACTAAACAATGCTGGTTTTCGCACTGTCCAGAGACTATTAATGCATTGTAACACTACATTAAGTTGAGAGCAAGACTAATATTATGTAACATTGTAGAGGGAAAAGCAACAATTCTGCGGATCCCAAGCAGAATAAAAAAGCAGATAGAATCAGCTCATCGAGCACTGCAAAATTGTCAGTTTTACTCGATGGCGTCATGAGCGCTTTTTTAGCTGTGGGATAACGACAACACATAGCTATATTTAATATCAAACCGACTAATTGCAGACCATTAAAGTTCATTTTGCTACGCATTTTCGCTTTTGCTACAGAGCAAAGCGAATCGACAAAAGCAATTTGATCATTCACTTGCCCCTTCCCCAGCTTCATTTTTAATAATAAAGTAGTATGATATTTTGGTAACGCAGGTATCCCTTAGACTCGAAGCATCAAATGTAAACCGATTGTCTGTTGAAACTAGTTAAGACCATGAAATGCTTTTTTAAGTCAGTTCAGCTAACTGCTATCAATGCAGTTATCAATTTTTATGCATAATTTAGCCCATTATTGCTATAATTTCATTTTATCAATTGCAATGTTTTACTTAGCACCCCATGGCCTTGTTATAGTAACCAACTCAAGGAACTGAACTCTACACCAGTCGCTCCCGGAGGAACTCCTCCAGAGTGTCAGTGTCCCATCGATCGATGCCGAACTCCTCACCGGTGCCAGCAGACCTGGCAGCCTCGTCCTGCATCAGCCGGATGACCGGCTCAGCGCCCCGCTTGTACTTGATGCTCAAGCCCGGGAACTGAGACGGTCGGTTCGACTTAATGAATGCTGCAATATCCAGTTTTGCCAGAATTGGCTAACTTTGAGTTTCAGCTTGTGCGGTGACTGTGTTAACTTTAAATTTATTTTGGTTTTATTATCTATCACTTTAAAAGCTACAGCTTGAGTCAGTCAGACTACTCTGTGTTAAAACTGTATCCAAAGACGTTTATTTTATTGAATTTTAACGACGACATCGTTTTACACGCAGGTACAATCCGATATGAATTGTTCTTCTTTACGTAACTTCCAAATTTCAAGCTCGCTGTGTTTAAATTATTACAAAATTAAAATGATTTCATAGTGAAAGTATTAAATCACATTCATTTTAAATTGGCTGTTAAAATTGGAAAAATATGCTTCGAAATTACGATATATAACTGCTGAAAACTCAAAGATTTCCGTCAACAAGTGTCGCGCGTACTACGTTCATACAAATAATAAAACCAAAACCAACTAGTTAAATAGAACAGTCAGACTTGACACCCTTTCTACTACTTGCGAAACAGTAGGATACTTGGACATACACGTACAACTATTTCTAAGTCTATGAACTTAAAAAATTGCCTATACCTTAAACCTCGATACTATTAGTATAGTAAATGAAAAACGAAAATTTAGCATTAACTTTAATAACTTACCCTCAATCTGTGGATACCTGCCCAGTTTTCATCCGCATATCTCCAGCTCAGCAAATTGGTAGCGCTAAAACGAAATTAAAAGAGAAAATAATGACGATGATCTTGTTGCTAAGCCTATCCTCATCTACATGTGCCTAAATGAGTTGGCATTGATGAACTATGGCAAAAAATGATTAAGACCTCAAGCAATTCGCAACAATTTTAAGACATTTTGAATCGCTTTTCAGGTACTTAATAACTGTTAATAGTAAAAGGGCACATGTATTGTTTGGGATTTTTATGAATGTGCAAATCTGCACTTTTCATATCGACTTTATTAATATTTAATAGATATTGTTAGCTAAATGAGTCGCATGCACAGCTAAAACTGATCGAATCAGATTGGGGTGAATTGGTATTTTAGAGTGAAGAATTAATCAAAAAAGTCAACGTGAATCAAGAAGGTCATAAAGGTAGAATATTTGCTGATAATATTGAATATCAGCATACTGGAATGTAATAGCCAATAGGATCACGGAATGTGGGGCAGTACACAGGGACAGAGAAAAACTTTTCATATACAATTAAATGGAAACGTACAAGAGCATTAAATAGCATAGCTCGTAGAATAATCAAAATGTAACCAGACAGCCCGGACTAAAAAGGTGCTGTCATACAAGTACAAGTAACCAGAGAGTTGCAAAAACACATGGAGCGCAGGAATGTGCAGTCAACAGGCCTTCGTATAGAGAGCTTCACCTATTGTGGAATGTCTATAGTGGCATTAGAAATTTTGTTGCTTAAAAAAACAAATTTTAAGCAATATTTATTAAATTTGTAAATATGGAATCATATATGCCGAACTAAAATACTAAGTAATAAGCGCCAGTTATTAATAAGCGCATCACATCACAATGCAGGCACAGCCAAGCAGATTTGGTTAGTCTTTAGAAAAAAACATAGCGGAGGAGGTTTTGTAATTATTGGACTGATTGTGTATTTTATAACCGAGTTGCAATAAATGGCTCAGTTCTACAAAAAGATGGATGCATACTAGAGATACTAAAGGAGAAATGTCCTCTCAACAACTAAAACTAGCCTATGCATGGCAAATGGAAAGTTAACAATATAATTTTGTCAAGTTGGTATGCTACTCCAAAAAAGTTTTTTGTTGAAGTGGTGGTGTATAAGTCGAATGTGGAATCATTTAGAAGTTTTTCATATTTTTAATGATAGCTATTAGATACACGTCAATAAATCTAACATCGATACGCTTTGGTTAACACAATATTTTACTGTCATTCAATACTTTACACTTAGCTGATATGCTAGCTCTCTTCTGGAGTACTTTGAGCACACTGAAACTGTGCCTTCTCTTGACGCCAAATTCGACTCAACAATTAGTAACAAAAATTCTTTAAAAGTCAAGTCAGTTAGTAAAGCTTGGCATGTTTTAAAAGACAAGAAAAAAAGTCACGTACGAGCGTAGAAAAGACGAATCGAGAAAGCGGAGAAACAGAGAGATGGGAAGTCTTTAAAGAGCGAACGACTGCAGCAGATTTGGACCAATTGATCATTCAGGCGGCGGCACCGGCTGCTCCTGCGGTGGCGGCGGATCCGGACCGTCCCAGACTTTGACGCCGCCGCGCCACACCCATTTGCCCTGACGCTTCTTACTATCTGGAACGTGAATCCGAGCTCGACCAGTCTTAACAGTCATGCCGCTGGCTGTCTCGTCAATGGACAGAATTGGCGCCTGTGGCTGAGGCGGAGGTGCAGGCATCATATTAGGAATGAGGTTGATAGGTAGAGTAGCCTGTGGCGGACGCGCGGATCGCCTGAGCGCTACCTCGCCGCCGTCGCCTAGATCTTCTCGCGGCAGAGACGCGTCCGTGGCAAATTGAGCGATTGGAATGGCAGCGGCTGTGATTGAGGCGGCTGCTGCTCAAACTGTTGCTCGTACATTTGCTGCTGTGCGATCGCTACACTCCAGTGAGCATTGTTAACAAAAATGGCCCGAAGAGTTCTGCGCTGATAAAAGAGCAGATAGGCATCCGAAGAGCTAACAGCGGTCATGTCGGACAGAGCTTCAACTTGGCCGTCGCTGAATCGCCACCACTGATGATCAGATTGACTCAACGTGAAGGCGGTGTAGTGGCCAGACTGTAGGCTGCCAGTGTGGTTGACTACGCCAACCAGATCGTAGGTGAAATCGGCTGGCGTTGCTGACTGCGGATGCCGGCCAGTGGCAGACAGCGAGTAAGGATTCAGGCGGCCAAGATTCTCCTCGTCAAGGTATTCGGACATGTCCAGCGATTCGATAGGAAACTGGACAAAAGCGGAAACCTTGGATTTGCGCGTTCCAGTCTGTTGAAATCGTTTCAATTGAATGACCAACAGATCAGGGCAAGTCCACATTCGTGAGATTTGTTCAGCTTGTTGAACTCGGCGACAGTTCGGGCACATCCAAGAAGCTGGGAAGCCCTGCATGTACTCGGCCAGACAGTCCTGCAAGCTGACTGGCCTGTCCTGCTGTTGAGCAGCCGCCGTCCGAAGACTAGCGTCGGCTTCAATTTCATCAACGTAAGCGGCAGCGTAGCGCTGTCGTTCGGCGACACCCCAGACAACTGTGAGTTTAAGATGACGCGGCCCGCCATCGGTCAGATTAAAGTTCAATGCCCGGTCTACAGCGGGACCAACAAGAGGCGGTGAACGCTGATTCTGCTGGAGGACAGAGGACTGCGGAGGTCCGTCAACAAGGCGCAGTTCAACATAGACATCGCGTTTATTAGCAATTCGAGCCAGATCTCCAGCCCTTTCCAGTTCGGTTAGTAGGGCCTCTTTAAGCTCGGCATGAGTACAGTGTACCTGGAGCTGAGTGTGCAGCGGGCCAGTAAAGCGGCGCAGCTCTCCGCTGCGGGTGCGCTCGCAGTGAACGGACACGATGCGAATGTAGCTAAGGTCCTCTTCCTGGGGTCGGATGCCAGCACCGATACCGTCCGGTCGATAGACGGGCTCTGAGTCGCTCGAGTCAGAATCGTCGCCATCGTCCATAACTGGATTGGGCAGTTGAATAGCATAGAGGCTGCCTGCTTCGCCCAGCTCGCACAACAGAGCCGTGGAATCCGTGTCGCGGAATGTGCGCCAGAATCCGTTTGGTCCAAGTTCGCACAGGAGCAGATGACGGGGATCCTCCAGCTGCCAGCGAGTTGTCAAACTGCGTCGAAGCTCGCGCACAGAACCATCAGCAGCAACTTCCAAGCCGAATCGAGTCTGACGGCCGCGCTCGTCAGCTAGTACGATAGTGAGCGCTCGGGTTGTGCCTACAGGAATTGGCAGAGACAAGCATGTGATAGGCTCCGTAGTGCTGGTGGTGAAACTGCATCCAGGACACTGCAGACGATTGCGCTGGTAACCATAGAACAACTGGTAGACAACGGAACGATTTCTTTGAGCGTGGTCGTCGGCAAAAGTGGCACTGTCGGCATTGACAGAAGGGGGTAGCGGCGGCTTCTGTTTAGCCTTAGGCTGTCGTTTATAGCCATTGAGCTCATCGTGGAGATGATCCAGGAGCAGCAGCATAAACTCGTGGGCGTCCTGTTGATCCCGGAGAGCCAGTTCCGGTCGAGTCTGAGCAACAATCTGACGAAGATTGTCAGACAGTTGAGGCTGATAGTTGCCAAACCAAAGCGATTTTAATAGCTGAGCGAATGCCTCGGTGAGTTCGGTGCGATATTCGTGTGGGATGGGGCGGCCTTTTTTATCAACTGTGCCCGCGTACAGGTCTTGTAGGTATAGCTCGGACGCAAAGTAGTGCGCCAGCGGGTCAACATGGCAGATGCATTGCACTATGGCATTCATGTAGCAACTATTGCCGTGATTAACAATGCCAACTAAGCCAGGACCGAAATTATCAACTGGTACGGCGCTGGCGGATGGCTGGCTGGCAGCGGTGGTGCCATGGAACGATTGAGACTGTTGCGGCTTGCTTGCTGCAGCAGCGACTGCGGCATTAGGCAACATAGGAGCAGCGGATGCGGTAACAGCTCCGCTGGTGGATCCGCTCGCATTTACCGGTTGATTGCGAGGCAGAGACGAAGATCGCAACTGCTGCTGCGCCTGCGCTGGTTGGGGAGGCGGTAGAGTAGGCGAAGGCAGTTGCTGCGGTGACGGCACCGTCTGAGGCAAAGCGTGAGAGCGCGGTTTCGGCTGTGGTGGCGCAGGCTGTGTCTGTGGCGGCGGCGCCTGGGAAGGCATTGGCTGCACTGACGGGGGCGGCTCTTTCTGCAGTGGTGGCTGCGCTACTGGCGGCGGTGGCACTGGCGGCGATGAAGCAGAGTCCTTATCCTTGTCTTTTTTCTTTTTCTTCTCTCTGTCTTTGTCTTTCTCTTTCTTATCTTTTTTCTTGCCTTTAGGCTTCGGCGCAACTGGCGGCGGCTGCTGAGGCGGTTGAATATTGTCGCCATCTAAATCGGACGAGTTTCTATTTGCTGATTCGGCAGGTGGCTGGCGCATCACTATATTAGGATTTCGCTTAGCCGAGCTGGCTTCCTTGCCCGGGGCTGCTCCAGGTCGTACAGCTGTATGAACAGATTGGTCTTGCATGCGATCAGCCATGATTTGCAGGCCAGATAGCGAGTTGCAGTCGAGAGAAAAGAAAGAAGATTGACTGAATCAGATGCTTGAATACAGAAGCAGATTATTGAATACCACGATTGGCACAGTGATCAAACAAAAAAATACACAGCACTGCAAACCAAATAGACTGATTCACAAAAGCAGAGTTGTAGAAGAAGAGTTCAGCAGTCAGCAAATTACCAGTTTGGCACTGTCTAGACTGTCGCCTTTGCAGCACTGCTGACAGGCTTGATCCAACTGAGACAGGCCGAACTGCTTCAATTGCGAGCAAGAGGAGCACTCTAGAGCACTAGTGAAGCCAGACTGCTTGCATTGGTCAGGGCTCAGAATCTGGCACTGGAGCACTGCCTGTGAGAGGTGAAAAAATGGGTAAAAATATTAATTGACTAGCTAGTTTTTACTTTCATTTTGGAATTTTTTGCCAACTTAATAAAGATAATAATTAGCAATGGAATCAAACAACTTTCTATTTCAGATTAAAAATGCTATAGTGCCAACTTAAACCTTGGCTTTGTAAATATAAATTTCAATAACTTATTCACTCTTTAAGGTTTGATATTTTCTAATCAAATCCATTTCTAATAAAATCAATCTAATAAATTTTAATGCAAGCATAAAATAGTACTTTTTATTTATTATATATGTTGCTATTTTTTATTGTTAGTCAGCACATTTATACTTGCTTCCCTTTCATTCCATTTTGTATCTGCCTAGCTTAACTTACACTTTAACTTTAATTGCTCAATGCCTCAACCTTACTATATATATCATTCTACTATTCCACTAATCTCTTATCTATCTCTCTGATTAAAACTTAATATTAATACCCTGCGTCTTTTACTTATGGAACAAAAAATTATTAATTAGCAAATTTGTTTATTTAGGCTTTTTTATAGAGGTCATTTAAAAAATTATAACCAAACTTGAATTGAACATTTTTATCACTTATTGTATTCAAAGTTATAACAATATATAATGAATATAGTATTAGTAAGTCTACTAGTTTGATAAGTACATTAATAAAATTATGTTTATTGATAACTTTTTAGCTATGAGTTTAAACATATACTTAGATAACCAAATAGATTATTTTAAGCAAGGAGTATGGATTGACTTACAAATATTATTCAAATATTATAATTAGATACCACTTTATAGTTTGCTATTTTGTTTCTATATTATTAGGCTTTATTTGGCAAAAAAATATTGAATTTTAAAATAATATTTGTTGGACAAAATAAAATACAATTTTATAAATATTAACCTTACAATATTTACCAAACATACATGCGCAACTGCTGGCCGACCTGGCCGATCCGGCCACCGTAAATCGTGGCTGACCAGGGGTAAGTCGCAAAATTGAGTCAACCAAAAACAGAAAAACACAAGAACCAAGAAAGGCAAGAGGAAAGCGAAAGAAAGAGCAGTTCAGGGAAAATAATGAAGCAAAAGAAAAACAATTCGCAAAAGAAGCAAACTAAGTTGTAAAAATAATCAGGTAAGTCGCAAAAAGGATCAGGTAAGTCGCAAAAGGATTAAGTAAGTCGCAAAAAGGATTAAGTAAGTCGCAAAAAGGATTAGGTAAGTCGCAAAAGGGTTAGGTAAGTCGCAAAAGGATTAGGTAAGTCGCAAAAAGGATTAGGTAAGTCGCAAAAAGAATCAGGTAAGTCGCAAAAGGATCAGGTAAGTCGCAAAAGGATCAGCTAAGTCGCAAAAGGGTTAGGTAAGTCGCAAAAGGGTTAGGTAAGTCGCAAAAGGGTTAGGTAAGTCGCAAAAGGGTTAGGTAAGTCGCAAAAGGATCAGCTAAGTCGCAAAAGGATTAGGTAAGTCGCAAAAAGGATTAGGTAAGTCGCAAAAAGGATTAGGTAAGTCACAAAGGGTTAGGTAAGTCGCAAAAGGATTAAGTAAGTCGCAAAAAGGATTAGGTAAGTCACAAAGGGTTAGGTAAGTCGCAAAAAGGATTAGCTAAGTCACAAAGGGTTAGGTAAGTCGCAAAAAGGATTAGGTAAGTCGCAAAAAGGATTAAGTAAATCGCAAAAAGGATTAGCTAAGTCACAAAGGGTTAGGTAAGTCGCAAAAAGGATTAGGTAAGTCGCAAAAAGGATTAAGTAAGTTGCAAAAAGGATTAGGTAAGTCGCAAAAAGGATTAGGTAAGTCACAAAGGGTTAGGTAAGTCGCAAAGGGTTAGGTAAGTCGCAAAAGGGTTAGGTAAGTCGCAAAAGGATTAGGTAAGTCGCAAAAAGGATTAAGTAAGTCGCAAAAAGGATTAGGTAAGTCGCAAAAAGGATTAGGTAAGTCACAAAGGGTTAGGTAAGTCGCAAAGGGTTAGGTAAGTCGCAAAAGGATTAAGTAAGTCGCAAAAAGGATTAAGTAAGTCGCAAAAAGGATTAGGTAAGTCGCAAAAGGGTTAGGTAAGTCGCAAAAGGATTAGGTAAGTCGCAAAAAGGATTAAGTAATTCGCAAAAAGGATTAGGTAAGTCGCAAAAAGAAGCAACTAAGTCGCAATAAGAGGGAAGTAAGTCACAATCAGAGGCAATCAGGGGGTAGTAGGTGCAAGTGTGGCAGGAGAGCAAAAACAGAATAGAAGCCTTCAACCACAGACAAGATCTTTGAAATCAGAAGCCCGCGTCATTTCTTAAACTCTGGAGCAGGGGTTGGCAAACTCCGGCTCGCGAAGCCCCTCTATCTGGCCCTCGCCCCTCGGGTTCTTTGAAACTTCCTAACTACGAGTAGCAAGGTTGGTGTCTCTTCAACTCTCATCTCTCTCTTCTTCTCTACCTTGCCTCCCCTCTTCTCTCTCTCCCCCCTTTTCCCTCTTCTCTCTCCTCTCATTTTTACTCTCCTCTCTTCTCCCCCTTTCTCTCTACCCTTTCTCCTCAATGCCCTCTTCTCTCCTCTTATCTTCAGCAAAAATATGTGCATATTTTCTTACTTCAAAGTAGAGGGAATAGAAGATTAGAGATAAGCAAACAGAGGAGAGGCGAGCGATGCGATGGGAGAAAAGATAGAAGAGGAGAGAAAAGCTGAGGGAGGAAAGAGATGAGAGAGAAGAGGAGATTAGAGGAAAGAGGAAAGAAAAGATGATGGATAAGATCAGAAGAGAGGAAAGAGGAAAGAGGAGAGAGTAGATGAGAGAAGAGAGGATAAAGAGGAGATGAGAGGAGAGTGAAGAGAGGAGAGATGAGAGAGTAGAAAAGAGAGGAGAGATAATGAGAGAGTAGAGTGGAGAGAGACGAGAGGGAAGATAAGATGAGAGAGTAGAGTAGAGTGGAATGGAGAGAGACGAGAGGAGAGATAAGAATGTAGAGAGGAGACAGAAGAGATAGGAGAGGAGAGGAAAGAGAGAAGGGATAAGGGATGAGAGAGAAAAGAAAAAGAGGATGAGAAGATTGAGGAATGGAGAGAATTTGCAAAGGCCTCAAATCTTAGTTTAACATGCATTACTCCCATCTTTGCCTTTTTCCTAACTGTTAACAAGTTTTTGTTTGAGCATGACTTCAAATTTAGAATCTATGCAAAAATAGTTCCGGGAATTAGAATTCAGTGGTTTAAAAATATGTGGGTTTTCACAGCTTGTATCTCTACTGGATTCGTATTCTGCATCTGATGAGCCATCTGAATCAGGGCTCTCATCTTCCATGCCAAATCGTCTAGCAAATCGTTCTTGAGCTATAGGTCACACTGTATTCACTTCACTTACTTCTGGACATTCATGAATCATGACTTTTGTAGTATGCTCACTACACTGTACTGACAATTTACTAATTGCTTCATGCCGCCACTAGATGACATACGGATTAGCTGTTATAAAAACGCGGAATCTGCACGCAGCACTAATTAGCTGGCGAGGCATTTAGCTTTAAAAATATGGTCATAGTTACTCCTGCCGTTTACCTAAAGTTTTTGCTTGGCTCTTTCATAGGTAAGTCGCATTTTTTATCGAAAACTAAGTCGCACGGCCAGCGTAATTTCAGAAGTTGCGCATGTATGTTTACCAAATGACTAAAATGAAGTAAAAGTTAAATTCATATAAAAATTTATAGTCAAAGATCTAAAAGATAAGTAGGCCTCCCTAATATTTTTATTTAGTCATAGGCTATTTAATAGAATTGAAACTTTAACTTTATTACTTATGAGGTATAATTTACTATATTTAACTACTAAATATTAAAAAATGTTTATTAGAGGGCTTAAAAATTCTTAGTATATTAGGTTTAAGACTATTAGTGAAAAACAATAATATGCTAGAATTTCCTAGCATTAGCAAAAAAGCATTCTTTGGTTTAAACTATGATATGTTTAATTATTAGCTAATCTAATTTGTATAAATTATGGAAAAAATAAGGTTAAATGGGAATATCGCCATGAGATATATTTATTTATTTTGAAAGTATAAATTTTAAATTTTAAACAGTAATAAAATTAAATAAATTTACTTAAATTTCAAACAAAAAACTATAAAATTTATCTTTATAAAGAATACCAAAAAACTATTAACTTATTAGAGCTGTCACGAAGATCTCGACGAGACAAGATTTGAGACAAGATCTCAACATTTTTTCTCATCTCGAGAAATCTCAAATTTTGTCAAAGAAATTCGAGACAAGATTCAAGAATTTTTCTGATACCTTTATTCAAAAGCTTTTAAGTGATAGATATAAAAGGGGAGCAAATTTTTATATAAATACAACTGTTTGTTGTAACACGCTTGATAGGCAATTTTCAAATGGTAAAATCTAGCCAATGTCAAGCAGTTTTTAGTTATTTAACGAATATCATTATATACAAGTTTGCATTGCATATGCGCTTTTTTAGTTTCATTTCAGTTTTGCGGCAAGGTGTATCACAGCAGACTTTGAAGACAATCTACGTAGGTCTTTTGACAATTAGTAATAGACTTAGTAGGGCCAAGGGCCTATACACTACAAGC
>NIVC01000489.1:20000-56022 GCA_002269645.1 Macrostomum lignano | reverse complement strand
GCTGCTGAAGTTCGTGACTGCCATTCGATTCCACTATGCTGGATGGTGGAGCGTCTCCATTGCCGCTCAGTTCTGTTGCTGAAGGTTCCTGCTGCTGCTGCTGATGATGATATGAGGCGGAGGCTGAGGCGGCAAAGACGAAGCGTATCCTCAGCTGGTTGAGGAACTGCTGCTGCTTCTGCTGCGGGGTCGGCAGCCGATGGGGCGGAGCTGTTCGGTCGGCGCTGCTTTGACTTCGTTGACGAGCCGCCGCCTCTGCTGCGCGTCTTTTTGATCGCGGAATTTTTGCAACTGTTTTTATGAGGGTGACATTGGAGGGAGATTTGTGCAATAGCGGAGACATCCACTCGTTTGTGACTGCTGACAGCTCTGCTGAGAATATGGGAGGCTGTGGCCAGCAACGAGGATCTGGGAGGCTGTGGCCCAGCAACTGAGGATCTGGAGGCTGTGGCCCAGCAACTGAGGATCTGGGAGGCTGTGGCCCAGCAACTGAGGATCTGGGAGGCTGTGGCCCAGCAACTGAGGATCTGGGAGGCTGTGGCCCAGCAACTGAGGATCTGGGAGGCTGTGGCCCAGCAACTGAGGATCTGGGAGGCTGTGGCCCAGCAACTGAGGATCTGGGAGGCTGGCCCAGCAACTGAGGATCTGGGAGGCTGTGGCCCAGCAACTGAGGATCTGGGAGGCTGTGGCCCAGCAATTGAGGATCTGGGAGGCTGGCCCAGCAATTAAAGATCTGGGAGGCTGGCCCAGCAACTGAGGATCTGGGAGGCTGGCCCAGCAACCGAGGATCTGGGAGGCTGTGGCCTAGCAACTGAGGATCTGGAAGGCTGTCCCAGCAACTGAGGATCTGGGAGGCTGGCCCAGCAACTGAGGATCTGGGAGGCTGGCCCAGCAACTGAGGATCTGGAAGGCTGGCCCAGCAACTGAGGATCTGAGAGGCTGGCCCAGCAACTGAGGATCTGGGAGGCTGGCCCAGCAACTGAGGATCTGGGAGGCTGGCCCAGCAACTGAGGATCTGGGAGGCTGGCCCAGTAACTGAGGATCTGGGAGGCTGTGGCCCAGCAACTGAGGATCTGGGAGGCTGGCCCAGCAACTGAGGATCTGGGAGGCTGGCCCAACAACTGAGGATCTGGGAGGCTGTTGCCCAGCAACCGAGGATCTGGGAGGCTGGAAGTCGTATAGCCAAATGATAAAAATAAACAATATTAAATAATAAAATTTGATTGAAGTGACAAAGTAAAGGTTGTTTTACTAATGTTTTTAAATTATACTATTCTAGAAAGTTTCAACACTGACTTGCAAGTAGCCTATGAGGAGCTACGTTACATACATACAGACAAACAAGATTTAGTTTATTGAGATTATATATTCTATCTGCAAAAATATTTTGCTTGTAATACCAATATATGGATAAGTGTAGTTCCAAATTCAATTTTTGGAAGCTTCATTTCAAAAATTCTAAAATTTTCAAGTACTATAAAATGACATGACCAAGACTAGTTATGGTTTATTAGATGGGTTTATGAACTCTGCTCCACTTGCATTGCGAATAACATCATGCTGCTGAACTGCTTGCGCTTGGTTGTCAGCAGCCATATATTTGATGTAAACAGCTCCGGATGGGCAGCCCTAATATGAACTTCAACGAGGAGCCCAGCGACTATGGAGATGTTAATGACCAAACATTCAAAACCAACAAGCTGCCTGACACCAACGAGCAGCTGCTGCCTGACACCAACGAGCAGCCACTGCCTGACACCAATGAGCAGCCACTGCCTGACACCAACGAGCAGCCACTGCCTGACACCAATGAGCAGCCACTGCCTGACACCAACGAGCAGCTGCTGCCTGACACCAACGAGCAGCCACTGCCTGACACCAATGAGCAGCCACTGCCTGACACCAACGAGCAGCTGCTGCCTGACACCAACGAGCAGCCACTGCCTGACACCAATGAGCAGCTGCTACCTGACACAAATGTGCAGCCACTGCCTGACACCAATGAGCAGCCACTGCCTGACACCAATGAGCAGCCACTGCCTGACACCAATGAGCAGCCACTGCCTGACACCAATGAGCAGCCACTGCCTGACACCAACGAGCAGCTGCTGCCTGACACCAACGAGCAGCCACTGCCTGACACCAATGAGCAGCCACTGCCTGACACCAACGAGCAGCCACTGCCTGACACCAATGAGCAGCCACTGCCTGACACCAACGAGCAGCTGCTGCCTGACACCAACGAGCAGCCACTGCCTGACACCAATGAGCAGCCACTGCCTGACACCAACGAGCAGCTGCTGCCTGACACCAACGAGCAGCCACTGCCTGACACCAATGAGCAGCTGCTGCCTGACACAAATGTGCAGCCACTGCCTGACACCAATGAGCAGCCACTGCCTGACACCAATGAGCAGCCACTGCCTGACACCAATGAGCAGCCACTGCCTGACACCAATGAGCAGCCACTGCCTGACACCAAGAGCAGCCACTGTCTGACACAAATGAGCAGCCACTGCCTGACACAAATGAGCAGCCACTGCCTGACACCAATGAGCAGCCACTGCCTGACACAAATGTGCAGCCACTGCCTGACACCAACAAATGAATCTAACTTTTATCGCACTTTGACTCTACATCTTACAGCTTAATAATCGTCATTAATAGTAATTGAATAACAGGGGTCGGTGATATGGACTGGGTTAACCTGACAGATTCTTCTTTCAAAGATGTATTGCAGTTGGCTCATAATTTGTCAGAATTTGAATCTGGGGGAAATTTGTTGGATTCAACTAAGAATTTTTCAGAATCTGCTGACGATTTGTCAGAATCTGCTGACGATTTCTCAGAATCTGCTGACGATTTCTCAGAATCTGCTGACGATTTGTCAGAATCTGCTGACGATTTGTTAGAATCTGCTGACAATTTCTCAGAATCTGCTGACGATTTTTCAGAATCTGCTGACAATTTCTCAGAATCTGCTGACGATTTGTCAGATTCTGCTGACGATTTGTCAGATTCTGCTGACGATTTGTCAGAATCTGCTGACGATTTGTCAGAATCTGCTGATGATTTGTCAGATTCTATTACCGCCAAAGATTAAGATTTAATCAATGTCTCACATCTCTGCAACTACAAGATCCTTAGATCTGACAGATGCAGCAATAAAATCTGAGTTTCTATGAAGAGCAGAGGGGAAGATGAGGGGAGGAAGGGGAGGGGAGGAAGGAGAAAAGAATTTGGTAAAATTTTGGTATTCTGCACTATCTAAACATCATGATTTGCCAGTTTGCAAGTTTTCAAATTATTAGAAATAGAAATAACTTCAGTGTTTGTTCAAAAGTTGTTAATCAATAGAGATGGATTAGTACCAGTTTGCAAATTATTAATGACACCTCCTGCATTGATGATTGGTGGAGTAGCCAAATTGCTGGTTGTGATGGCATCATAGAGAAAATGAATATGAACAGAAGTGGCTAAGATTCTACTTTGGTCAAGCTGACCAATTTGAGTTGCCAGCAGCTTTAAAGGTGAAAAAAGCAATCATCAATCCTCCCAGCACATGATCAGATTGCTTCATGTACGCATGTCTTGCTGTACTGCACGATGGTAATACCAATTTGTGAAATAATCTTAACAGGCTTTCAACTTACTAACACTGGTTGTCTGAAATCAATCTGAAAGGAATTTCCTTACCAGTTGGATTAAATCGGCAACTAAACCAAATTGAAGCACAGAATCCAACTTTGTGCTTTGTTTTTTGTGGTCAGCCACTAATGCTATCAGTGTATTAAGATAGCCATGAGTTGACATTGCCCATGTTTGCGAAGTCATTTTGCTCCTGCTGCTAACTAAGTAAGATATTGACTAGGAGAGCCATAGTGCAATTTAGATTAACTAATAATGACATGTTTTACAAAAACTTTGCCAAAAAATTATACTACATGCATTAGAGATCTAAATCTTTGCTAGGAATTAGGATTATGTGCTAGTGCATTAGGGACCCCTTGCGCGCAATGTGATTATGTACCAAGAGCATTGTGGATCCCCTGAGTGCATTGCAATTGAGTGTCAAGTGCATCTTGGACCCTTTGTTGTGCACTAGACTTTTTCATGGCAAAGGCCATTTTCTTGACTATAGAGTAAGAGAAAAAATATGCTGGAATTTTCTAACATGAAGGCCACCTTTTGGGCTATAGGCTAGACTATCGTTGCAACACAAGACTCACTCAGCAACAATGCCAATGTCAAGAACATTAAAAAGTGGAGTTAGATTAGTCATGAAATATACCATGCCCAGCAGCAAAAATAGCAGCAACAGCAACACTATTACAACCATATCGGCATCAAGGAGAATGGCAACTGCCATCTCTGTGTTGAAGAAGTCAACCAATTCCACCTTTTCAACTGCCCAGCCTTGGACACCCAACACTACTCATGGCATCACTGGATTGTGTCATCTCACTTGTGCCAATATGGTGGCACTTCTCCTAGGGGCCATTGGCTAGTGTCCCCTTTAGGAGAGGCTCACTACACTTAACAACAATAGTAGCAGCAGCAACAGATTGCACTAGACTATTAGTCTATCCATCTCGACGATGTTGGCGAGGAGGAGAAAGCGAGGATCGTCCTGCCGAAGAGTCTCAACGCCACGGTGTTTGGCGACCTGCATGGTTTGTCCTACTGCAGACACATGGGCCGAGACCTCACCATTGCGAAGGTGCACGGAAGGTTCTGGCGACCTGCCTTGGCAAAAGCAGTGTCAGACTATGTCGCTTCCTGCCAGACCTGCACCTAGAGCAAAGGACAGTGACGAATCCCAGCGCATGTACAATCGTTTCCGGTCTGCGAAATCTATGGGCGAAGCGCTATCGACATCCTGGGCCCCACTGGAGACCCGACAGACTGCAGCAACAAGTACATCCTGACCTACATCGATACTACATTGAAATATCCCTTTGCCTTTGCCATGAAGAATCAGCGCGCCAAGATGATAAGAACTCTCCTGCAAGAGCAAGTCTTCCCGATCACCGGAATCCCCACATGGATCCATTCGGACCAAGGCAAGCAGTTTACAGGGCATGAGTTTTGACATTTCTGCGAAGTCTATGGCATTCGATAAACCACGATGCCGCCATACTCGCCTTGGGCCAATGGGCAAGCTGAATCGTGCAATAAGAACATCAAGAAGGTGCTCACTTGTCTCCTAGAAGATCATCAGCAATGGGACAAGATGCTGCCAGCCGCTCTGACAGCCTTAAGATCAGCTGTCAACTGTACGACGGATTTCTCGCCACACTACGTGGTCTATGGAGTGCCCTATTGATATCCGATCGATATTACCCTAGATTGCCTGGACGTATCGCCTGACCTACCCGAGTACATTGCAAAGCATCAGCGCAGACTGGCCGAGATTGAAAGGATTGTGCGACAAAGATTGTGAGCCAAGATCCAGTGCTGCAAAGAGTATTACAAGAACCGACCCAAGCCCATGGAACTGCAGCCTAGAGACCTTGTCTGCCTAGCTAACCCGAAGCTTGAATTGGGAGAGCTGCCCAAATTCCACCAACTGTACGAAAGTATGTACAAGGTCGTGAGGAAAGTTGGCAAAGTAGCCTACTGGATCAAACTGGCAACAGCCCGGAAAGGACACCCAGCTGAGATGTTAGTGCATTGTAACAACATTATCAAGGTGCCACAGATGATGGCAGACTGACTGCAAGAGCCACCGCACCAAACTGAGTGGCCTATGCTGCCCTACAAGTCCAGTGATAAAAGCAAAGCCGACCCCGCCGATCAGTCTGCTCTAGAACAGCCAGCCACAGCTAAGCCTGACTTGCGAGGCAGCTAGCTGTTTGAGTCGAGCCTCCATCATCCGGAAGTGCTGCCCAAAGGCGACTCGGATCTGCCCAATATTGGCATTTACTAGCAAATTTGTTATTGTGCCTAATAGCTAATTTACGATGCGCATTATTAGTAGTTGTCAAGTTGGCGAACACGTTTTGATTTTTATTTGCTGTAAGCTTTCTTTGCACTTATTCTGTGCTGAAAGCAGCATTTTCATTTTCTGTTCAGTTTAATTGTACTTCCTTATGCTTGAGAGCATAAGGACTTATGCTTATAAGTCCTTATGCCCACTTAATACGGCCCACTTAATTGTAATTACCTTATGCTTCAGGGATAAAAGCAGTTAGTTTGGCTGTTTTCCTTGTTTTCCGGCTAAAAGCAATGTATATTTTGAACAGTTTTCAGTGCTCATATATAGTGTGATTTTGCTATTATCCAACGCAATTTGTTAATCCGCACCCTTGTGCTCAACATTTATCCCTATGCTTTCTGGCAAAAGCTAGCACTATGCAATTATATTTAAACAATGCATCAATATTTAATCAATGCAATACAATATAATCATTGCATAATTGCATTCATCTGATTTTGTGAATCCCCGTTTTCTTGTAAGCTTCTTTGCACACAATTAAAGTGCAAAAGTACCCCCCTTTTTTCTTGCCTTATGCTTTTGGGAGAAAAGCAGTGAATTTTGTAAACTTTGCAGTTTGATTAAAACTGAAGGTACAAGTATTTCTTTCCAGTTTGCAAGCCCACTGTCTAAGGGCCAAATTGTCTTCTGCCCTGCTTAGTCAAGCTGCCCCAGTTTCAGGCTTTGTCCCCAGTGGAGGGCATTTGAGGTGACTCAACCCCCTGCTCTTTGTTTGATTTTGCTCAAGCCTGGAAACTCTGTGAGGGCCGCCAACTTGGCTCCTCTGTCCTAGCACCAGTTGTTGCCCCTGTTTCATTGTAACTCCTTATGGAGCCCCCAACATGCTATATTGTTAGCTAACCTAATTTTATTCACATATTATCATTAGTAAGGAGCCCACAATTGCTTCCTTGCTTTTCTTATTTTGACAACTGTTTATGTGCTATTCAGCTTTTTCTAACCACCCCTACTTGATGTGAGCCATTAAAGGCACTCCCAATTCATTCTAACTTGAACCCTTTCTGTGGTTATTTATCTGTTTTATTACTCCCTAATATATATAATAGGGAGTAATATAATCTGTTTATTACTCTCTTTTAATACACCCTAATTCCAGGCCTACACACAAGCCATGGAAAAGGGCATACAAATTGATACACCATGGTGGCAACTCTATGGCCTGATGCCACTGGCCTCCACCCGCGACTTATTAGATGAGCAGCTGAGCTGAGCTGAGGAACACCTCCAACAAAAGGGACAGTCCCAACAAGCCTTAGCACTGTTCCTTGCACTAGCCTATCTAGAGGCCAGTCATCTGCAAGACGGCTAGTTCCCACAACTAAGGGAATTTTGGGATGCAGCTGTCGAGAAGTTTCTAGAGCATCTAGAGCAAATCCAAGACCAGCCTCTGGCAGCCAGCTTTGGCATTGGCCACTATGTAGCCCTGGCAGCCCCAGCCCGCCTTGGCCGATGGCGCAGAGCAAGGAACTTGCCCGGCCAACCGCGGAGGTTGAAGATCAGCTGGCTATAGACAAAACAGCAGCAGCAGTTGCTGCTAAACTTTTCTGTCATCCAGGGCTGCCTTGTACATGTGGCAGTCAGATGCCACCTCTGTTTATGCCATCTATTATTATTCATTTATAACTATCCGATTCAAATTTGCACATTAATTTTTTTCCGCTGTTGGAAGGTGTCATAATTTCCCTATTCCACCAATGACTATCCCTGCAGTGAAATTTTTGTTTCCACTCCGTGAATCTACGCCTGTCAGTTGCTGGACAAAATTTGTTATTTTTCTATTTTTGCATGCATTTGAGGCCATCTAGCGCTGTGTCTAACCCATGAAAATTTGTATCCACTGCCATGCCCAACACTTGAACCAAAGGATGACCCATTATTATCTTCATTATATATGCCATGTTCCTTTATTTTCTGCATAAACATTTTTTTCTTTTGTTTTTTTCCTTCTTTCTCAGCTTTATCCAGCTTCATCTAGTTTATTCAATTGTTAATAGTGCCCTGGCACCCCAATTCACTCGAGCAGCACTAAATATCAATACCAATTTACTGCCTGCTTCCTAATTAATAGTATTTAATAAATGATATTGAATAAATCACTAATTTCCACCATATTTATTTGTTGATCCATAAGCCATAGCCTATATTGAGTCATTTGCCTATAGGGCATAAAAAAATCAAAGTTCTTAACTCAAAGAAAGCTCTGATACTTAATTGTTCTATAATATGTAAATTATGGTGGTGGCAGCTTAACCCTTTTAAAAGTAATTAGCTCAACTGATCAACACATTAATTTAGTGTCAGAATCTATAGTGTCTACCATTTGAACAACCCTGCCGCTACACAACCACTCAGCTACAATTACAACTACCCTCCCCCTAGAACTTGAGGACCCTGGCAGTTGGAGTAAAACAAGAGAAAGAATTCCATTTTGATTTGTCTGCACGATTTCCGGATGTATTTATGCAAAAACAATGCCAGTAAGAATTCAAATGCAGAATCTGCCCAACCTCATTGGTATCAACAAACCTGCCAACTTCCAAGAAAACTTATTCCACCTACATCTCACTATCACTATTCTATGACCATAGTCAACATCATGTCAAATGTGTGCTAGAACATTTTTTAGATAAAAAAGATGTGTTCCATACATTATTAAAGAGATTTACCTTGTGCCAAGTTTCAGTCAATTTTAATATGCACCAAAGCAAATGTACTTTTTGTAATATCACTTTTTTACTATTTTCCTTATTAAAGTATCTAAAGAATTAAAATAACATAGACAATAAATGATTTAAAATTAAAAAATTGTTGTATTCAAATAGTAAAAGTTTTAAAATAGGGCCCCTACTTAAATTTTATCTTTGAAATTAGTTTGATAAAAGATTTTTAATTTCAATATACATTTTGTTATTTGATAAGTGCGCTCTATATTATAAACATCACATAGCCTACTTTATATTGTACTACTGCATTGCAAACTGCACTGCTTGCTATGTATTGATATATTGAACTGAAATAGCTTTTGTTATTTGTATGCTAGAATTTTCTAGGCAAAAGGACATCATATTTAGTGTGGTCACTATTAAAAAACAAATTGTGCTACTAAGTCTAAAGTGCTTAAAACCAAAAGCATAAATTTTAGCCACAAAGGACACATGTAACTATATAGATTTAATATTAATAATGAATGACCATTTCATATAAAGAATAGGCCTACTAGCAATTTGAAAATAAACATTATCAATTTAATATATAAATAATGAAATTCATTAGTCATTTATTCATGAGAAAAAGCTATATACTTACTCTCTTTTTTGCAGATGCAATTTTTTCAATTCGACTTTTCTCAGACATTTTCATAAGGTTTGTTAATCCAGCAGCTATTAAATGAGAAATGCAAAACTCTTTCCTAGTTGTAGTATGTTGTTTGTTTTGTTGGTAACCTATTAATAAAATGTCTCAGTCTCACAAGGGCAATACCAAAAAAGTTGTCCAGGTCTATACTATTTTTAGCTTATGATAGGGCTATGTGCCATGATTTCTATCCATCATAATGATCATAGTTAATTTATCAAGGTCAACAATCAAAGGATTTATAAAAGTTATGAACCTCAAGCTACTTTCTTTCACAGTTTACCTGAAAAAAATATACAAATTTTCAGGTATTATTATAGTATCTGTGGTTCACGTTCGTCGTTAACCCGCCAGAAACAGGAAAACTTGTGATCAAAATGTCATTTGCAGGTGGTTTCTACGAAATAATATTTTTGCTACGTATTTTTAACTAGTAACTGTAATATACAATTAATATTGAGAAAACTTTTTGCATAATAAAAGCTATAGGATGCTTTTTTTACTCGCTAAATTTACACATAGAAAATAGAGTTAGAAATTTTGTTATACCTATTCACCACAATCACAAGTAAGCAATACACAGACCGTATAGAACTGTCTTTTTCTTTTTAAAAGTAATAAATATTAAAAAATTAAACGCTTTGTTTTATACCTTGTGACGGGCTTGCAATTTGTTTTCGAGAGCTTTGAATGACAAAAATGAAGCTTTTTTGGCTGACTTGAATTAGTCAAGAACTTTACTTTGAGGCGCCAAAATGAGTGTACGGCGCCTAATATATTTGGTCTTGCTATACCTGAGCTTAATTTTTCTTGAATCATGGTTCGTTCCTCCATCATAAATTCTATGGTCGTGAACCTGTCTGAATACATGTCCTCGTACATGTACACTTTCTAATGCATACATGTAGAATTTTTTGTAGAACTTTTTAGCACATTCGATGGTTATGCTTGTTTATGCTTGTATGCTTGGTTATGATGGTTATCAGTTTCAACTTTAGGAAAACTGTGTAAAAACACCAAGTCAAATAAAGATATATATGTATTGTGCGCGATTAGTGCAATTCTATCAATAAAAACGATAACAAAAGATACTGATTTTCACTTGCTACTCAGCATCGTAAAAAAGTATTTATTTAATCGGTAAAAATATTTTATTGTATACAATATCGTCCTATAGGGCCAGCAATGTAGACTAAAAAAATTCTAACCATAATGAAGATCATGTCCACCGCATGCGAAATTGCGAAGACATGACCGGTTAAAATATGTTGATCTGCTTTGCGCAGACAGAGCACAATGTCGAATGCTATACAATAACTAACTGTGAAAACATTTGATACGAATATCAACAAATAAAAGTACAAATGTCACTATTCTACGCCTGTCAACTGACATTTATAATTTATTCCGCAAATTTAGGCACTTCGAGTTTTTTTAAACAGCACAGCTTGGCAAAGGTGAACAGTATGGACAGAGTATGCCAGCAGAGTAAAAAAACAAAATTAGGGTAAGAAAGTATTTAAAAAAACAATTTTCAAATAGCCAGATAAACAATCGATTTCGAAAAGGAATGAAAACAGGAAAGTGCTAGCAGACATGCAAGGGCTGGAGAAGGTAAAAAAGTACAAAAGGAACTAGACGATTGACATTTACAAAAAATACAGAACACGTTACGCGGCTATAAAATCAAAGGACACAGAGCCCTGGTGTTAGAGAAACAAAATAATGATTTAAATTCGCGCCAAAGCAAATGTTTTCTAAGAATTTTACTAATGAATGATTAACTATTTGTAGCTGGAAAAATTCCGGATTTTGGCACGAATTTCAATTAAAAAATTGTCTGAAATAGAAAATTAAACGGCCAGCAGCGGCCTAGGCTCGATTCCAAGTGCAGCCACATTAATTCGGGGCTAAACTGGAATCTGGGCTTGCCTGTGCGTATGACTGCACACGAATCCGCGGGCTTGTATGCCTGCTCAGGGGAGTCGGCGGAATGAGCAGCAAAGTGCGACAATGTCGCCTAAAGTGCGCCAGGGTGCAAACAGTCCCTTTGCTCTAATCTAATACGGAGTGCCCGGATCTTAGACCAACAATTAACGATTTAAATTCGCGCCAAATCAAACTATCGGTATTCTTTAAGAAGTAAATGAATTCACGATCTTACTTGGAGTTAGGATATTCCGGGTTTTGGCACGAATTTAAATTATTTTAAAACACAAAACTGAAAAAAAAATTTTTCGAGAGCGTCATTTTGCAAACAAATTAAACAATTTAACACATTCCTACAGATAGTTGAAAACGAATCAAAAAACGAACAAAATATAAAATTCCTGTTCAAAGACAGACGAACTACATGTACGAGCTACTACTAAAATCAGCGAAAAGCTCAGTAGTATCAACACAAACTACTGAAAAGTTTGAACACAAATTGTAAAACTCGAAAATTTGTTAATTCGAAATTTATCAATAAGCCCTAGATAAACAAAGATTAAAAGCAACGAACATAAAATTTATATAAGTAAAATTGTGAAAAAGTGAAAAAATTTAACCAACGAATGATAGTGCAAAAAAAGAATTATTTAGGGAAAAATGACATTTACGAGAGTGCCAGTTGAGATGCGCAATAAAATGATTAATGTAATGGCCTATTGTTACAAAAACATGTACAATTACACAAACAGAACTAGCTAATAAAAACTGATTGTTACAAAGCATGAAAATATTTTTTACTCAGACACGCTCTCATACACACGCTCCCACAGGCTGTGCAGCGGCCTTCTGACTTTCTTATCGTCAGACATGTACACTCTCTGTACGAGGGTCGGCCCTAACGGGTGCGAACAACTCACTCGAATAACTACTGTAAGTACAAGCATGCATAACAATAAGCACCAAGGCGCGGAGGAGGCGGCTCCCTCATCACCATCTCAGCAGCCAGAATGTCAGGCCAGCTACAGCTGCCACGCCGACAGCCACTGCGAAGGCAGTCCGACCGGCACCGCCAGCTCCATCATCAGCTGCCAACTTTTGCCCGGCACTGCCAGCTTCAGTTTTACCAGGCTCCGCTTTCTCTTCAGCTTCTTCATCAGCCAGCATCTTGGCCAGCTCATCGTCGGTGATGACCCGGTCTGACTCCGACTCGGTGGACGACAAGCTGTCAAGGATGTCCTGCTCAGTGCGGCCAGCAGCAGCTGCAGCGGCGGCAGCAGCAGCCGCCTGCGCTGGTCGCAAATCATCGGAAGACGAACTCCAAGACGACAGCAGCCGGACGGCATCGTCGCTGTTGGCACCAGTCGCCACGTCGGCTGCATCGACTCGGAACTCTAGCGAACCGGAATCCGCGTGCGCTAGGGTGGCGGAGGCGACTGGCTGGGACAGGATGCGGCGGCCCGCCACTGCCACGGCTTCGTAGCAGAACCGCAGCTGGTCTGCAGTTTGCACCTGCGGTTGGGGTGCGGGTGGCTCTGGGGCAGACTGTCCGTCTGGCTTGTTGTGCCTCAGTGTCTGTCTCAGTGTCTGTCTCAGTGTCTGTCTCAGTGACTGTCTCAGTGTCTGTCTCAGTGGCTGTCTCAGTGACTGTCTCAGTGTCTGTCTCAGTGTCTGTCTCAGTGTCTGTCTCAGTGTCTGTCTCAGTGACTGTCTCAGTGTCTGTCTCAGTGGCTGTCTCAGTGACTGTCTCAGTGTCTGTCTCAGTGTCTGTCTCAGTGTCTGTCTCAGTGTCTGTCTCAGTGTCTGTCTCAGTGACTGTCTCAGTGTCTGTCTCAGTGTCTGTCTCAGTGACTGTCTCAGTGTCTGTCTCAGTGGCTGTCTCAGTGACTGTCTCAGTGTCTGTCTCAGTGTCTGTCTCAGTGTCTGTCTCAGTGTCTGTCTCAGTGTCTGTCTCAGTGTCTGTCTCAGTGTCTGTCTCAGTGACTGTCTCAGTGTCTGTCTCAGTGGCTGTCTCAGTGACTGTCTCAGTGTCTGTCTCAGTGTCTGTCTCAGTGTCTGTCTCAGTGTCTGTCTCAGTGTCTGTCTCAGTGACTGTCTCAGTGTCTGTCTCAGTGACTGTCTCAGTGTCTGTCTCAGTGTCTGTCTCAGTGTCTGTCTCAGTGGCTGTCTCAGTGTCTGTCTCAGTGTCTGTCTCAGTGTCTGTCTCAGTGACTGTCTTAGTGTCTGTCTGTGTCTGTCTCAGTGACTGTCTCAGTGTCTGTCTCAGTGACTGTCTCAGTGTCTGTCTCAGTGACTGTCTCAGTGTCTGTCTCAGTGTCTGTCTCAGTGTCTGTCTCAGTGTCTGTCTCAGTGACTGTCTCAGTGTCTGTCTCAGTGGCTGTCTCAGTGACTGTCTCAGTGTCTGTCTCAGTGTCTGTCTCAGTGACTGTCTCAGTGTCTGTCTCAGTGACTGTCTCAGTGTCTGTCTCAGTGACTGTCTCAGTGACTGTCTAAGTGATTGTCTCAGTGTCTGTCTCAATGCCTGTCTCAATGCCTGTCTCAGTGTCTGTCTCAGTGTCTGTCTCAGTGTCTGTCTCAGTGTCTGTCTCAGTGTCTGTCTCAGTGTCTGTCTCAGTGTCTGTCTCAGTGACTGTCTCAGTGACTGTCTCAGTGATTGTCTCAGTGTCTGTCTCAGTGACTGTCTCAGTGTCTGTCTCAGTGACTGTCTCAGTGTCTGTCTCAGTGACTGTCTCAGTGACTGTCTAAGTGATTGTCTCAGTGTCTGTCTCAATGCCTGTCTCAATGCCTGTCTCAGTGTCTGTCTCAGTGTCTGTCTCAGTGTCTGTCTCAGTGTCTGTCTCAGTGTCTGTCTCAGTGTCTGTCTCAGTGTCTGTCTCAGTGTCCGTCTCAGTGACTGTCTCAGTGTCTGTCTAAGTGACTGTCTGTGTCTGCCTCAGTGACTGTCTCAGTGTCTGTCTCAGTGCCTGCCTCAGTGTCTTTCTCAGTGACTGTCTCAGTGTCTGTCTCAGTGCCTGCCTCAGTGTCTCTCAGTGTCTGTCTCAGTGCCTGCCTGTGTCTCTCAATGTCTGCCTCAGTGTCTCAGTGTGTCCAGGAGCAGTTCTAGGGACACGCGGCACTCCCAAACTCACCAGTCCCATCCGATGACGCCGCAGCAACCGCAACTCGTGCCCCAGATCCACAGGCTGAGCAGCCAATGGATCATCCAGTTGCGCCGTCTCGCTAGCAGCAAGCAGCTGCCGGCAGCGCTGGGTGAGCAAAGCCAGGCACACGTCAACCAGAGCAAAGGTGCCAGTCCGCCCGATGCCAGCAGAGCAGTGTACAATGGGCGGCCGGTTCAGGCAGTCAGACAGCAGCCCGGCCCGCCTCACGGCCATCAGGAAGTTGAGAAAGGCTCCGGGGGTGTGCGGCACTCCAAAGTCTGGCCAGGTGAGGTACTGGAACTGCACCAGGTCCCGAGTCTCCCCGGTGGCAGTCAGGGTTAACAGGCACCTCCTAGTCAGATAGTAGCCATGGTTTTGTAGGTCAGCCAGTTCCACCGTCAGACCCTCAGCTGGGAAGTCCAGTTTGGGATGCCTCATATCCGGATAGTACTGGTGACACTTCACTGTGGCTTTCTCAACTAGCCGACTGAGCATCACGATGCCGGGGCTGTTGAGCTGCCAGGCCATCTGCCAGAAATGGCCGCTGGTCGATGGCAGGGGGCCCTGGCGGAGAATCAGTGTGTAATATGCCGGTCATGAACGGCTGGCGACAGGGGAGAGAGAAGAAGGAGAAGAGGAATAGACGAGAAGGGAGAGGACAGCGAGAGCCATGGGAGAGATGAGAAGAGAAGAGAGGAGAGAGAAGGGAGAGGAGAAAGAAGAGAGAGAGAGAGAGGAGGGCGCCTCCAATCTCAGGCACCGACACGGTGAAAAGGACTAAAATAAGTCAATTTTATTTGAGTAGTCGATATTTCGAAATTATTAAATCTCTTCGTCAGGGCTGTAGGCGAGGAGAGAGAGAGAGAGGGGGGAGAGAGAGAAGGGAGGAGAAGGGAGGAGAAGGGAGAGAGAGAAGGGAGGAGAAGGGAGAGAGAGAAGGGAGGAGAAGGGAGAGGGAGAGAGAGAGGGAGAAGGGAGAGGAGAGGAGAGAGAAACGAGAGAAAGAAGGAGAGGAGAAAGAAGGAAGAGATGGAAGGGAAAGGGAGATGAAGAAGACAGGAGACAGAATAGGCAAGGTAACTGTAGTGAAAGCAGAAAAAAACAATGCAGGGCAAGCGCCCAGACTAGGCCTTGCCTGAGTCATAACGTAGGCCCGATCAGCGTGAGCGGCAGTGACCAGATTGGCATTGATGTAGTCGCACCATCCGTCTTCAACGCCAGCAGCGGATCCTAGCGGCAGCAGTCGCACCCGACTGTGATCGTAGGGCAGCACGTCGCGATAGCGATTTCTCTGCCGGCTGGACAGCTCGCGAGCGGCCGCGATAGTGGCATCGGAGCTGGCCTCGCCGGCTTCGTTCCGGCCGCGTCGGTAGATTTCCTAAGCAAGTTTTAACGGATTTTCTTTATATTTCTACTATTAGTAGTGTTCCAAAGTAAAGTTCCTTATAATTAATTCTATGCACATAAAATTCCCCTATTTTTACTCTAAGTAGAGTATCAAGAAAAATGCTAAGTATTTTTAATTTGTATTTTAAAACAGTATTTCTTGGGCAATACGCCAGGACTGGTTTCTGTCGGCCAATAATCTTTGTTTTGTTCTCATAATAGAATTTTAAGCGAATCTCTATAGTGTTTGCGCCAGGGTACCTGTAGCTTTCCTGCGAATATTGACTTTTTTCCTGCAGTGAATTCTACCCAATTGACTCCTTAAGAATTTATATGATAAAAGTTTTACACAGTACTGCATTGGCGGTTGAGGAGTACCAATAATTTGTCAACAGAGGAGCATAAGATGTCAGCTAATATTCTCGATACTTGGGATCCACACAGACATACAGAAATTCGGATTCGGACAAATCTCATTTGAAGCAATTGTGGTCAGCCTTCCCATTCCCTGTCTTACATTCCAAGCATCGCGAGCGTCATTAACGGCCAAATCGCGAATGCACAACGACAACAACGCTTCGGGATTTTGTATGGCATTCGACGGTCTGACGGTCGACGAGCCAGCCAGTTCGATTTCGTCGTCATCTTCCCCTTCGTCGTCGCTCTCCTCGCCGCTGTCGCCTCCGACGTTGCTATTATCGTCATCGTCATCTTCGTCGATATCGTCGTCGTCATGGTCACGCAGACGTCCAAGCGACAGAGGTTCCACGTCTGGAGGACGAGTCAGACCACCGCCGGTGGACCGACGCGGTAGTGGCAGATCCCACGATTGCAGATCGTCGTAATCGTCGTCTTCTTCGTCTTCATCATCGGCGTCAGCTTTGATCACAAAATTGTCAGCGGTGTCTTTCACAGCTGCTTCTTTTTCAGTCGTTTCCTTTATGTCTTCTTCCACAGCAACGGTTTCTTTCACGTCTTCTTCCACAGCAACGGTTTCTTTGACGTCTTCTTCCGCAGCAACGGTTTGTTTGACGTTTTCTTCCGCAGCAATGGATTCTTTGACGTCTTCTTCCACAGCAACGGTTTCTTTGACGTCTTCTTCCACAGCAACGGTTTCTTTGACGTCCTCTTTTGCAGCAACGGTTTCTTTGACGTCTTCTTCTGCAGAAATGACTTCTTTGACTTCTTCGGCAGCCACGGATTTTTCGATGTTTTCATCTGTTTTGTTGACGTCTTCTTCGGCAGCAATGGCTACTTTGATCTCTTCTTTTTCTGGAGTGACAGTTTCTTTGACATCTGCTTCCACAGCGATGGTTGTTTCTTTGCAGTCTTCTTTAGCAGCAACGGTTACATTTATGTCTTCTGCCTCTACCGCAGCAGTTTTCCCGACGTCTTGTTCAACGGCAAAAGTTTCTTTAACCTCTGCCTCTGCCACGCAATCTTCTTCGATTACTTCCCCAGTGCCAGCTTCTTTGACATCTTCTGCTGCCGTAACAACTGTTTCTCTGACGCTGTTTTCTACTATCCCATCAGGTTCTTCAATGTCTTTCTCTTCCGCAGCAGCATTCTCATTATCATTGCCCGCCTCAACGCTATCATCATTGCTATCTGTTAGCATCTGCTTCTCCTGGATGCTCGAATCAGCTAAGATACCTTCGGGTTGAGGTCTGCAAAAAATCAGTGAACAATTTAATTTTTTGAGGAAATGGAAATATTATGTAGCTTAATTATTCAGCTAAAAGAGTTGCGCACTCACTTGTTCACACTGGTGAACTCCACACTCTGCTCAATATCATCAGCTAGAATTTGTACATTCTGAATGTCATTTTTGTCTGCAACACTGGCATTGGTGTCATTGTTATTAGCTGCGTTCACTGGCTCTGTTTGGCTCAGTGACGCTTGGACTTCTGTAGCATTCGACTGGAATATGAAGAAGGCAGAAATATTTTATGGCAAATAAAACTGTGTTGCAATGCTGTGCACCTGATCGAAATGCAAAACAGTCTGCATTAATCAGGTCACCATTTTACCTTACCTGTAACCAAAGCTTGTTCTTATTGTCTTATAACCTTTCTGCTTTCTCATTATCCCACCATGCTATCTATCCTCTGTTTCCAATTTTTTATATTATCTTATTATTACTGTTGCTATTAAAAAGAAATATTTACTTGTAATTCTATCAATATTTATGTTTACATTATATATTTATAGGCCACATTGGCTTAGTTGGCTAGCAGTTGCACATAAATATATATATGCCATTTTTAAACAATTTTCTGCTTATTTGAATTGCATTAATTGTTTTATACAAATCATTAGCTTAAGTTGTCTCTAGTAAACTTAGACAGCTAAATCTAAACATTTCAATATATATTTGTGTGACATTGTAAGTTTAAAGTGGTCCCGCAAAAGGGCCATTGGACTACAATTTCTCATTTAACATTCGCCAATCGTGTATGCGCACGTTTACTTGTAGTAGCACCCAACAAATCTGTATCAATTGCTAATCATTGCGTACATTGTAATCTTTGCGTATGCCTATAGGGTCTTTGCGCAATCAATACTTTCTGTTTTTGTTTTTTCCCTACCAGCCAATGGAAACTCCGCGCATATATTATGCTAACCCTCCTGCGCTCTTTTATTAACCCCGCCTGGTGGCAGGCTGGGGGTTTTCACGCTCTCCTCCTTCTCTCTCTCCTTATCTCTCGCCACGGCCCGCTCTGTCTGGGCCAGACTTGTTTATGCCTTCTCTCTCTCTCTGCCTCACGCTACCACAGGCTAGCCACTTTCGCTAGGCCCTACTATGCTACTTTCCTATCTGCCAGTTTGCCACCGAAGGCTGCCACCACTGTCTACTCATTGCTATCGCTCTACTATTTGCATCACCTTCATCAATCTGCTCATCATCCTACTTAATCTATTAATTTCAAACCCATTGTTATAGCCGACAGCGCCCCCGCATGCCATAGCCTCTGTACTAACTTATATTGACAATTACAATAAACAAGCTGCAGCCCTTACTTATCTTGCCGCTGAATTGCCAAGTGCTACCACTACAAATCTACTCCGCCATTGTTGAGTTCACCATCCTTTTGGGAACCTACAACTAAGAACGTCACAATTTGCTTGTATTTTACCAAAGCCAAATTTACTATAAAAAATTCTATATAGGGAGCCTATGTGGTAATGGGGCTACCTAGTGGGGTTGTATTTTGCATTTGTATTTTTCTCCTATGTTTGGCCTAATCCATCCTTAATAACAAGGATTTTGTCATCTCTTGTTCTAGGTTTGATCTTGTTGTTGGCTCTCCTTTGCCTTTTTGCTACAACTATCTGTGGCCCCATGGCATGCCCTAATTTCTACCCCATAATGTGCCCAATGTGTTGGTAATTACTGTATTACCAACTAGTTAGTTATTATACCTCTTCAAGCTCAACTTTGGCAAAAGTGACTTCAATTTTGGCAGCCCATAGAAAAAGCATATGCCTGCTAGCAACATGTCTATGGTCAACTGTGGTAGAATTGGTTAAAGTGTGCATTCAACTTTGGCAAAAGTGAGCGAATTTTGGTAACACAATAAACTGAATGGAAAATGGTAACAAATGGACTAGGAAACAAGATTTAAGCACAAAACAAGATCCTTGCTGTCCACAAATTACAGCCAAACTCCTCCACATAGATGAGATTGTGTGCTAAGATGCTGGCTTCCATAAACCACTGCATGTGGTCGAAGCGCGCCGCCTTGGTGATATCCAAATTCTAGTGCTCATGCACTCACTGAACATCCTTCAGCGTGATGTACAGAGTACAGTCCAGGTGACAGCTGATTGCCTGCACCGACACACCAGGTGTGCCTGGAAGTTTGGCTTCCATCTTTTCCTTCATCTCCCTCAACATTATGGTGGGCTTCTCTTCAACAAACCAAGTCACAGCATTTAACATTAGTGGTGTAAATTTTGGCCTCATGGCTCCTCATTGCTTCAGCACAACGCGATCTTCAGTGACAAACCTGTGGATAATTGTATCAGCCGTGGTTCTCTTTATGTCGAGGTCCTTCGCCAGTCGTTTCCAGTCTCTTCCTTCTTGGTAGCTGCGCACTAGCCATTCTCAATCCTGCAGCAATATACGCACATTCGGCATCTTGTTTGGTTGAGTTGCCAAAATTTGTTCACTTTTGCCAAAGTTGAATGCACACTTTAACTGATTCTACCATAGTCGATCATAGACATGTTGCTGGCAGGCGTATGCTTTTTCTATGGGCCTCCAAAATTGAAGTCATTTTTGCCAAAGTTGAGCTTGAAAAGTTATATTACCAACTAGTTAGGCCTAGTTACTATTACCAACTAGTTAGTTATTATTACCAACTAGCTAGTTACTATTACCAACTAGTTAGTTATTATTAACAACTAGTTAGTTACTATTACCAACTAATTAGTTACTATTCCCAACTAGCTAGTTACTATTACCAACTAGTTAGTTATTATTACCAACTAGTTAGTTACTATTACAAACTATTTGATATTAGGTAATTTTGTAACTTTTATATTGAACTCTTTGACTATTTATTTTTTATAACTTTATGCTTTGCTTTTTATGTTGAAACTATCTTTTCTATTAAATAGTGATTTTATTAAACTTTGCTTATTAAACTTAAAAGTACAAACTGACTAGCAACATAATTAAAAAAATTTTTTAAATGAAACTGGTTTTCAACAAGTTGGTTTGTTTTACTTTTAAAATTATTCCCATAAAAGTAAATAGAGGATTTTGCCAGTTTTTGTATTGCTAATATTATTAATTGTTATAGGCCTTGCTGTTAATAGTATGAAATTTTGCATGCAATCAGCTGGAATGGGCCAATTCACGCAATTGTATTTATCATATTGTTGCATTATTATACTATATATACTAGTGACTTTCTGCATCTAATTATTATTAATATAAATATAATGTAAATTTAATTTCAGCTGTTTTAAAATGCATATATATATTAGTTACTATGCTGAGTAGTCAGCTTCTTAAGCTCGTACATACATGCATTTGCTTCAATCATAGCACTGTACCTTCAGGAAGCAACTGAAAAAATATGAATATTGTCTTTTTTCTACTGCCAATATTTGCAATAACCATCATTCTAGGGCAAACAAAAATCTATGCTATTTATTTATCCAATGCAAGAAAAAAAAAACTATAAGCTACTAAATGAAGGCCTATACTACTATATAGTAGGCCCTAGTAATAATATAAACATGATATCATTATAATTAAAGGAATCAATCAGTACATATTTTAGGCCTTGTTCAGCCACTACTTGGAGCAGCAAGTGAACATGGAGACCAGCATCTAAGGTACAAAATTTGTCTTCCCATCTAGGTTTCCATCAAGATGAGAGAAATGAGAATTTAAGCAAAATAGTGAATTATTTGATTGTTATAACAGAGCCTATAGTATCTAGACATAGTTATATGATTTGTGGTGCGTGGTGGGGTAGACTGGAATATGGGTGGACAGTAGAGTAGGACTACTGTACCAGTACCTATGGGGTATGGCTATTGGCTATAGTAGCCGACCTATACAGTACCAGGTGGAGTTCAGGACTTCAGGGTAGGCCTAGGGTGACTATTTATTGTGTATTTGATTTGCGCAGAATTTGAATTTCGCACAGCTGCACAAAATTCGTACAGGCCAGGCGTTACAACACTGATGAGTGTGAGTGATGGGATGGGGTTGCCGTGTTGGTAACCCTGGCCTTGTAAAAGCGATAAAAAAGTTCTAACAATTTTGGGTTTAGGGTTTTGGGTCTACATACAACACAAATACTGTTATTTTCAAACCAAAACCAGAACCAAGCCAACGCTTCTAAGCCAAACGAGTCTTTACTATCAAGCAAAAGCCTTTTAAAAGTTTAACGATGAAAGAAAGTTCTAAGAAACAGGCTTCGACAACGAAAAAATAGAAAACCTGCGAAAATACACTTTGCAAAATAAAACAAAAGCAACCAGTGCATTAAGAATTAAACAATTTGCATATTAGTTTACTGATTGAATGTTTTTATGACAGCTAAATAAACTTTTATTTATTTTAGCATTGCATTACACACTGTACCGCATGCTTACGTGGACATTAGACATTTTTAAAAGATGTATATGTTTCATATTTTATATAACTACCTGAACAACGAGCTGAACAACGAGCTTTAGATGACGTGGATCAAGTAGTTTTTATTTCTGCTTTTCATAATATTCTTCGAGTCCGTCAATTTTCCTGTTTTGCGAAGATCCGTCGCTGAAGTTCACCGTGTAAACAGTTTTAATTTCAAATTCAGCAGCATCGAAAAATGCGTTATCAACTTGCATCAATAGTTTTGTCTCTTGTTGTATTTGCTCTTCTCTGCTCCGACGTTTTAGCAGAGGAAGACTACTACAAGCTTCTTGGTGTAGAAAAAACAGCTACGCAACAGGAAATCAAGAAGGCTTTCAGAAAGTTGGCGCTCAAGTATCACCCTGATAAAATCAAAACAAAAAGCGAAAAGGAAAGAAAAGCGGCTGAAGAAAAATTTGTCAAGATTGCTGCCGCATACGAGGTTCTGTCCGATGAGAATAGGCGAAGACAATACGATGCTGGAGGCGAAGATGGATTCGCTGAGGCTCACGACTTTACTGGAGGAAATGCTCATGATTTCTTTGAGAGTTTCTTCAGCAAAGCATCGCATGGCCACCATCACCATAGGCATCATTTCGACATGAATTTCCACGACATATTTGGCGACGACTTCTTCGGAAATCACTTCAACGATCACTTCGGCAATCACTTCGGTCAGCAGGATAGCTTTTTCGGTGGCAGCGAACCGCAGCAGTTTCACAGCCACACATTTCAAGAGACATCGTTTTTCAGTGATGGCAACCAAAACTGTAAGACAGTCACAAAGAAGTCTGGCAACACTGTGATGACCCAAACTATTTGTAATTAACTTTCCTTTGTCAAAATAATGGTAACCTGAATCCTGCTCTGTGGCCAGTTGATTCCTTCATTATGCCAAGTTTTCTATGCAGGCATTTTCAGCATCGAACTGTGAAGCAGTGGTGTTTTGTCTCAATTTGTGTTTTTTTTCTGCAAATGTCCCTGACCTGGTGAATGTGTTTTGTTGTTTGTTTTTATGTTTGCTAGTATAAGCACTTGCTCTATATGTAGAAATATATTTCAATACTTAAAGGAGTATTATGCTATAATTTATTGATTCAAACTATATCTTAAAGCAGTTCTGTCACTTGTTTTCATATATAATTTTAGATAGCAAAAGAACCATGGAAAATTAATTAAAAACACCTTACTATTGATATTGACAGTCTTTAAATGATAATTTAAATAAAAGTTGCAACGATTTCAATTTTGCTAATTTGCTTGCATACTAACTAGCTAGTATATTAAAGTAAGAAAAAATATTGAAAAATTAGACTACATCACCTACGAATTCATAACACAATATCTCTTGATTGCATATTAAATGCCAGTTTGAGCTCTGTTTGAAGTTTTTTTCAAAGTTTTAATAGAGTTTGTAACATGTTAAATGTATTTATTTTGGCTCTAATTAATTGGCTCTAGTTACTCATCTTTTAGAAGCTCAAAAGTGAAATACTATTCTGTTAGTTTGGATGTTTCATTTTTCATTTTACAATCACTTGCCACTTTTGAGTCTGGTGACAGTTTGTTAGTTCATGTAATCTGTATTCAGACTTTGAAATGTTTCTGTTTTCAGTAGTTATATGAGATTGTTGTGATTTGTTTAAACATGTTGAATATTTTGAATGCATTGTGATGGCTAACATCGAAGTTTTATTGTGTTCCTGAATTAACGATTATATTGAAGTTTTTTATTAAATTAGTTTAGTTCTTGGCTAAAAACTTTAGCAAATGTCAAAATTACAACATTTAAAATTATAAAACGTATTTTACTAATTCATCTTCAAGCACGGCTTATTTCAGTATATTGTTTCTCAGTTAAAAACCCGAGTTTTGCTGCTGATCTTCCTCAGACGAACGAGAAGACAGACAGACAGGCAGACAGACAGACAGACACTAAGACAGACAGACAGACAGACAGACAGACAGACAGACAGACAGACAGACACTAAGACAGACAGACAGACAGACAGACAGACAGACAGACAGGCAGACAGACAGACACACAGACAGACATACAGGCAGACAGACAGACAGACAGACACTAAGACAGACAGACACACAGACACACAGACAGACAGACAGACAGACAGACAGACAGACAGACACTAAGACAGACAGACAGACAGACACTAAGACAGACAGACACACAGACACACAGACAGACAGATAGACAGACACACAGACAGAACAGACATCCAGACAGACAGGCAGAAAGACAGACAGACAGACAGGAATTCATGCAGGCAATTTTTGCCTCAGCTTCAAGGCTCTTGACCCTAGTGCTGCGAACTGACTAAGACTTTCGACTCGTATGTAAAGAAGTTCGAAGCGCTTAATAAAAACGAATTACCATAGAATGCCTCCTTTCGAAAGATACTCGTACACAAATGCAAATTACAATTCATGCAAATTCAATTTAGGATCAAACAGTTAGTCAACCCTAAAATTTTACCAGTTAACTTACATGTTAATCATAACATACAAAGTTGTCATGATAGAAAACATTGCCATTTGACTGGTTGCTATGGAGATCGCAAAAGCAGACGATACACTGTGCATTGGCGACTATGTGTCCCTGTATTCTGGCGATGCTCAAGGCTATGTGTACGCTATGCTATCTAGGTGAGAGTCTGGAGAGCAACTTACTACTTGTTGGTTTATTTATTTGGATCGTGTTGTTAGCACTAATTCTGACAATTTAAATTGAATCATATTAATTAAGGTACTGAACTGGTGCTTGATTAGGTACTGACTGGTGCTTGATTAGGTACTGAACTGGTGCTTGATTAGGTACTGAACTGGAGCTTGATTAGGTACTGAACTGGTGCTTGATTAGGTACTGAACTGGTGCTTGATTAGGTACTGAACTGGAGCTTGATTAGGTACTGAACTGGAGCTTGATTAGGTACTGAACTGGTGCTTGATTAGGTACTGAACTGGTGCTTGATTAGGTACTGAACTGGTGCTTGATTAGGTACTGAACTGGTGCTTGATTAGGTACTGAACTGGTGCTTGATTAGGTACTGAACTGGTGCTTGATTAGGTACTGAACTGGTGCTTGATTAGGTACTGAACTGGTGCTTGATTAGGTACTTAAACTAACTGGACAAGGTCATGCAATTAACACCAAATGAGTACCGTACCTTACAATGAGAATGTCAGGGTAGCTGTACATGTACACCCTGTGTGCATGCTCAGGAGCAGGACTGCTTCGTATGGTCATTCGTTCAGTCACCAGATCAGATTGACTGAATTGCCTCGAATCCGTCGCTAAGTATAATTAACAAACTGTATCATTTTGAGCCAATATTTATACTTGATGCGTGTGTATGTGAGCTGATGACACAGTTAAAATTAGTTACATACATGTGATTAGCTAATTACGACATTCACACGAGATTTTCGAATTGGAATTTTCCATTGAGCAGCACAACGTTTGCTTACCTGGCCGTCAATAGTCAGGAGAGCCGGGATCAGCCCCTGTGCGGTGATATTCAATGTAAGTTCGGCTTAGCGGTGCCATGCAGGTACATGTTACATTGCTACCTGCATTACATACAAGATGATTAGGAAAATTTGAGATACATTACAGACTTCATGTAGGGTGTATTACAGACTTCATGTATAGGGTTTACTACAGACTTCATGTAGGGTGTATTACAGACTTCATGTAGGGTTTATTACAGACTTCATGTGGGTGTATTACAGACTTCATGTAGGGTGTATTAAAAACTTCATGTAGGCTGTATTACAGACTTCAAGTAGGGTGTATTACAGACTTCATGTAGGGTGTATTACAGACTTCATGTAGGGTTTATTACAGACTTCATGTAGGGTTTATTACAGACTGCATGTAGGGTGTATTAAAAACTTCATGTAGGCTGTATTACAGACTTTGCTTTAGGGTGTATTACAGACAGTATGTAAGGTTTATTACAGACGTCATGTGTATGACTATATAGGGTATATTACAGAGCTCATCAAAGGTGCATTACAGACTTGATGTAGGTTTTAATATACAATTTCTCAATGCAATTTTTACACAATTTGCATCTGCCACCTTCACCTACCGTACGTCCAGTGCTGTCCTTCAAAATTTGCGCCATCAATCGATACAAACTGCTGAAGGAATACAACAGGCTGCACCAGTTCCACAAGGACTCCAAAGATAAAGTCCGACAGGTGCTGCTTGAGCAGGCAAAGGTGAGTCTTGTCAGGGTTGTTAGGATAATTTGCATATAGGATAATAATCATCACTTTTGTAGGAGGACTGCGGGCACCCTTGCGCAACGCCTTCGCCGAAATCGTCCCACAATCATCGGTAATCGATGTTGTTCCGCCCATACCGCTGGCTCCTGAGCCCATGCAAGGCACCAATACTGTACGCAGGCATGCAACTCGTGCACACGCTCACACAGGGTGTACAGCGCCCTAAAAAAATCATTGATTACCACAACGGTGGAGTGGGGGGGGGACAAAGCATTGGAATGTCCTCCCCATCGCTTTAACTGGAGCCCCCCTGTCCCCCCGGTGGCGACGCGGCTGGCCCACTGACTTTCCAATCGTCAGGCGTGTGTACACTTTCTGTGCCGTGGGGGTCGGTCCTCGATCATGGGTAAGAATTTTATCACGCAAGCCCCAAATGAATGCGGGCCGCGCACGGAATCAAACCAGGGGTTTGTTGTTGTTAAACGAGGGTGGGTAGCCTAGCGGGCTTCCGCGGATCAGCCCAGGGAAGGGCTCTGTCGCTACGAGTAGAAGACAGGGACTGATCTCCAGGGCCATATAGCCCGAGCAGCCCTGCAGATTGGAACCAGGCCTCGTGGCCTAGAGAGTTAACCTTATTGGTGCTCCTAACCCAAGCCTATGGACTAAGACACCACCAACCCAAAAGTGGACATCAGGGACGGTGCTAAGACCGAGTCCACCCAAGCCACTCCCCAACGACAAAACCCAAGTGTGCGCGTGAAAAGACTTATTCTGCAGGGCTAATAAAACTAATAAAACTAATAATACTAATAAAACCTCTTATTCTGCAGGGCTGCAAGCCTCAAGGCTTTTTTGCTACCCAGCTCTAAACAATATTGGAGTAAGCTTAAGCGGTCCGAGAGAGGAAATATCCTAGTCTGCGGAATAGGGCTTATCTATTGGAGCGAGTCTGGAAGCTTATTGCGATGGGCGAGTCTCCTGTCAGGCAGGAAGACCGTCACCTACAGGGCTACGAGCCTCAAGGCTTTTTTTGCTATCCAGCTCAATAAGGGCCAGGCCAAGGGGTCGGAGAGGGGCACAAGGAGCAAGAGGACCCCGGGCTCAGCCGGTATTCCCCGATTCGGGACGAACTCTTACCCCAGGACTCCGGGCCGCGTACGGAATCAAACCAGGGGCTTGCGGCGCGAGAGTTCGACAGTAGCTTGAACGAGTAATACTGCCAGAACATCAAATTATTACCAAATGCGATCAATGCAGCTCTCAGCCGAAGCCGAGGCGCACGACAACGACATGGAGCAGGCTCGCCAGAGAGGCAAGAAGGTGCTCTACGGCCAGATGATTCAGCTGCAGCACGCATTCACAGGCAAGTACGTGCACATCAGCACGCAGAACACTTCGCCGACGGAGAGCAGCAACATGCAGGTGACGCTGAACCCCGACAACGCTGGCGCAGCGCAATTCAAGGTGATGCCGCGTTTCAAAGTCAAAGGCGAGGGCGACTTGGTGCAGATTGAGGATCAGGTGATTCTGGAGAGTGTGAAGAGTCCCGGTCAGTACCTGCATGTCGGCCGAGTCAAGTGCAAGCAGTACATTCCCGTGTACGAAAACTCGTTTGAGCTCAACCTATCGGTGCGATACAGCGGCCTCACCCTGGTCAGGCGGTTTACTGAGCACGAGAAGGAGACGAAAAACATCAGGGCTGGTCAGCCAATCAGGTTCTTTCACACCGAGTTGGAGGCCTACCTGGTGTGCGAGGGCAGCTTTAACGAGGTCCCGGTTGAGGATGTGCACCTGCGGATTCGAGCGGTGAGTTGACGTTTAACCTTTATTAACTGTTAGACAGTGATTTTTACCTGTAATACCTGTTAGACAGTGATTTTTAACCTGTAATACCTGTTAGACAGTGATTTTTACCTGTAATACCTGTTAGACAGTGATTTTTAACCTGTAATACCTGTTAGACAGTGATTTTTAACCTGTAATACCTGTTAGACAGTGATTTTTAACCTGTAATACCTGTTAGACAGTGATTTTTAACCTGTAATACCTGTTAGACAGTGATTTTTACCTGTAATACCTGTTAGACAGTGATTTTTAACCTGTAATACCTGTTAGACAGTGATTTTTAACCTGTAATACCTGTTAGACAGTGATTTTTACCTGTAATACCTGTTAGACAGTGATTTTTAACCTGTAATACCTGTTAGACAGTGATTTTTACCTGTAATACCTGTTAGACAGTGATTTTTAACCTGTAATACCTGTTAGACAGTGATTTTTAACCTGTAATACCTGTTAGACAGTGATTTTTAACCTGTAATACCTGTTAGACAGTGATGTTTACCTGTAATACCTGTTAGACAGTGATGTTTAACCTGTTATACCTGTTAGACAGTGATGTTTAACCTGTTATACCTGTTAGACAGTGATGTTTACCTGTAATACTTGTTAGACAGTGATGTTTACCTGTAATACCTGTTAGACAGTGATGTTTACCTGTAATACCTGTTAGACAGTGATTTTTAACCTGTAATACCAGTTAGACAGTGATTTTTAACCTGTAATACCTGTTAGACAGTGATGTTTACCTGTAATACCTGTTAGACAGTGATGTTTACCTGTAATACCTGTTAGACAGTGATGTTTACCTGTAATACCTGTTAGACAGTGATGTTTAACCTGTAATACCAGTTAGACAGTGATTTTTAACCTGTAATACCTGTTAGACAGTGATGTTTAACCTGTAATACCTGTTAGACAGTGATTTTTAACCTGTAATACCTGTTAGACAGTGATGTTTACCTGTAATACCTGTTAGACAGTGATTTTTAACCTGTAATACCTGTTAGACAGTGATGTTTACCTGTAATACCTGTTACACAGTGATTTTTAACCTGTAATACCTGTTAGACAGTGATTTTTAACCTGTAATACCTGTTAGACAGTGATGTTTACCTGTAATACCTGTTAGACAGTGATGTTTACCTGTAATACCTGTTAGACAGTGATGTTTACCTGTAATACCTGTTAGACAGTGATGTTTACCTGTAATACCTGTTACACAGTGACATTCATCCCCATTCTAAACTAACTGCATCCTGCACTACTCAAGGTGGACCAATCGAAGCCCAAGACGCTGATGAAGCCGAGCTCGGCGATCTGCTACTGGCAGCTGGAACTGGTCGAGAACGCCATCAGTGGCGGCATCGTCAAGTGGAAGCAGCAGGTTCGAATCCGGCACATGTGCACCAGGAAATTTCTCAGCCTCAGCCCTAAAGGCGACCTGGCTCTTACTGACGATAGGACCGATGCTAACACGGTGTTTAGACTGCACCAGGTGCTCAAGGTGAGTGGCGGAATCCGTGTTTGTAGGGATCGACTTTGAGAAGCTTAGAACCTGAGGATCTGAATGAAGACTCTGAGGGAGGCCTGAGGATCTGAATGAAGACTCTGAGGGAGGCCTGAAGAGCTGAATAAAGACTCTGAGAGAGGCCTGAAGAGCTGAATTAAGACTCGAAGGGCGGCCTGAAGAGCTGAATGAAGACTCTGAGAGAGGCCTGAGGATCTGAATGAAGACTCTGAGAGAGGCCTGAGGATCTGAATAAAGACTCTGAGAGAGGCCTGAGGATCTGAATGAAGACTCTGAGGGCGGCCTGAAGAGCTGAATGAAGACTCTGAGGGAGATCTGAGGATCTGAATGAAGACTCTGGGGGAGATCTGAGGATCTGAATGAAGACTCTGGGGGAGATCTGAGGATCTGAATGAAGACTCCGAATAAAAATCTTTTAAACCTCAGGAGGACGGGGAGATCAATGACGCCACTTACTGCAGAATTCAACACGCCGCTACAAAAAATTGGCTTCACGCAAGCAAAGGTTGGTAACTTTTTTACTACTAGTAGTAGAAACATCTGTACGTGTTAGATCCTTGACTTTTTGCATAAAATGAACAAAAGGCAAGTACATGGTTTATGTTTTTTCTGCTACCAGAAGACTACAATAGGAGAGGCCTACCGGGTGAGGGGAAGTCTTCAAACTCGATGGCCGGATTGATTTGGTCGCAAGCGCCGTTGAGAAAGGTGAGTTTGAGTAGGGTTTGAGTAGGGTTTGAGTAGGGTTTGAGTAGGGTTTGAGTAGAGTTTGAGTAGGGTTTGAGTAGGGTTTGAGTAGGGTTTGAGTAGAGTTTGAGTAGAGTTTGAGTAGGGTTTGAGTAGGGTTTGAGTAGGGTTTGAGTAGGGTTTGAGTAAGGTTTGAGTAGGTTTTGAGTAGGGTTTGAGTAGGGTTTGAGTAGGGTTTGAGTAGGGTTTGAGTAGGGTTTGAGTAGGGTTTTTGACTAGGGTTTTAGTAGGGTTTGAGTAGAGTTTGACTAGGGTTTTAGTAGGGTTTGAGTAGGGTTTTTGAGTAGGGTTTGAGTAAGGTTTGAGTAGGGTTTGAGTAGGGTTTGAGTAGGGTTTGAGTAGGGTTATGAGTAGGGTTTGAGTAGGGTATGAGTGGGGTTTGAGTAGAGTTATGAGTAGGGTTTGAGTAGGGTATGAGTGAGGTTTGAATAGGGTTATGAGTAGGGTTTGAGTAGGGTATGAGTGGGGTTTGAGTAGGGTTTGAGTACGTCTTGAGTAATCGGTTTGATTAGATTTTTAATAAGCATCAATTTGAGAAGAAAATTGTCTCCTTACAGGTGGAGATGACTCAGAAAAGTCAGTGCGATGACGCCTTCACAATCTACGCGGTAGAGCCTCAGCTGGTGAACATCTTCAACTACGTCGCTGGCTACGTGCCACTCATTCAGCGGTTCATCTTCGACGTGAGCCAACTGCTATCTAACTAATATGATTCAATTCAATTTTAACAAAAAATCGGTTTCCATGACAACTAAAATTAACAGCACAAAACCGGATCTTCAAAACTGGAGCCAATCATCACGCAGCCAATGGTGAAGGCCCTGCTGGAGCTGCGGGATTTCATAGTGTTCGACATTGACAACAATAAGAACAGGACTAAACTGCTGAGGAACCTGCGGGTGAGAGTGGAACTCCAGGTTTCTGAGAAACGTGGAAAAGTCCAGGGGCGGTGCACCCTGTGTGAGCGTGTGTATGATTGCGCACTGATTCTAAAGTACTTTCAAATCTAAATATGGATGGAAAAGAAGAAAAAATTGAACAATTTAGAAAGCTTTTTAGATTCGTTATGTTTATTCCGTGAGGATTGAAATAATTTAGACAGAAAAGCTTCAGCCCCATTAAGCCAACTATATGGTCTTAGGATATCAGCAACCCCTTGTGAGCCTTGGCATCTCAGCAATTCCCCCCTCCGTGAGCCTTGGAATCTCAGAAATTCTCCCCTTCTGTGAGCCTTGGCATCTCACCAATTCCCCCCTCCATGAGCCTTGGCATCTCAGCAATTCTACAAGCGACTATTACTAACAGTAGCTTAAACGTAAATAACGCTACTTTAACACGCAGCTCGTTGATCTGCTGTTTCGGGTGCTTCAAATTCCACTGAGCGGGAGTTCGCAAACTGTTCAGCAGCTGCTGCTCATCTTTGAGGAGTGCTACGACCTCATCTATCAGTACCTGTACGGGGAAAGTCGTAAGAATGAGCTCTACTGTGCCAGGTATCTCGACTTCCTGCATCAATTGAGGCTTCAGGTATTACATGTACTACTCTTTTTACTGATCACAGGTAGTTATTTAGAATCGCGGTTTTTATCAGTGAGGTGATCTGTAACATTGTATCTAGACAGGTGTCCAGGGTATCTAGATGGGTGTCCATGGTGTTAGATAGGTGTCCAGGATATCTAGATAGGTGTCCAGGATATCTAGATAGGTGTCCAGGGTATCTGGATGGGTGTCCAGGATATCTAGATGGGTGCACAGGGTATCTAGATAGGTGTCCAGTGTATCTAGACGGGTGTCCAGGGTGCTAGATAGGTGTCCAGTGTATCTAGATGGGTGTCCAGGTTATCTAGATGGGTGTCCAGTGTATCTAGACGGGTGTCCAGGGTGCTAGATAGGTGTCCAGTGTATCTAGATGGGTGTCCAGGGTATCTAGATGGGTGTCCAGTGTATCTAGACGGGTGTCCAGGGTGCTAGATAGGTGTCCAGTGTATCTAGATGGGTGTCCAGGTTATCTAGATAGGTGTCCAGTGTATCTAGACGGGTGTCCAGTGTATCTAGATGGGTGTCCATGGTATCTAGATAGGTGTCCAGTGTATCTAGACGGGTGTCCAGGGTGCTAGATAGGTATCCAGTGTATCTAGATGGGTGTCCAGGGTATCTAGATAGGTGTCCAGGATATCCAGATAGGTGTCCAGTGTATCTAGATAGGTGTCCAGGGCATCTAGATTGGTGTCCATAGCATCTTGATGGGTGCCTAGAGTATCTATACGGATGCCCGGGGTATCTAGACGGCCGTGTCCAGGGTATCCAGATGCTAGAGCCTCCAACCTCCAAGGCACAGAATGTACATGCCATGCCTGACAATTAGAAAGTCAGGGCCGCTGTGTGCACCCTGTGTGAGCGTGTGTATGACTGCGTACTTGTGTACAGAATTCACGAGCCTGTATGATTCAGCAGTTACATCACAATCTATGCCGGGGACACTTGGGTCCCAGATCCACACCATGATTCAGCAGTTACATCACAATCTATGCCGGAGACACTTGGGTCCCAGATCCACACCATGATTCAGCAGTTACATCACAATCTATGCCGGGGACACTTGGGTCCCAGATCCACACCATGATTCCGCAGTTACATCACAATCTATGCCGGGGACACTTGGGTCCCAGATCCACACCATGATTCAGCAGTTACATCACAATCTATGCCGGGGACACTTGGGTCCCAGATCCACACCATTTGTCTCCACATTTTCTGCTGATTTGGCTCTCCAGAAAGAAGTCAAACTCAATGCGGCCCGCACCTTCATGGCCGTCGTGTGGGACAATCGCAAAATTATCGACCGAATTCCGAAGCCCTACGTTGAGGAGTACATCAACCTGTTGCAGCAGAGCAGGGTGAGTCCGGGCTTGGGATTCAGGACAGATCCTTTTCTGGCTCACTTTAAGCAGTGTTGATGAATTCAAAAGAATTCACAAGAATCTACAAGAATCTACAAGAATCCACAAGAATCCACAAGAATCCACAAGAATCTACAAGAATCCACAAGAATCCACAAGAATCCACAAGAATCTACAAGAATCCACAAGAATCCACAAGAGTCCACAAGAATCCACAAGAATCTACAAGAATCTACAAGAATCCACAAGAATCCACACGAATCCACAATAATCCACAAGAATCCACAAGAATCCACAAGAATCCACAAGAATCCACAAGAATCTACAAGAATCCACAAGAATCCACAAGAATCCACACGAATCCACAAGAATCTACAAGAATCCACAAGAATCCACAAGAATCCACAAGAGTCCACAAGAATCCACAAGAATCCACAAGAATCCACAAGAATCCACACGAATCCACAAGAATCTACAAGAATCCACAAGAATCCACAAGAATCCACAAGAGTCCACAAGAATCCACAAGAATCCACAAGAATCCACAAGAATCCCTGGAATCAAATGCATTGCCGCAATTTCGCGTCGCTCACTGGCAGTGTTACGAGTACCTGGAGCTCCTGAGCGTTCTGTGCGTCTGCACGGACATGAGCATGCCGACCAACCAGAACTACATAACCCAGAAATGGCTTGTTGACAACCAGAATTCCCACCTGGTGTATTACACCGAACTCGGCCAGAACATTGGCAAACAACCCGATAAAGTTTATGTTTCTATGGATAATAAACAGACTTGGAAACTGTTGTCTAAACTGGCTCAGAGGGTTCGTTATTGATTCTTTACAAGTTATAGCTCAAACTTTTGCAGTAATGTACCAGGTACTTTAGTAATTAACTGGGTTAGCCCATTTCAGTATGCGACGGTTGTTGGTCCCAAAGATTTGGAGAACGAACTCACCAGCCGGCAGATCAGCCAGGCACAAAGCATCCTGGCCACCAAGAAGTCTCTGCTGAAGATCGACTTCAGCGAGGAGGTGGGCTGCTGTCTGTCATCTATCTATCTATATATCTATCTATCTATCTATCCATCTTTCTATCTATCTATCTATCTATCTATCTATCTATCTATCTATCTATCTATCTATCTATCTATCTATCTATCTATCTATCTATCTATCTATCTATCTATCTATCTATCTATCTATCTATCTATCTATCTATCTATCTATCTATCTATCTATCTATCTATCTATCTATCTATCTATCTATCTATCTATCTATCTATCTATCTATCTATCTATCTATCTATCTATCTATCTATCTATCTATCTATCTATCTATCTATCTATCTATCTATCTATCTATCTATCTATCTATCTATCTATCTATCTATCTATCTATCTGTCTATCTATCTATCTATCTATCTATCTATCTATCTATCTATCTATCTATCTATCTATCTATCTATCTATCTATCTATCTATCCATCTATCTATCTATCTATCTATCTATCTATCTATCTATCTATCCATCTATCCATCTATTTATCTATCTATCTATCTATCTATCTGTCTATCTATCTATCTATCTATCTATCTATCTATCTATCTATCTATCTATCTATCTATCTATCTATCTATCTATCTATCTATCCATCTATCTATCTATCTATCTATCTATCTATCTATCTATCTATCTATCTATCTATCTATCTATCTATCTATCTATCTATCTATCCATCTATCTATCTATCTATCTATCTATCTATCTATCTATCCATCTATCTATCTATCTATCTATCTATCTATCTATCTATCTATCTATCTATCTATCTATCTATCTATCTATCTATCTATCTATCTATCTATCTATCTATCTATCTATCTATCTATCTATCTATCTATCTATCTATCTATCTATCTATCTATCTATCTATCCATCTATCTATCCATCTATCTATCTATCTATCTATCTATCTATCTATCTATCCATCTATCTATCTATCTATCTATCTATCTATCTATCTATCTATCTATCTATCTATCTATCTATCTATCTATAGCCAGGACCTGCACCGGAGCGGTAACGAAAATTAGATTTCTCGGTAGTTGCACGTACTTTTTTGCACTACTTGAGTAGTCTGATTTTCGTTCGGCATGGCTGGTTCCAGCAGGTAGTTCCTCTGGATAAAAGGGCTTACCGCGCCCATTGGCTTTCCAGCTGCCTTAATCGTTTCCGGTGATCTTGTGTGCGTGCTTTCAGCTTGATTGGCTGCGGCAAGCAAGCTCGAAAGAGCTCGCTTCGCTCGCTCTGTCTCGCTATCTACTATCTATCTATCTATCTATCTAATCGAATATAATCTAATCTAATCTAATCTAATCTAAATCAACAAACCCACCTTAGACAACTTCAGAAATTGTTAGAAACTTCAAATTTTTGAAATCCCAGCTGGATCTGTTTGGCAAGCTGTGTCGTGTAAGCTTTTGACATTTTTGCTGTTGTTTGCTACTTTTAGTAGTGATATTGTCTACGTAGCGGGTCCATATTTTTTCAGGGTCGCAACTCAAGGTCAATCGACATCATCACTAAGCAGCTGGGCTACCTCACGTGGGAGGAGGCATTCCTGTGCGTCAAGGATGAGTCACTACCAGCCCAGCTGCGGGCAAAATACTGCGAGCTCATCACGACTATGTTTGTTGATGTTGACGATAATATTAATGTGCTGGACAAAATTGAGCTGGTCTTTGTGTACGCCGATGTGCCGAAGGAGTCGCAGGTGAAAATGGTAGGTGGTTACCAAGGAA
>NIVC01000489.1:5000-12500 GCA_002269645.1 Macrostomum lignano | reverse complement strand
AGAACAGGTGTGAGATAACAGGTGAGAGAACAAGTGAGTTAACAGGTGAGATAACATGTAACATAATGGTGAGATGACAGATGAGATAACAGGTGTGAGATAACAGGTATGAGATAACAGGTAAGAGATAGCAGGTGAGAGAACGGGTGAGTTAACAGGTGAGAAAACAGGTAACATAATGGTGAGATGACAGGGGAGATAACAGGTGAGATAATACATGAGATAACAGGTGAGATAACAGGTGAGATAACAGGTGAGATAATACATGAGATAACAAGTGAGATAACAGGTAACATAATGGTGAGTTGACAGGTGTGATAACATGTGAGAGATAACAGGTGAGATAATACATGAGATAACAGATGGGATAACAGGTAACATAATGGTGAGTTGACAGATGTGATAACATGTGAGAGATAACATGTGAGAGATAACATGTGAGAGATAACAGGTGAGATAACAGGTAAGATAATAGGTGAGATAATACATGAGATAACAGGTGAGATAATAGGTGAGATAACAGGTGAGATAATACATGAGATAACAGGTGAGATAACAGGTGAGATAATAGGTGAGATTACAGGTGAGACTACAGGTGAGATAATAATTGAGAAAAAGACAGGCAAGATACCACATAAATCTTGAGTAAAATCCCAGGGAAGAAAATGCTGCGGAAAAGATCACAAACGACATACTTTTCTCCCCGCAGAACCCTGGCGTCCAGTTCCGCCTGCTGAGGTCCGGAACTCGAACCCCGGAGTCGGACTTCATGGTCGCTCTGGTCGACCTTCTGGCCACCTGCGCCGAAGGCGAGAACAAGTCCATCGAATCGAAAAATCAAAGCATCTATCGAGTCGGCGAAGTTCTCAACGTGCTCACGGACCCCGGCATCTCGGCTCACAACAAGCGGCCCTATGCTCGATTCCTGCTGTGGGTTTACCTCAACACCGCCAGCGGCCTGATCGAGAGCGGCGCTGGCGACCTGCCTCACGATGTTGCCATGTGGAAACTGCTGGGCATGTGGCGGCAGGAGTTCAAGCAGGCAGCCAGTCTGGCCAATGAGAATCCCAGGCTGCTTCTGCTGGCACTCAAGAGCACCTCTGCTGTAAGGTCTGTGCTGCCCGGTTGAAGCTGCATTTTATAAGTATTTGCTGCTAGTTCCAATTGCTGTTGCTCAATCTCCACCACAGTCTCCCTGAATCCTCATCCAATTCCTGTTGCTCAATCTCCATCACAGCCTCCCTGTATCCTCATCCAATTCCTGTTGCTCAATCCCCATCACAGCCTCCCTGAATCCTCATCCAATTCCTGTTGCTCAATCCCCATCACAGCCTCCCTGAATCCTCATCCAATTCCTGTTGCTCAATCCCCATCACAGCCTCCCTGAATCCTCATCCAACTCCTGTTGCCCAATCTCCATCACAGCCTCCCTGTATCCTCATCCAATTCCTGTTGCCCAATCTCCATCACAGCCTCCCTGTATCCTCATCCAATTCCTGTTGCTCAATCCCCATCACAGCCTCCCTGAATCCTCATCCAATTCCTGTTGCTCAATCTCCATCACAGTCTCAAAGAATCCTCATCTAATTCCTGTTGCTCAATCCCCATCACAGCCTCCCTGAATCCTCATCCAATTCCTGTTGCCCAATCTCCGTCACAGCCTCCCTCATCCCTTCCCACTCCTCTCCTTCCTCTTATCAATCTGTCACGTTTCCTTCATCTACCCATACTCAGGCATTCAAACGAAGACTGGCAGACAGAGAGAGCGACTCAAAATATTCACGACACGCTGAAGTACCTATTTGAAGGCGTGCTGCCCGTCATTAGTGTAAGAATGACATCATTTTTACAACTGTAGGGGTCAGCATTCTTAACTTTATTTTGACCAAACCACTCTAAGATAAATAACGAAAAAAACACTGACTCCCTCAAACACTGACTCCCTCAAACACTGACTCCCCCAGACACTGACTCCTTCAAACACTGACTCCCCCAGACACTGACTCCCTCAAACACTGACTCCCCCAGACACTGACTCCCTCAAACACTGACTCCCCCAGACACTGACTCCCTCAAACACTGACTCCCCCAGACACTGACTCCCCCAGACACTGACTCCCTCAAACACTGACTCCCTCAAACACTGACTCCCTCAAACACTGACTCCCTCAAACACTGACTCCCTCAAACACTGACTCCCCCAGACACTGACTCCCTCAAACACTGACTCCCCCAGACACTGACTCCCTCAAACACTGACTCCCCCAGACACTGACTCCCCCAAACACTGACTCCCTCAAACACTGACTCCCTCAAACACTGACTCCCTCAAACACTGACTCCCCCAGACACTGACTCCCTCAAACACTGACTCCCTCAAACACTGACTCCCCCAGACACTGACTCCCTCAAACACTGACTCCCCCAGACACTGACTCCCTCAAACACTGACTCCCCCAGACACTGACTCCCCCAGACACTGACTCCCCCAGACACTGACTCCCTCAAACACTGACTCCCTCAAACACTGACTCCCTCAAACACTGACTCCCCCAGACACTGACTCCCCCAGACACTGACTCCCCCAGACACTGACTCCCTCAAACACTGACTCCCCCAGACACTGACTCCCTCAAACACTGACTCCCTCAAACACTGACTCCCCCAGACACTGACTCCCTCAAACACTGACTCCCCCAGACACTGACTCCTTCAAACACTGACTCCCCCAGACACTGACTCCCTCAAACACTGACTCCCCCAGACACTGACTCCCTCAAACACTGACTCCCCCAGACACTGACTCCCTCAAACACTGACTCCCCAGACACTGACTCCCCCAGACACTGACTCCCTCAAACACTGACTCCCTCAAACACTGACTCCCTCAAACACTGACTCCCTCAAACACTGACTCCCTCAAACACTGACTCCCCCAGACACTGACTCCCTCAAACACTGACTCCCCCAGACACTGACTCCCTCAAACACTGACTCCCCCAGACACTGACTCCCCCAAACACTGACTCCCTCAAACACTGACTCCCTCAAACACTGACTCCCTCAAACACTGACTCCCCCAGACACTGACTCCCTCAAACACTGACTCCCTCAAACACTGACTCCCCCAGACACTGACTCCCTCAAACACTGACTCCCCCAGACACTGACTCCCTCAAACACTGACTCCCCCAGACACTGACTCCCCCAGACACTGACTCCCCCAGACACTGACTCCCTCAAACACTGACTCCCTCAAACACTGACTCCCTCAAACACTGACTCCCTCAAACACTGACTCCCCCAGACACTGACTCCTTCAAACACTGACTCCCCCAGACACTGACTCCCTCAAACACTGACTCCCCCAGACACTGACTCCCCCAGACACTGACTCCCTCAAACACTGACTCCCTCAAACACTGACTCCCTCAAACACTGACTCCCTCAAACACTGACTCCCCCAGACACTGACTCCTTCAAACACTGACTCCCCCAGACACTGACTCCCTCAAACACTGACTCCCCCAGACACTGACTCCCTCAAACACTGACTCCCCCAGACACTGACTCCCTCAAACACTGACTCCCCCAGACACTGACTCCCCCAGACACTGACTCCCCCAGACACTGACTCCCTCAAACACTGACTCCCTCAAACACTGACTCCCTCAAACACTGACTCCCTCAAACACTGACTCCCTCAAACACTGACTCCCTCAAACACTGACTCCCTCAGACACTGACTCCCTCAAACACTGACTCCCTCAAACACTGACTCCCTCAAACACTGACTCCCTCAAACACTGACTCCCTCAAACACTGACTCCCTCAGACACTGACTCCCTCAAACACTGACTCCCCCAGACACTGACTCCCTCAAACACTGACTCCCTCAAACACTGACTCCCTCAGACACTGACTCCCTCAAACACTGACTCCCTCAAACACTGACTCCCTCAAACACTGACTCCCTCAAATAATGACTCCCTCAAACACTGACTCCCCCAGACACTGACTCCCTCAAACACTGACTCCCCCAGACACTGACTCCCTCAAACACTGACTCCCTCAAACACTGACTCCCTCAGACACTGACTCCCTCAAACACTGACTCCCTCAAACACTGACTCCCTCAGACACTGACTCCCTCAAACACTGACTCCCTCAAACACTGACTCATGTAACTGTTTCCGGTTCTGCAGTCAAATTTTCTGAAACTTTTTTCATTTCAGTCATTTTTCAAAACTGTCTACCTCAAAGATCAGGACAATTATCCAGGAGAAATTGAGGAGGTCAACCGGTTAACTTTAGCAGCGATGGTGAGAAATTCTGCAATTTTTGTAGACGGATTCGTCTATGGAAAATCGTTGCTAAATCGGTTTGAATAAAAAACCAATTTGTACTGTGCGTTGAGTCCAGGAGGTGGATGGTCTTACTTACTTACTTACTACTGACGGGGGGCGCAGGCGCCGCGAATAGGCCGCGAGGCCCCTATCGCAACCCCAAGGTAAAAGAGCACAAGGATTAACCCTGGGGGTGCGCCCAGTCCCCGCCAGTAGTCGGCAGGTTCGCATTGGAGACATCGGCGACCCTCATCCGGCCGGAGTCCCGGACGAAGGCGCGAAGGTCACGGATATTGTCCAGGGTGGTCAGCTCGTCCATCCGCTGGGGGTGGCCGAGGTATTTATGCCGCGCCTTGTTGAAGTAAGGGCAGAAGGTGACGTGATGCTCGTTGCCCAGGATGTTGCTGTGACTGGGTGTCCAGATAATTCTAATCCTGTTAAGGACTGAAAGGGATTGCACACTGCGGTGACATTGAGATACTGTAGCAGCGGAGATAATCTCAGTGGTTAAGGGCTTAATAGCAAGCTTGGCTATCAGTGTTAAAGTTAATATTGAAGTTATTAATATTCGCCTGGAGCAGGTGCTGGGCGCACTGCTCAATGGCGCAAATTTCAGCTTGTAAAACCGAGATGTTCTCACCGAGGTGCAGACTTTCCTGGAAGAGCATCTTACCCTCGTGGAAAATGACAATACCCGCTCCAGCGCGGCCGTTGAACAGCGAGCTGTCGGTGAAGCAGTGAATGCCCTGGCTGCGCCGGTTCACGCCGACATCCAGCGGAATGCTGTCTCGGCCAGGGATGGCGGCCTGGAAGCTCCTCCTGATGTTGAGAGCGGGGAGGCGACTATCCACATTGTCCAGGTCCATGGGGATGTTGTTGAGGTCGCGGCGCACAAAATCCATATGCGGGATTAGGGTTTTCATTGGCACGAAGCCAGAGGGTGCGTTATTTAACGTTTTATCTCTGATAAGTCGAGAGGCGGACTTCATGGCCTCCGCCCTAATAAATAGGTAAAGTGGAGGCAAATTGAGGATAGTGTTCAGCCCCTCGTAAGGGGTAGACGGGTACGCACCTGTGATGGCGCGACAGATGCTGCCCTGCAGCTGGTAAAGACGCTCACGCGCGGTCTTCTGCTCCAGCGCACTAGATCAGATGAGACTCGCGTATGTGATGCTGGGCCGGATGATGCCGGTATAAATCCAGCGGACCGTTCTTGGCGAGAGGCCCCAAGTCGGCCCGATGGCTCTGCGCAGCTGGGCAAAGCAGCGTTTTGCCCGGCCGATGACGTTATCAAGGTGCTTCGTCCAGCGCAGGTCATCTCAAATTTCTGAGTGAAAGAGAGTTTCTGAAGGAGCTGAATAGAACATTGTCAAAGGCTCCTTCGAAGTCTACAAACATCCCGCAAGCGAGTTGTTTGCTAAGGATAGCACTCTCGATCTTGAAGGTAACGGCATGGAGAGCGTGCTCAGTCGTCTTCCCAGGTTGGAAGGCGTACTGGTACTTACTGACGGGGGCGGAGCGCAGGTAACACCCTCGAAGCCTCCACAGGATGAGCCTCTCCATCAGCTTAACACAAAAAGGAGGTGAGGCTGATGGGTCGGAAGGATTTCACGTTTGTGTAGTCACCCTTGGCGGGCTTCGGGATGAACACGACTCTGGGCATTCTCTAGATCGGGGGAATGTAACCTGTAGTAAAACAGTCAACAAGCAATTTAGAGAGAGAATCAGCAAAGTTTTGCGGCTTTAGCGCCTTCTGAAGGATACAGAGGGCGATGTTGTCAGGGCCAGGCGATTTGAACGAATTTGCCGCCAGCTGGAGCAGCCGGGGGGTGGCGCACTGCTGGAAAAGGGGGCGATCGCAGGGTCGGTGGTCTTCGACCACGTACTGATCCGGGTCATCAACCTGCGGAAAGCAGGTGGAGAAAAGAAGATTTAGCGAACCTTCGCACTGGTAGTGTAGTTACCATCCAGGTGCAGAAGGGAGTTACACTGAGCGAGCGTGTCGTGCCTGAGAGACCTGACCAGCCGGGGCGTGGGGTGTTGCCCTTCCAGGCTGGCGCAGTAGGCCTTCCAGGTGGTCTTCTTAGCCCTTCGGATAGTACTTTTGTACACCCTCGGAGCAGAGTGGTAGTTCTCCCAATCTTCTGGGGTATTCGAGCCGTTTGCAAGGCGTTGCAATCGGCGGGTGTTTTTCTTCATGCGAGTGAGCTCGGGACTCCACCAGGGAGAGTATTTCTTCCTGTAATTCAATTTCGGGGCTGGATGGTCATGAGGTGGATGGTCACTCGCCCGGTAGCCCTTAGGGTAGCGGACGAGCTGGCAGAGATTCTCGGGCCCTGAAAAGGTCTGAAAGGTCTGGGTTTGGGCCGAGGTAGGTGAGCAAGGGCGGCGCATTCACAGATGAAGTGAGAGGCAGAATGGGCCACATTCTCAACGATGCCCAACACATATTTGCTCGATTTCGATTTTCGCAAGTTCAAAAGATGGAACTTTTGTAAATTCAGTGCTTAAAACAGTGCTAAAAACTCCCTGGTTTTAGTTAAATTCAAACTAAAATATTCACTCCTTTACCGACAGGAATTCGTGGACGCTGTATTGCCTTTGCTAACAAATAAAAAGTACTCGAAGTACTTAATTACTGGAGCTACAAGTCTGGTTTCCGTGTGCACCCTGCCTTCGAAGGTGAGCAGATTTTTTACTCAAGTCAGATGTACATGATTTGAGGGTGTCGATTACAGCGCTAATCTCTAGTCAGTATTAGCGCTAATCTCTAGTCAGTATTGGCGCTAATCTCTAGTCAGTATTGGCGCTAATCTCTAGTCAGTATTGGCGCTAATCTCTAGTCAGTATTGGCGCTAATCTCTAGTCAGCATTGGCGCTAATCTCTAGTCAGTATTGGCGCTAATCTCTAGTCAGTATTGGCGCTAATCTCTAGTCAGCATTGGCGCTAATCTCTAGTCAGTATTAGCGCTAATCACTAGCCACTAGTGGCTCCACTTTTACGCAGTTTTATCCTACCTCAGAAGCCAGATAAATCTACCCATTTTTCAGACTACGGACGCATTCAAACAGAAGTATCTTTCCGGAACTCACATCAAGTGCAAGGCAACGAATTCAGCTCATGAGGTGGAGTCTTAAAGCATTCAATATTGAG
>NIVC01000488.1:0-62342 GCA_002269645.1 Macrostomum lignano | reverse complement strand
GGAGAGGGAGAGGAGAGGAGGGAGAGGAGAGGAGAGGAGAGGAGAGGAGAGGATGAAGAGGAGAGAGAGGAGAGAGAGGAGAGGAGAAGAGAGGAGAGAGAGGAGAGGAAAGGAGAGGAGAGGAGAGGAGAGGAGAGAGAGGAGAGGAGAGGAGAGAGAGAAGAGAAGAGGAGAGGAGAGGAGAGGAGAGGAGAGGAGAAGGAGAGGAAGGAAGGAGAGGAGAGGAGAGAGAGAGGAGAGAGGAGAGGAGAGGAGAGGAGAGGAGAGGAGAGGAGAGGAGAGGAGAGGAGAGGAGGAGAGGAGATAAGAGGAGAGAAGATGAGATGAGATGAAATGAGAGGAGAGGAGAGGAGAGGAGAGGAGAGGAGAGGAGAGGAGAGGAAGAGGAGAGGAGAGGAGAGGAGAGGAGAGGAGAGGAGAGGAGAGGAAGGAGAGGAGAGGAGAGGAGAGAGAGGAGAGGAGAGGAGAGGAGAGGAGAGGAGGAGGAGAGAGAGAAGAGGGAGAGGAGAGGAAGGAGAGGAGAGGAGAGGAGAGAGAGGAGAGGAGAGGAGAGGAGAGGAGAGGAGAGAGAGGAGAGGAGAGGAGAGGCAGAGGAGAGGAGAGGAGAGGAGAGGAGAGGAGAGGAGAGGAGAGGAAAGGAGAGGAGAGGAGAGGAGAGGAGAGGAGAGGAGAGGAGGAGGAGGGAAAAAAGAGAGAGAGGAGAGGGAGATGAAATGAAATGAGAGGAGAGAGAGTGAAAGATGAGAGGAGAGGGGAGAGAGGAGGGGAGGGAATAAGAGTGAAAGGAGAAAGAGAGAGAGATGAAAGGAGAGGAGAGAGAGAGAGAGAGAGGAGAGGAGAGGAGAGAGAGGAGAGGAGAGAGAGAGAGGAGAGAGGAAGGAGAGGGAGAGAGGGAGAGGAGAGGAGAGGAGAGGAGAGGAGAGGAGAGGAGATGAGATGAGATGAAATGAAATGAGAGGAGAGGAGAGAGAGGAGAGGAGAGGAGAGGAGAGGAGAGGAGAGGAGAGGAAGGAGAGGAGAGGAGAGGAGAGGAGAGGAGAGGAGAGGAGAGAGAGGAGAGGAGAGGAGAGGAGAGGAGAGAGAGGAGAGGAGAGGAGAGGAGATTGAAATGAGAGGAGAGGAGAGGAGAGGAGAGGAGAGGAGAGGAGAGGAGAGGAGAGGAGAGGAGAGGAGAGGAGAGGAGAGGAGAGGAGAGGAGAGGAGAGGAGAGAGAGAGAGGAGAGGAAAGGAGTGGAGAGGAAAGGAAAGGAGAGGAGAGGAGAGGAGAGGAGAGGAGAGGAGAGAAGAGGGGAGAGAGGAGAGGAGAGAGAGGAGAGGAGAGAATAGGAGAGGAGAGAGAGGAGAGGAGAGGAGAGGAGAGGAAAGGAGAGGAGAGGAGAGGAGAGGAGAGGAGAGGAGAGGAGAGGAGAGGAGAGGAGAGGAGAGGAGAGGAGATGAAATGAAATGAGAGGAGAGGAGAGGAGAGGAGAGGAGATGAAATGAAATGAGAGGAGAGGAGAGGAGATAAGAGGAGAGAAGATGAGATGAGATGAAATGAGAGGAGAGAGAGGAGAGGAGAGAGAGGAGAGAGGAGAGGAGAGGAGAGGAGAGGAGAGGAGAGAGAGGAGAGGAGAGGAGAGGAGAGGAGAGGAGAGGAGAGGAGAGGAGAGGAGAGGAGATGAAATGAAATGAGAGGAGAGGAGAGGAGATAAGAGGAGAGAAGATGAGATGAGATGAAATGAGAGGAGAGAGAGGAGAGGAGAGGAGAGGAGAGGAGAGGAGAGGAGAGGAGAGGAGAGGAGAGGAGAGAGAGGAGAGGAGAGGAGAGGAGAGGAGAGGAGAGGAGAGGAGAGGAGAGGAGAGGAGATGAGATGAGATGAAATGAAATGAGAGGAGAGGAGAGGAGAGGAGAGGAGAGGAGAGGAGAGGAGATGAGATGAAATGAGAGGAGAGGAGAGGAGAGGAGAGGAGAGGAGAGGAGAGGAGAAGAGGAGAGGAGAGGAGAGGAGAGGAGAGGAGAGGAGAGGAGAGGAGAGGAGAGGAGAGGAGAGGAGAGGAGAGGAGAGGAGAGGAGAAGAGAGGAGAGGAGAGGAGAGAAAGGAGAGGAGAGGAGAGGAGAGGAGAGGAGAGGAGAGGAGAGGAGAGGAGAGGAGAGGAGAGAAGAGGAGAGGAGAGGAGAGGAGAGGAGAGGAGAGGAGAGGAGAGGAGAGGAGAGGAGAGGAGAGGAGAGGAGAGGAGAGGAGAGAAGAGGAGAGGAGAGGAGAGGAACCCCGCCCTTTAAACACCCCACCGCAGCCGAGCGCTGATCAACCAGCAGCGCAGCAAAATTGACGAGAAGATGATGGAGCTGCGCAGCCAGCTGGATCTGCTCAACAAGGACCCTGACGCGGCGAAGAACCTGCGAAGCACCGAGCAAGGCGCCCGACTGTTGCACTTTCTTGAGCAGAAGAGCAAAAGCGGTGGCGGGGCGGGCAGTCACGCTCGCGGAATGCACCACCACCATCACCAGCAGCACCAGCAGCAGCCGATCTCCAAGTCGGCTCTGTTCGCCGATCTTCTGCCCAGCGCGTGGAGGAACTCCAGCAACAGCAGTCGCAAGTCTTTTCCTGACACGGACAGCCGCACTCGCCAGGACTCGCCAGGATCCACTGCCGAAGTTGCTCCGACTGGAACGCAAACCTTGCTTCGGCTGAACAAGACAGACATCGAGGACTTGGCCACCCAGATTGTCATGGAGGATGAGAATTTGCAGATGAAGGACGATGGGCACATCGAGTTGGTGCTCAGAGTTCTGGCTTTCATCTGCGACGGCAGAACACCCACCTGCAGGTTGGTTAATGAGATGGGCATGAGTGTACACCCACCTGCAGGTTGGTTAATGAGATGGGCATGAGTGTACACCCACCTGCAGGTTGGGTAATGAGATGGGCATGAGTGTGTACACCCACCCGCAGGTTGGTTAATGAGATGGGCATGAGTGTGTACACCCACCCGCAGGTTGGGCAATGGGATGCAGTGCGCCCTCCTTCTCCCACCTCTGCAGGACTACCTGAGGGAGCAGCCGGACAACATGAAGTCCTACAACCTGGTGTCCAAGACGGTGGAATACCTGAGCCTGGTGTACATTTCCGTGACCAGGTCGAACATATCCCTGGTCACCCAGCTCATCAAAACTCTGTTGGAATTCTCGTCAGGCAATTTAAAGAATCAAATCGTGTGCTACGATAGCAAGGTGTGCGACTACCTGAACTACCTGTTGCGGTCGCAGCAGATCTACAACAAGTGCGACTTCGATGAGGAGATGGAACTCAAGACAGCCATAGCCGAGCTCATCATGGCCCTGATTGAGGAGAACATCCGCTGCGACAAGGACAGCGAAGCCGCTGGCTACGCTCAAATCCTGGGCGAAAATTCGAACGGCTACAGCAAGGCGAAGCCGAACTCGGTTGTTGTCAAGGACACCATCGGACCGGAGGTTGTCTGCCAGATGTTTGCCGACTTCTACGAGCGGTACCACAGCCCGCACCTGCAGCTGGACAAGGACGACAGAGAGGACTTGCTCAACGTCGGGTTCAAGTACTTTCATATTTTCAAGCGCTTTCAAGATTTGGAACGGGGCAAGGAGCTGCGGCTGGAGGACTACTTAAACTTTCGCCCGTCTGTTGCCAACTTGAAAGAAGAAATTTGCAAGTTCTACGAGAGCAACACAATGTCTATTGAGGTGCTGAAAGACGGAAACCTGCAGAAGGTGTACTTCCGTGTCAGAGACAAGAAGGTGCTGCGGCAGGAAGTGAAGGACGAGTTCAAATATGAGGTTGACCGGTAAGTTGGAGCCTTCAGTGACTCACTCCACTATAGTGAGCCTTTGTCACTGTCACATGTATTGCCATTACCCATGCAGTATCATCATCAGTGACCCATGCAGTATCATCATCAGTGACCCATGCAGTATCATCATCAGTGACCCATGCAGTATCATCACCAGTGACCCATGCAGTATCATCATCAGTGACCCATGCAGTATCATCATCAGTGACCCATGCAGTATCATCATCAGTGACCCATGCAGTATCATCATCAGTGACCCATGCAGTATCATCACCAGTGACCCATGCAGTATCATCATCAGTGACCCATGCAGTATCATCATCAGTGACCCATGCAGTATCATCATCAGTGACCCATGCAGTATCATCACCAGTGACCCATGCAGTATCATCACCAGTGACCCATGCAGTATCATCATCAGTGACCCATGCAGTATCATCATCAGTGACCCATGCAGTATCATCATCAGTGACCCATGCAGTATCATCATCAGTGACCCATGCAGTATCATCACCAGTGACCCATGCAGTATCATCACCAGTGACCCATGCAGTATCATCATCAGTGACCCATACAATATCATCACTGTCGCATTGATTCTCGGCCAGTGAACCCACTCACTCCGTTAACGGTTGACCCAGCCTCACCACCATCCTTCATCAACCGTTCCCAGCCTCACCACCATCCTTACACCAACCGTTCCCAGCCTCACCACCATCCTTCATCGACCGTTCCCAGCCTCACCACCATCCTTCATCAACCGTTTCCAGCCTCACCACCATCCTTCATCAACCGTTTCCAGCCTCACCACCATCGTTCATCAACCGTTCCCAGCCTCACCACCATCCTTCATCAACCGTTTCCAGCCTCACCACCATCCTTCATCAACCGTTTCCAGCCTCACCACCATCCTTCATCAACCGTTTCCAGCCTCACCACCATCCTTCATCAACCGTTTCCAGCTCCTCAGCAGCCAACAAGCTGCGCGACTTCTGCGACTGGCTCAAGGAGATCATCAACGACATTCAGTGGCAGAAACGAGTGCTCAGCAGTCGAGTTGGCGCATTCTTCGTGCACGGCTGGAAGGCATTCAACATGGCCTGCATCCTGCTCAGCCTCATCATCTGCTGCATCGTGCTAGCGACGTGGAAGGCTTCAAACGACGCGGGCAACCCGATACCCATCAGGCCGAAGCCCTACAGCACTGCGGTGCTTGTGCTGGGCATTGCGCACAACATATTCAGCCTGTTTGTGCTTATCAGCTATTTTCTCTGCAATAAGCCGTACGTGCCAACTCGAGAAAAAGTCAACGCCTACTGGTGGTGAGTAGTGCGAGTGGAATTTTTACAAAAAATACGCCATGATTATGCAAAAAGTTATTTCTTATTGGCTAATTTGTATGTATTTCCTCAGGAGTATGCCTATAAGTTGTTATAAAATAATGTACTTTGATTTCTAATTTATGGCTAACGTAGCTTTCACATTTACACAATAATTTTGCACTTTTTTGCCGCCCCATTGCTCGAATTTCGCCCCCCGTAATTCATTTTTGGCGCCTCTTGATTCATTTTGGCGCCTTTTAAATTCTTTTTAGGTGCCTTTTAAATTCATTTTTGGCGCCTCTTAACTTATTTTGGCGCCTCTTAACTCATTTTGGCGCCTCTTGACTGATTTTGGCGCCTCTTAACTCATTTTGGCGCCTCTTAACTCATTTTGGCGCCTCTTAACTCATTTAGGCGCCTCTTAACTCATTTTGGCGCCTCTTAACTCATTTTGGTGCCTCTTAACTCATTTAGGCGCCTCTTAACTCTTTTTGGCGCCTCTTAACTCATTTTGGCGCCTCTTAACTCATTTTGGTGCCTCTTAACTCATTTTGGCGCCTCTTGACTTATTTTGGCGCCTCTGACTCATTTTGGCGCCTCTTAACTCATTTTGGCGCCTCTTAACTCATTTTTGTCGCCTCTTAACTCATTTTGGCGCCTCTTGACTTATTTTGGCGCCTCTGACTCATTTTGGCGCCTCTTAACTCATTTTGGCGCCTCTTAACTCATTTTTGTCGCCTCTTAACTCATTTTGGTGCCTCTTAACTCATTTTGGTGCCTCTTAACTCATTTTGGCGCCTCTTGACTTATTTTGGCGCCTCTGACTCATTTTGGCGCCTCTTAACTCATCTTGGCGCCTCTTAACTCATTTTTGTCGCCTCTTAACTCATTTTTGTCGCCTCTTAACTCATTTTGGCGCCTCTTGACTTATTTTGGCGCCTCTGACTCATTTTGGCGCCTCTTAACTCATTTTGGCGCCTCTTAACCCATTTTTGTCGCCTCTTAACTCATTTTGGTGCCTCTTAACTCATTTTGGTGCCTCTTAACTCATTTTGGCGCCTCTTAACTCATTTTTGTCGCCTCTTAACTCATTTTGGCGCCTCTTAACTCATCTTTAATCAACAATTCAATTCGCAGTCAATCCTAAAATCCCACTCCACATTTCTCCCGGCCGCACAAACAGCAGAATTCTCAGCATAGAGACCAAGGCATCCGTGGCTGTGCTGAGCAAAATCCAAGGCAATTTGCAAACTTCTGTGTTCAGCTTTGGAACTTTTTATTACATCATGTTCCTGGCCTTCTCGCTGCTGGGCACCCCGCTGCACGGCTACTTCTTCGCCTTTCACTTGCTGCATATCGCCAACCACAACCAGATGCTCAAGCGAGTCTTCCAGGCTGTCACGAGAAATGGTGAGCTGGGTGGTTGGTCACTCTGTAGTTTGGGTGATTGGTCACTCTGTGGTCACTCTGTAGTTTGGGTGATTGGTCACTCTGTAGTTTGGGTGATTGGTCACTCTGTGGTCACTTTGTAGTTTGGGTGATTGGTCACTCTGTAGTTTGGGTGATTGGTCACTCTGTAGTTTGGGTGATTGGTCACTCTGTGGTCACTCAGTACTTTGGGTGATTCGTCACTCTGTGGTCACTCTGTAGTTTGGGTGATTGGTCAGTCTGTAGTTTGAGTGATTTGTCACTCTGTGGTCACTCTGTAGTTTGATTGATTGGTCACTCTTTAGTTTGAGTGATTGGTCACTCTGTAGTTTGAGTGATTGGTCACTCTGTAGTTTGAGTTATTGGTCACTCTGTAGTTTGAGTGATTCGTCACTCTGCGGTCACTCTGTAGTTTGGGTGATTGGTCACTCTGTAGTTTGAGTGATTGGTCACTCTGTAGTTTGAGTGATTGGTCACTCTGTAGTTTGGGTCATTGGTCACTCTGTGGTCACTCAGTAGTTTGGGTGATTCGTCACTCTGTGGTCACTCTGAAGTTTGGGTGATTGATCACTCTGTAGTTTGTGTGGTTGGTCACTCTGTAGTTTGGGTCATTGGTCACTCTGTGGTCACTCAGTAGTTTGGGTGATTCGTCACTCTGTGGTCACTCTGAAGTTTGGGTGGTTGGTCACTCTGTAGTTTGTGTGGTTGGTCACTCTGTAGCTTTTCCTGATTAATCACTCAAATGAGTGATCATTATTGGTCACTCAATCGCCTCTCCTCACGCTCCACTCCGCAGGCTTGTCCTTGGTGTGGGTCATGATCTACTCGTTGGCCATATTCTACATCTACGCTCTGATCTGTTTCGCCTACTATAGAGAAATATTCGACGAAGAGAAAGGCAACTACTGCAGCGACATGTTCCAGTGCACTATTACGGTGATTCGCAGAGGTCTAATATTCGGAATGTACGATGTAAGTTTCGCGTATCTTAGATTGATAATTATTTTTTGAAGTATTTAATTGGCTGATAGCAATTAAAATATTTCGCACATTTTTATTTGTAGGAAGTGGAGGTAATCTAAATTTCGAGATTAGCGTATCATTTTGTTAAGATTATATATGAACTCTTGGTTTTAAAGTTTTCAACTGTTTTAAAATTTACTTTTTGTTTTACTGCTTTTTTATTTTTTTAAAAATTTACTGTGAGGTAATTAAAACATCGAGCTTAATTAGCATAATTTTGTTAATATTCTTCACTTTTGTTTTACTGTTTTAAAATTAATGTTTTTGCGTCTTCGTTTGTGTATTTAATATAGATCGAGAAGTGTTTTCAGCTAAATTTCAATTTTGCTATCTGAAGATTTTCAATGGCATTGAAAAGCCATTATATACTTCGTAGCTATATAGCTCGTAGTATATAAGCCGTCAGTAAATTACCGGCGACGTACCCTTGCAAAAACTTCAGTACTTCGACGTGCCCAGAAACCGCAGCTTCAACTACCATCTGGCTAAAACTGCGTTCGATATTTCATTTTTCATCATCATCACCACAATTGGGCTGAACATCGTCTTCGGCATTATTGTGGACACTTTCAGCGAATTGCGAGATGCCAAATGGCGGATCGACAAAGACATGAGCTCAGTGTGCTTCATCTGCTCGAAGAATTCTTACGATTTTGAGCACTATGGCGGGGTAAGTGAGTTTTTTATAGCATTTACGGATGTACAGTACAATGTACAGAGGCCCACACTTACAATTTCTCATTCTGACATTGGAGTGCCGCTGGAGCAACGCAACTTTTGGGAATCTTCAGGGTGATTGGAGTGACTTTTGGGGAAACTTCACGGTGATTGGAGTGCCTTTGGGGAAACTTCAGGGTGATTGGAGTGACTTTTGGGGAAACTTCACGGTGATTGGAGTGACTTTTGGGGAAACTTCACGGTGATTGGAGTGACTTTTGGGGAAACTTCAGGGTGATTGGAGTGACTTTTGGGGAGACTTCAGGGTGATTGGAGTGACTTTTGGGGAAACTTCAGGGTGATTGGAGAGACTCTTGGCAAATTTTAGGGTGATTGGAGTGACTCTAATTGGCAAATTTCAGGGTGATTGGAGTGAATCTTAACTTCATGGTAGTTGGAGTGAATCTCAACTTCATGGTGATTGGAGTGACTCTCTTGGGAAACTTCAGGGTGATTGGGTTGACTCCTGGGAAACTTCAGGGTGATTGGGTTGACTCCTGGGAAACTTCAGGGTGATTGAGTTGACTCCTGGGAAACTTCAGGGTGATTGGAGTGAATCTCATCTTCATGGTAGTTGGAGTGAATCTCAACTTCATGGTAATTGGAGTGAATCTCAACGTCAGGGTGATTAGAGTGACTCTCTTGGGAAACTTCATGGTAATTGGGGTGAATCTCAACTTCAAGGTGATTGAGTTGACTCTTGGGAAACTTCAGGGTGATTGGAGTGACTCTCTCGGGAAACTTCAAGGTAATTGGAGTGACTCTTAAAAAATCCGGGTTGATATTTGGGTGACTGCAATAGCTCTGGTTATTGGAGCGGTGCTGGAGAAACTCGAGTTATTGATTGAAGTTGATTTTTACAATCGCACAAAAACCTCTCAAAACGTCTCTGCAGGGATTCAAGAAGCACATTGTGGAAGAGCACAATCAGTGGGCTTATTTGTTTTTCTTTTTGCACCTGAACGAGACTCGGTTTAATGACTACACAGCTATCGAGCTGTACGTGTGGAAGCTCGTGAGTAGAGCCGTGTCTATTGTAACTGACTCATTTTTAGTATATAGGACTAGCAATTTCGCCCCCATTGGGGAGGCTTCAAAAAGGCAATAAAATTGAAAAGATGTAGATTTTGACCTTGTACAGTCACAATGTTACTCATGAAAGCCAGCTATCCATAGCCTAAGATATCAGTACCCCCTTTTGTACTACATGTATATATGGCTAATCAATACTGTAAAGATCTGAAAACCCACCGTTGAACATACATTAATATAGGCTTTGAATTTGTCTTCATTCTTCTTCCCATTTAATTAAATGTCCACCTTTATCAAACAGTACAAAAAAGACCGTCTGGACTTCTTCCCAATGAACCGGTCGCTCACCCTGCAAGCTGCCGAAGATGCTAAAGATGAAGCCAAAATGGACACCCTGCTGTCTCAGGTGGCGTTCCTGGTGCACAGGAGGAAAGAGGAGGTAACTATGGTTGTAACTAGGTTCTGGACTGCTGTCCGATGTCCTCTGCTGTCCATAACCCCAGCCTCATCCAACAGACACCCTCTGCTGCACCTAACCCCAGCCTCATCCAACAGACACCCTCTGCTACACCTAACCCCAGCCTCATCCAATAGACACCCTCTGCTACCTCCAACCCCAGCCTCATCCAATAGACCCCTCTGCTACCCCCAACCCCAGCCTCATCCAACAGACACCCTCTGCTACACCTAACCCCAGCCTCATCCAATAGACACCCTCTGCTACACCTAACCCCAGCCTCATCCAATAGACACCCTCTGCTACACCTAACCCCAGCCTCATCCAATAGACACCCTCTGCTACCCCCAGCCTCATCCAACAGACTGCCTCTGCTACCTCCAACCCCAGCCTCATCCAACAGACACCCTCTGCTACACCTAACCCCAGCCTCATCCAACAGACACCCTCTGCTACACCTAACCCCAGCCTCATCCAATAGACACCCTCTGCTACACCCAACCCCAGTCTCATCCAATAGACACCCTCTGCTACACCTAACCCCAGCCTCATCCAACAGACACCCTCTGCTACACCTAACCCCAGCCTCATCTAATAGACACCCTCTGCTACACCTAACCCCAGCCTCATCCAACAGACACCCTCTGCTACACCTACCCCCAGCCTCATCCAACAGACACCCTCTGCTACCTCCAACCCCAGCCTCATCCAATAGACACCCTCTGCTACACCTAACCCCAGCCTCATCCAACAGACACCCTCTGCTACACCTAACCCCAGCCTCATCCAACAGACACCCTCTGCTACCCCAACCCTCGCTGACCCGCCATCGCAGGACGCATTCAGAGAGCGCGAATGGCAGGAGGCGGCTCAACGGCGCTGGGAGGAGCAACAGAAGAAGGCCTCCCGCCGGGCCCAGGAGCAACAATCGAGCGCACTGCGCAGACGAGCTGTGGTCGAGTTACTGACCAGCAGCTCCGAAGATGAAGACTATAATTGATTAGTTGATCAATGGGTGAATTAGTACGTTAGTCGCCATATTTTATTTTCTGAACAAAAACTACAGATCGATACATTTATTACTGCATATACCGGTAGCTCGAAAAGCGTATATTGCACTAAAATTGCAAGTAAATTCACGTGTGACCTTTAAACTTTGTACGAGTACATGCATGCTTTAGAACGCATTTCAGGGCAAAATTTTGCGCTTACTGCATGCATTTTATTACAGTACAAAATCGGAGCAATATATGAGAGCTAAATAAAAAAAACTCTAATAAATTCTTGTGCTTTTTTGCGGATTGCACTAAAAACATGCGTATCGAAAATGCAAGTTTTTATTTACTGGACTACATGTAGCTGCAGTGGGCATCGACCGGCGGATGGTAGCGAGGAGGCGGAGGAGACCGCCCATTCCGCTAGCCCCTGGCGACTTACGGCTTTCTTCGAAGCGATGTTCCTCAGGTGGGGGACCCGTCGGGATCTCGCCCGCGCAGTGCAGTCCTCCTCACCAGCGGTGGGGAAGAACTCAGATCGTCCCGTATATCCCTTGACTCCTGAGCTACCGGGCTCTCGGGCCTGAAACGTCGGAGAGAACCAGGGTTGGCCCGAGGTGAGTGAGCCTGGCCTCTAGCAGTGGAAGATAAAGTGCTCATCGCTTTCAATGCCTGAGCAACAGAAAGGCCATTCGCTCCTCAGGTAACTGGGCCTGAAGGAAATGGTGACGAGAGAAGCAGCCATGCCCGGAGACAGGGCCATGCGGACTGTTCTAAGGTCCCTGCAATTGAGCCTAAGGAGCTGGCTCTCCGCAGGAGGGGGGAGGGACAGGTGACGGCAGTAGGCATTGCATGCAATTCCGAGTGTCGTGCCACATCCGTAGAGATGCTCGGAGAGTCAGACCAGTGTCTAACGCGGCCGGGGAGTTGATCACCGAGACGGGTGATCGGTGCCGAGGGGCATCACTTGGGGGCGTCCTTGGGGACGAAGCCAAGAATTCAACATGTTGGCTTTGACTAAATTGTGATATATGACTAGATTCCTACATTTCCATTTTTTGAGAATCGTGTTGTCAGAAGTTACTTCTAGTGGTCCTTGCGCTCATTTTGACGCCGCAGGCACTCATTTTGGCGCCGCAGGCACTCATTTTAGCGCCGCAGGCACTCATTTTGGCGCCGTAGGCATTCCTTTTAGCGCCGCAGGCACTCATTTTGGCGCCGTAGGCATTCCTTTTAGCGCCCACAGGTACTCATTTTTTGGAAGAAAAATTATTGATTACTAACGGGTCACAAGGTGGGGTGGGGGGACAAAGCATTCGCATATCCCCCATAGCTTTTACTGGCGGGGGAGGTATGTCCCCTCTGTCCCCCCGGTGGCGATCCGTGCCTGTCGGTGCCCATATGCCGCCCCAGAAGCACACCGACGGAGTCAGCCTTGGCCAGCGGGTCTGGTGCCCGGGATCCACTTGCGCTCTACCTGAGCCTAGCAGCGCGAGCCCATTGAGCTGGGCGTTGCAGGCCAGAGCAGATTTTGGAGCTTTTGTCGTTCTACAGAAGCTAGGGGACGTCTGCAGTTGCATGGCGGTTAAAGTAAAAAAATTTAATTACGACCGCTGAGCCGCCTTCTGCGCAGCTCTGCCACACAGGATCCTAATGGCAAGCACCTAGCTCTGAGAAAACACTGGGAGTTGAGTGCAGTGTGCTGGGGGTAGCTCCACACCGCTTCTTCCTTGATGAGGACGTGTGAATTCTCCGAAGCCCGAGAGACAATGCCTCTATTCCGTGAGGATTTAGTCTGTGACGATGTTGAGCCCCGCCACTGCAACTCCTCGAGTCTTAGAGCTGAGAGGTCGTGTGGAATAAGCGACAGTTTTGTAAAGGCCCGCAATTTTTGGAAGGCCAACCCCGGCCCAGCATAAGAAGTATACGGGCACAGTGTAGAGTGTGGAGCACGATCATACATGTAGTTGTGCGGCAAGCTCTACCATGGACTCTCTACTGTAGAGAGCGTGCGTCGAGAGGTTTGCCCCTAACACCCAGGCCTCCTACTAGATAGCATGCATGCACTGGCGTAGCTGTTCGAGGGTGGATCTACGGAGCAGCATAACTTTTATAGCAGCTAGTATATCGCTAGATAGCAGCGGGGGACAGTGATCCGCGGCCTCCGCGGTTGTTGCCCACCGCGCCTGATCTGAGCCAGCAGGACAACCATGCTAGGGGCTTTTTTGGATTTAGTTTGGAATTTTTAGTATAGTACGTAGGATGTGGGGGCCCAGCTGTTAAGCCTGTGGTGACCAGAGTGGTGCAGATGCCACGTACAGTATAATTGTTGATCCAAATTGCTGCTGCAGTTGGAATAATTTGTCCAGTTACCAGTCTAACGATCCGGGTTGACTAAATAGATGTCACTGCCAGATTACTGACACTGTGTAAAAAACTTTTGCTTAGTTCCGTTCCTAGCGCATCATTGTTTAACATGTATAGGTTAAAATGTATACTACTGTACGTAGCCTCGGAATTGCCTCGGCAAGATAAATGCACCATATCGGGACTTTCTTTTCCATAGAAAAAGAAATTAGAGGGTATTATAGTAAACGTATAGTTCACTTGATTAGTTTATTGCAGCTTCTCGAGAAACGAGTTTAGTAATAATTGCACTTACAATTGCACATCATGCCGACTCGACTTCGATGTGTGCAGTTTCAAGAATATTGAAATATGCTAATATTGAAATATACGTATGTAAAACAAAGTTTTTTATTTATTTTAAATGTTTATGCACAACTAGGTATAAGTATCAACATTATGTTTTCTTATTTTTTACTATATGAAATTTAAATCGTGTAAAAGAAATAATTTCACTCTAAAATTACATTACAAAATTCCGAATTATCATTGTTTAAAACGCGATCGCGCCTCGCGACGACCACGATCCATCCGATCAAACAAGTATCGTGTGGCTTATTTTATATCTTATTCTTAGTTAAAATTTTTAAGTCTATCTTCAGTAAAAGTTATAAAATGGCCGACAGCAAACCATCAATCGCACGAGATTCAACTATGGCTGCGACAGCTAAGGTGGGTGTGTTTTCAAATCAATACATGAGTTGGGCTTGGGGCAACATGCCAACATGGTGTGGCCATATAATTATAGACATGGGGAAACATTGATGCCAATGCCAATGACATAAATATATATTACTCTAGGCCTAGGCACACAGAAAAAAACCCTGTTACATAGCCATAGGCCTAGGAAATTTTTTTTGTCAAAAAGCAGCTTTTTATAGGCCTAGGCGCTAGGCCTACTTTATCTATGGGCCTACACCAGGGCCAGACAAAGTAAGCTGAGGCTATAGCAAATGCATGCATGCTAGAAAACTTTGACATGCAGGTCACCTTTATTAGTATATTATAAATTTCATTACTTTATTTATATTATATTATGTTCTCTATTTGCACAGGGCGTATCAATGATCATTAAAAAAGGAAGTTGTTATTTGTCCGGTGACCAGACGAATAGCCTCTGCTATTTGTCCGGTTAAATTGCTAACACAAATATCTTATTTTTTTCATGATGAATATTCTAGATTTTTAAGACCTTTTCTTGTATACTGATTAATATTTTCTTGTATTACTTTTAAGTGTAAACAAAGCAGTGTATTCCACAGCCAGGAAGACGGTAGAATCCTCGAAATTTTCTAACGCAAATCAGCAATTTGCCGGCGCACGGCGCACACTTCACTGCGCCGCGTGCATAGGCTTGGTGCATCGGCGCATGGCTCGGTGCATCGGTGCATGGCTCGGCGCATGGCGCACAAGGTACGTCAGTGTACGTGACAATATAATAATGAATAATAAAAAAACGTATATTAAATGTCAATCAATCAATAAAATAAATGATAGTCGATATGATAGTCGTTATTTCCTATGTTGTTTCTATTTCAAATTTCATTAATTGACTTAACAAACTTAACAAATTTGCGCCTTTCGCAGCTTTTGTTGCATCTTTTTGCTTATATTTTGCAAATAGAAGCCATGATTGAACTGCTTGAACTTCCATTGATATTGATTCAATTTAGATACTTAATACTTGATGGTGCTTTTTCAAGTGTATTTTTCTCGGCGCATGGCGCAAAAGTAATTTTTTTTTTCTCGGCGCACGCGGCGCACAAAAATTTTGATGGATGTTATTCCGGCGCACACGCTGCACCTTCCTGACCATGGAGTGTATTCAATTCGGCATAATTTGGTGTATAAGACACACTAGTGTATAACAATATAATAATCAAGACACAAGTAAGAAGTCTTTGAAGTCTAGGAATATTTACCCTTGTGGTTTTTATAAACTAGATATTTTAGCATTATCAATTTAACTGGACAAATAACAAAATGTCTATTTGTCCGGTATTAACTGGATGAATAGGAAAGCGTGGTCAGGATCCAGTAACTGGACAAATAACCACATCGCTATTCATCCGGTCAGCGGACAAATATCAACTGACTAAAAAAATTGAATTGTAGGCCTAAAAAGATTGTTTGTATTCTAAGCCTAGGCCCTCCTATCATTAGCATCTATAGTCCAGAAGGTGACCTATATGCTGGAAAATTCCGGCATATTTTTGCTCTTGCTAACAATCTTGGCATACACTTAGCATATAGAATTTTTAGGTTCAATATATAGCCCCCGCATTCGAACTCCAACTCCAACTCCAACTCCAAATTTGTGAAAAGATAAACAAATTTTCTAATCCTACAAAAGCTAACCGTATGTCTAAATCTGTGATAATCAGATAATAAAAAAATAACAACTGTTTTTTACATTTTTATTGTGACTTTTCAGTCCCATTCATTCATCCATCTTGTTGCTATTGATCTTTAGTTTAAAATGGACAATATAAATTCAACAATTTCCATACATTTACAGACTCTGTTAAAATGTTTGAAGACCTGGCCTGTACTCAAAACTAAAAACTAATTTGGATTTGAAATGAAAATAAAAAATAACAAAAGTAATCTACATTTATGTGCAATTTCTGCAAGATTCATGTATCCAACTCGGAGTTATTGACTTCTAGTTTGAAATAGACGTTTAAATGCATACATTTTAGTGCATTTTCAATATGAAAAAAGTTTTATAATCTGGTCTGCACTCAAAACTGAAAACTAATTTGGAGTTAAAGTGAAAATAAGAAATAACAAAAGAAATCTACATTTCTGTGCAATTTCTGCAAGATTCATGTATCCAACTTAGAGTTATTGACCTCTGGTTTAAAATGGATTTTTTAAATGCATGTACTTTTAGATTTGCTGAGGTACAAATGCTAATTCATAGTGCAAATTTAGTAGTTGTTTTCTGGTTAACAAAGTATTGCTTTTAACGCAATTATATTAATGGATTCGTCAGTTAACTGATTTTTTTTAATTGGGCAATGTCTCATAAATGATTACTACTTAAAGAGAGCAAATAACAACAATATTTACAACAATAACAAGATATGCTTTGATTTAAAATCCCCTCCGTTGCATCTACAGGTGGTGATATACAGTATATATCTATATATCATTTGCAATCCAGAATATAGTCCACAATCGTGCTATACGCTACACTTAGTATTGTTTGGGATGCAAATTACTGCCCTATACATGTGTCGTAGGGCTCCTCGGATATTGTGACAGTTTGTTTTACTAGAGCAAAGTATTTGGTATAAATATTGCGGGCACCAATTGTTAATTATTGCACTCTTGTTTGCCAGCAGACTGCTCTTGTTTGGCCCAGGAATTGACTCTGATTTTTTGGTCCCATACTTGGCTCAAATGTAGCCCCAGCCTAATTGTGTGTCATTTAGGCCAATAGTTAAGTTAGCATCAAAGCTTCACATGTTAATATGAATAGTTTTGAATATTGAAATGCTAGAAAAGGTCTTGGTTCGAACCTCGATTTATTGTACTCAAATAGACTGTGCTGGTAAGGGCACAGGAGGCCAAGTAAATATTTTATGTTTTGTTAACTATTTCAATGTCAAGTCTTCTAGCCAGTTTATAATAGCTCTGGATCTGTCTGTGCTATAAACTATTTTCACTAATTACAAGCTGGATGTATTGGTCATACATGTAAACATGTACATGTAAAGTGGTAGAATTTAATAAGTAACTTATACATGCATATTTTTAACTTCATACAATTTCAGACCAGTTACATTTGGAGGCATCAAATAGGATTTAAATCGCATTTTTAATTAACTTTTGTTTCTACAAACTTGTACATAACTGATGATGAATAACAAAGTGAAAGAGCAATAAAAAGAGACAAAACTAAGAGTCAACAGAATTTACAGAAACATCCGCGAATACTTGAAAAAAACAGACACATTCAAAGCAAAAAATAAACTAACAGAAGAATTGTCAATTACATGCACATGTGTAAATGTGCAAAACAAAAGTAAATCTGTGACTTATGATCCACTAAGCTTTCAACTGCATATGATTATCATGTGTTATAAATGTGCAAACAATTTAATAAAAATAATCATGTACAACTTAGCAGCTCTTTCATGCATCATATACATATGTAGCTAACAACTGGATTGGATCGTAACTCATAATTCAAAATTCTTAGTCTGAACCATTACTCTTTGTGCTCATGCCTATAGAGAGACAGGTAGATATTGCACACAGAAGTGGTTCAACTTTTTCACTATGTCACTGTTGAGGGGACAAGCCGACATAGAAAGTATGGTACCACATGTCACAAAGGTCATGCCTTACCTACATGGAATCAATTTTACATATTGGGTCATATTTAAATATTTAAATATGATATGAATTTTGAAGGAAATTAAAGATTTGTCGCTTATGTATTATAGACTTAGCTATACTGAAGCCTGCACATAATTTTTACCACACTTTCAAATAGATGAGCTCACCCAATTGCGCAGTGAATTCGCTTGTGATGTTTTATGGCAACTGCTACATCGACTTGAGTCTGGAGTTTGTTGGACGCAATTGTACTATAAAATTGTCTGCCATATACGCAAGCTGGCACACAACAAAAAGTGCTCATCTGTGCAGAAGAGGTATGGAAGTCCTAGCATTTGGCATTTCGCGTATAGGCAGAATATGACACTGCAGTTGTAGCCGTCTGTTTGCACAGTTGCGGATGCCAATTGTGGCTGATAGACTCCCATAATTTGCCAAATGGTGAGATTGCTAGCAAGCCGGCTAGATGATCATAAAAAATTTAGAAATATGAGTGAAATACATTTTTGCATGCACAATGACGTTTGACATTTGATTATGCAATTGTAACACGTATCACCATGAAGTGCTCCATGTATCTATACCACCCAGTGGATCAAGAAATGTTGTCTGCCAGTGGCGCAACCAGGATTTTCTTAAGGGGGGGGGGCGGAGCAGACCAGCAGCTTCTACGAGTGCATCTGTTGACTATTGGATTATGGATACACTACGAACAGAACAGTCTCTTGAAGTTTGTGAATTGTGACCAATTATAAACAAACACAAAATGCCAAATGGTCTGGTCAGGAAATCAAGGGTGATGAATGAAACATTGCTAGTAATTTAATCAATGTGTTAATTTATTTAAACAAGTGGAAAAAGCGCAACTTCAAATTGGTTACTTCTATTTAACAATTGCAACTGTGCAAAGCAAAAAATACTTGTTATAGTTGTCAACAGGGGGATGATTATTTATTTTTTCAGATATTGTGCTCTATGTCCCGCATCCCAGAGGGTGGCATACAATTGCTAGTTAGAAAGAAAACATAAAATTTGATTCGCTGTCAGTTACCAGTTTACATTCATTGCTTCTGCTTCATTAAGGCAAATCAAAATCAAAATGCTGCCCGTCGGTGCTGATCCATCTGCAAGAACTTAGTCACTGCAGCATTGCTCACTTCAGAAGTGTTGGATAGCAGCTCTCGGTGGATGAACATAAGTGCCAGGCCATTTAGTCACTCTTCACCCATAGTGCTGCGCAGGTAATTTTTGACAAACTTCAGTGTCAAAAACGAGCGCTCTCCAGTGGCTGTTGATACTGGTAAAGTTGCATAGATCATGAGCAGTGCATGCATATTCGGAAAGCAGTCACTATCGCAAACTTTCAACGACTCAGTAATAGTTAACGGGCGCGGGCGATTTTTAGGTTCGTCGTTCTTCCACAGCTGTTGCCACAGCTTGAATTCCACTTCTATTAAGTCCATCTCATCAGTTGGTAGGTAGTTAGCGAAGTGGACTGCAGCACTAGCCACGTCTGAAAACTCACAGCGCACGCAATTGTTAGGCAAAATGGCTGAGAGTCCGGAAGCAATTGATTTTAGACTTTTGAATCGATCGTCAAAATTAGCTAGCGTAGAATCCAGGAATGGATAATAAGCGTTTAATCGCCAGTAGTCCTTTACAGTTGATGCTGGAGCGTTGGCACGATGACGCTGTCTACCTGAGCGTCTCGGAGGCTCGATGCTGATCTCCAATTGCGCTGCTATTGACTCAATTTCGCTCCAAAGCTGATCAAAGTGGTCATCAGTTGAGCGCCATTGCTGGATTTCACCCACAACAGTGGCAATCAAGCTTTTAGCACTCAACAAATCGATGGCGGTTCGTTGCAATGCTTCCGAGAGCCCTTTGGTGACTGTTAGCGTCGACTTAAGAATGCAGAGTGATACAATAAACTCTCCATCCATGGCACAGAGTAGCATCTTTGCTTTCTGTGAAGCTTCTGCACTCTCTCGACGAGATCGGAGCTCTTCAAGTGACGAAAATATGGATGGTAGTAGCTTTGACAGATTCAGGAGAGCATCATGCCGCTCAACCCAGCGTGTGTCACAAAGCACTTTAACACGCTTGATTCGAGACGAAGCGGCAGCAGCATCTTCAACGGAAGCGGCAGCCTTGATGACGGCGTCCTCCAGCAACTTAACGCGCTGAGCTGACGAATTAAAAAATGTTCCAACTTCACGGACAATACCCCAGGTATTGCGAATTTGGGCAACTTCACTGCTTTTTGAGATTACAAGGTTGAGGCAGTGTGCAGCACAGTGGATATAGATTGCGGATGGGTACTTCTGCCGTATTACGGCCTGGGCACCTCGGAATTTACCGCTCATTGCACTCGCACCATCGAAGCCAAGCCCAACTAGCTTACATTCCAGATCAATCTGTAGACGCGCCATCTCACTCAGAATCTGGTTGCCGAGTCCCTCGCCACTCAGATCTTCTGCATAAGAGAATCCTAAAAAATCCTCATATATTGCTCCTTCGTTAATGTAGCGGATGCAAATCGTCATCTGCTCCTGTCGGGAAGAGTCAGTTGTCTCGTCAGCAAGTATCGACAGAAACTTTGATTTGCTTATTCGCATTCGAAGCTGATCAAGGATGACTTCACCTAGACACTCAATTAAGCTATTTTGAATCAGCCAGCTCGTGTACTTGGCATTCGCAGGCCCATGGCGTAGATGGTCTTCCAGGTTTTTGTCACCGGCATCGACAAATGAACGCAGCAGCTCACGAAACACACCATCATTGTGATCCTGGGGTTCCAAAATTTGACCGCTGTCACGATGGCCACGAAGAGCAAGTCCACTTTTTCCACACACCAGAATTGCTGAAATAGGATTTATATTTATAATTTATGAGTGGATGAATGAATCCCATGTCTCTAAAGTTCACTAGTTTGTTCTGAGAAAGTAAATTAAATTAAATGTTACTTAAACTTACCACGAATGATGGAGATTAGAACCTTCCTTATCTTGCTTAGAGTATCAGCCTTTTGCAGAGCCAGCTGAGCATCAATGTGATCTTCTGGCAGCAATCGCTTAAACTCGCTGGCCATGAGACTATTCTTCTTGTGATATTGCATTTTTTCATGCGCCGTGACATAGCTATCAACACCATAGAGTTGGGAGTACTGCCGCAACGGCTCATTGACAAGCTTTCCAAGTGCTTGGCCCTGAAGAAATGTAAAACATATTGAAATCATATACATTTCCCAAAAGCATCTGAATCGGGATTAATGGTAAAGCTTGCTGCTATTGCTTATGTAACTAAAAGACATAACCACAAAAAGACAAAAGCGGATTTTAAGTTGGATAAAATTGAACTTGAACTCATTGAATAACCCAACCCAATCCAATCTAATCAATCATAGAGGCTAGAGGGATACTGATTTTTACAATCAAAGTGAATGCTCAACCCCACGGTCCCACCTAGTCCGTTAGACTCTGTCACCCTGGCCTCCCCTCCCCTCTCAAGTCTCACTTGCTTACCTTGAAATTAGAGCTCTCATGTAAGCCGAAGATGACGCAAATGCGGCAGAAAAGTCCATTCCTTGCATGAGAGAATGTCAGCCATGGAGTTCTCTGTAGATGGTCAAGCCGCAAGTAACGTTTCTCAACTTCACCCTTGGACATTCGCTCCTCGTATGGCATTTGGTAGGTTGGAGGAGGCGTCCAAGAATTGGTGAGAAATTGCAGTTTCATGGCTGAATCAGCAGGGTTAGAGAAGAGTCCAATGTCAAGCCTGAATAAAGAGGAAAACAGTTAAGCTGATTGGGTAAATACCTTGAATTAGTTAATGTATCGTGTTGATGTCATGCATTGACATTGTCATCTGCGAAAGCAAATTCTGCAATACATTGTAACATTTCTACGTTTGTTTTGTACAGCAGTCCTGAAGTAAAATATGCCAATTTCTGATTGCTTACTTTGAAAGAGCTGGAGCACTTGTTGATTCTACTGATGAATCCGCTGGCATAGGCTTTGAACTTGGCCTGGCATCTGCGCCATCCAGAGCAGACTCGTTCAGACCAGCTCTAGCAGGATCATGATTTAAACCTGATTTAGCAGCTGCAGCTGCAGTAGCAGCCACGGGGTCAGCAGACGCACTGATGGGTCCAGGTGAATTGTGGCCAAAAAAGGATGTTAGGAGCCGCTGACACTTCTTTGGTGGTGGACCAACTCGTGCTGGTCCTCGATCTGGGTCAGGGTCACATAGGCATTCAGGCACAAGTGGCACAAAATCACGTGTTGGAGCAGGAACAGGAAGTGAGGCCAAGGCCGACGCCGATTGCACTTCATCATCATCCAATAGTGGTGCTGCTGATGAAGCTGAATCACATGTTTTTGCAGAAACAGGAATTGCAGCAGCAGCTCGAACTCGAAGCGACTCCAACTCCGACTGGGGGGACTGCGAGTCCTGGTCCCGATTATCTATACCATTCATAGATCTAGACTAGATCTCCCCTGCTTTGCAGCTTTTTGCGTGTTGATTTAATTACTTAATTGACTGAAATCTTAATAAGTCAAGTCAACAGACAATTGCCGTTAGAACAGTTAATATCCAAGTATTCCTAATGTTAAAAACTCTGCTCTGCTCTTATACCAGTACCAGTAGGCAATAACAACAGTAGAAATAACAGTCAGAAATTGAACTTGTACTGTACATCATCGATCCTCTTTACATGTACATCTTTCTTTGGGAAGGGTGAGGTGGGGATGGGGTGGGGAAGGCAGGCACCAGTGTAGAGGCACCAAGACTAGGCCCACCTCAGGCTCAGTCACACATTTCCTTTCCCTTGGACCACGTCCATCACCACTCTTCCTTCCTTCCCTTGTCTAATGTCCAATACTACACATTTCGATTAAAACACAACACTGAAGACTCAATAACAACTACTGTACATTTGGGCCTTGGCATGGTTGGCTTGGGTTGGGGGGCTAGCTTGTTTAGGGTAGGATAGGAAGGGAAGGGAAGAGGGTCAGACTGCCAACAGCAAAAGGGCCAATAGGCATAGGGAGGAAGGCGGTTTAGCTTAAGCTTACAAAACTGCAGTCTGCTGTGCCCAGCCGGGGCTGCCTGCTTGCCAAGCGACATATTTGGTTACTTTACTCCAGTAGGCTTTCCTTCTAAATCTAAACTATAAACAGAAAAGATGTTAGTATTACCTCAATCCCTCGATATCATCAATGAACAAAAATCATGTCTTATTCTGTTTGGTCAGACGGTCACCCATAAGGGGGGGGGGGCGGCTGCCCCCTTCCACCCCCCCCCCTAGTTGCGCTAGTGTTGTCTGCTTTTTTTCCGTATCGACAACCAAGCAGACAAAGTGGGGTGGATTTTCTTGCCAGATTGGAAAGAAGAAGTAGCGGGCCTGAAAGCAAATTGTAGTGATTTTTATTATTTATTACTTGTAGGTATATGCATAATATAACATATGCATTGACCGTGCATATAATAAAAAAACTCAAAGAGAGTATGCCTAAAGCCCACAACCCCCTTATCAGTGACTTACACGTGTTGCTGAAAAGCGTCATTTTAGGTCCTTGCATTTATGATGTGCCTTGTCATCTTGAGCCATTATGAGATCATTATAGCAAAAGCTAGTGCATTGTGATCCCTCAAATATTGCCTCGAGGTAAGCATTAATGATCTGAATGCTGATCGCCCTATTGTCGCAAAGTGAGGCAAAGTCAGAGGCGTCAATCATAGACCTTTGACTTGTGCTCATTTAATGACTGAGTTAGGACTTCTTTGTCTGTGATCGACAATGCTTTATCACAGGTTTCCTTGTCAGAAGATCGCGCTTCAGTCATATTTGTGAATGATCTAGGTCTGGCATCAAGGGAATCATGCACAACAATTGTGATCTTGCTTGGACCAATGTACTTTGTCTTTTTTTGTGGATACCAGACGTCCTCAGCCCACAATGGATCTTCCTTATATTAATATAGCTTCGTGGCATACCAAATTGACACCGCTTGTTAATTTCTAGATGTTGTCTAGTCCGCTCTAAAAATGCAGTCACAAAGTCTGGTGCACAAAGTCCTTTCCTGCCATGTAGCACATCATACTTAATACTCCTAAAGTAATTTTTGGCTGTCACATTCAAATACCATGATTTCCTTGACTCAAATTGGCTTTGGTTCTCAATCACAAAATTACCTCAAATAGGAGCCAGAGGAAGCCACTTATCAACAAGTAGCACAGTCAACATTAAAAAATACTGCAGATTCGTGATTGGGCCATCTGTGGCATCTTGGCTAACACTGTCGACAAACTTGGCAAAAAATGGCGATTTTTGAGGAATGCTAGAAGCATTAATTATAGTTTCCTTGAACAAAAACTTGCTAGATGCCTTGTTGGCATCCCTTGGATTAGAGTCTTCTGGGACATCAATTGTTCGCCAGAGAGCAACTCATTCAGCAAGCGATCTTAGCACATGTGGGACTGAATGTTGTGAACTAAATAGTTTAATAGCTAGTTCAGCTGAGCTTACAAAAGCAGTATATGACTTGCTGTATATTAACAGTACTAAAACACAGATGAAAAAATGTCTTGTTCAAGCGTCAATACTTGCAAATTTTGGCTTTTTTAATGTTCAACATACTGTTGCAATGACGTGATTCGTACACAAGAAAGGCATTGACTTAATGGAATTGCCTGAGTTTTCAAAATGTTCAAAATGACGCTGAAATAAATCACTAATATCCATTTGGCAAAAGCTACTACCATATATTTCCAGTTCTAGCCATTACTGAGATACTGACTTCTTCTACTTAGCACCTCCACTTCTCAGTAGTATATACTATGTATGCTTCCAACTATTTCACTTTACTTGAGAAAATAAATCAACTCAGGAAAACTGCTTTATATATATTTGCTTAGAACTCTTATTTGCTACAAACTTCCTTACTAAACTGCAGGGCACAAGGTTGGTCTTTCCTCCGCTGAAAATTGATTCTATTTCTACTAAATTTATGTGTATATTTAAACAAAAATTATCTTTGCAAAAATATTCACACAATGAGAAAAATAAAATTAAAACAAAGAATTTTAGTTTTTAGCAAAGAACAGGCATTTAAGAGTTTAATAAAAACTATTATATTTCTAAAAAAATTTCTTTAAAAAATTGGCATAGCTATAGTCCAAATCATGCTGGGTGCATGCATGAACAAAAATTAAATAATTACCAATGCATGCCAAAAAATTGAGTGCATGCCCATTCCCAAAATTATGCCAATGTTGCAACAATAAATGACCTTTTTATGTTGTGAAAATAGATGACCTTTTTGAATTATGTAAGACAACCTTTTTGGCAGATAACTTGGTTGATTTTTATGCTTTTTAGCAATACTATTTATACCAGAAATTGTTATATGCAAAGATTTGTTTAAATGCCTTATTATAAGCTTTGAAACCTAGAAAGCTTGAAATTTACACTTAAAAATGAACGTTTCTTATATTTTCTTCTTAATACTAACTCTTTTGCATGATTCTTTAAAGTGCACACCAGGTGTGCAGGCATACTATTTTCTTAGGAGTGATGCATGCTAACTGTGCATGCCTACTTTTGGCATGCAAGGACAATGCATCCCCAAATTTTTGGGCATATACTACATGATCTAGAGTGTGGCTCTAGGGAGAGTTTATGACTTATAAATCCCACAATTGTTATGGGGAATTATGGGATTTCTTGGAGGAGTTTAAAATAGAAAATTTCTTGTATATATTTACTATAAAGAGTAAGTTCAATTAATATTCTAGTAGCTTTAGTGTCCAAGTGGCAAGACATTGTTTAACTCAGTTACATTCAGTTTAGGGAAGAGAGGAAGAAAATAGGCTATGTGATAAACCATAGTTGCCTAGAAAAGAAGTGCACTATCCTAAAGTTTTTATCTAATGGAGAATGCTAGCAAGGAGAGTAAGACACCTAATAGGGAATTGAGTAAGAAGGCAGAATGTCTAATAGTCAAAGGAATCTTAGTAGGGGATAGCAAAAATGCCTGGGGCATAAGTAAAATGTCTAGGTAGAAAGAATTTTTAAATGGGAGATAAGGCAATACACTTAGGTAAACAGAATATCTAGAGAATGGGAAGGCAACATGCCTATTTGTGTGGTTATACTATTGTGGCTAAAAATTTCTACCTCACTACATTGTTGCATGCTACATATAGTAGCTATTGCTAACAACTAAGATAGTATTAACTGAGTTGCTACTACTGACAACTTGCACTGGTGCTAGTTGCAAATAATAAACAGTTGAAAAGGAAGTATTGCATTTTTTATTTTCTAAATTTGTTTATTTTCTACTATTTATTGTTAAATCTCTTTTATTGACGAATTGCAATTAGTCATACATTTAACTATGCATATATTTAGTAGGTTGTAGTAAATTGAAGTCAAAATATGTTATAACCTATTAAGTATTAACATTTTAAATTGCTGCATGCTAATATCAGCCCAAGTAATTGTAAAGACCTCTTACCCAGACACAATGGCAAGTCAAACCAGCCATTATTAAACCATTTAGCAACTTCACTAGTAAATTTTTTAATTGATAAGAGCAGGCATACTGCTATGGCTTTATTAATCCAATTAATAATTTACAAATAAGTTAAAGACTCGCCTATTTCTGCCTGTCAATTTAATGGTCCCTCGCCAGGTGGAATCAATGTACCGTACATTATAATCTCTGCCCAAGTGACCAATCAGTTCATCCACTCAATCAAATCAAATGAAGAGTGAACTAATGGCCGCTCAAAAGTGCATTAAATTGATCGGTGCCTTGGGTAAAAATGCTATGTTGTGGAGTTAAATAATGGACAAAGCATGAGTGTGCTCTATGCTTTGTGAGCAGCAAAAATGTCAGTTGTCTGCAAAACAGGCAAAATAGCCTGAAAGATTCTAAACAAAACCCTAATATAGAAAGTACTGAGTTGCATCTAAAACACTAAGGCAACAATTTTCTGGAATAGAATCATCATACAAATAATTATATAAACAGCTTAGTAAGCATTTATGAATAATTAATAAGGCATGACCCAACAACCTTTTGCACATTTCAACAGCAAGCCAAGCAAATTCTGGGCAAGGAGAAGTCTACGCTTGGCGACACCAGAGCAGTGACCAATGTGATTAAGAAGACCAAAATCAAGCGGTCTTCCACTGTCCAGAAGGTTGCTGACGAGGCCAAGGCCTACTTGGGTCATGTAAGTTCAGTGCCTGGTTTCAGCCAACAGCCTGGCTTAGTAACCATTTCTAAATAAGAATAATTTCCACTGCAGGATGTGGGCACCTCTGGCGAGCGCAAGCTGCGCACTCGCAAGGCCCGCCCAGCCCCTGTGGCCAAGAAGCCGGCCACAAAGCGCGCCGGCACAATGAAGGCCACCGCTAAAGAAGGCAAAGCCTTCCTCAAGGGCAAGAAGTGAAGCACAATTACTAAATTAGTCTAATTAATAAAGTGAAACTCAAGCTTTCCTATTTGATATCGATGCTACTCATTTATCATTTATTTATTCAGCGTCGCATAAAAATACTTTAATAATATCGGTTTTACTGTGTGTTTCATAATTTTTAATTAGGCGTGTAAAAATTGGCTTAATTAGCTGGGTTGAACGTGTACTTTTTCTTCAAATTTCACAAATACAAAAAAAAACTAAAATCTCCACATAATGATTTTAATAATCAACTGGAAATGTTCCTAACTAATTGTCAGGTACACTTTTACTTATTATCCAATAAGTAGTAATATTTTATTTTAAATATTCTCATTCCAAATGTCTGACTTTGGTAGGCAGCATGATTTTGTTTACTTTTATTGTATTGTGTCATATTTTAAAAATGCAAGTATCTGCTTCTTTAGTTTCTGAAAAAGGTTTATAATAAGGGCATAGTATGACATACGCGCTTCTTGTTTTGAATCGTTTAACAAATTTCTCAACTATGTACGCACAAATATTCTCAGTGAATACCTTAATTAAATAAACTTTTTATATTTAGCATGGGCTTTAATACATAATTTCATTCAGTTTTCATTCAATAAACCAATACGCTCAATTATCTTGCTTTAATATTTTGCTAACAAATCACTTTGTGATACGCTTGAAATATACTTGAAAGACTAGCTGTGGATGTCTAGCAGTTGAGGCTTGCCCATTATTGAAGCTTGATAAGAAAAATCCGACATGGTTGCAACAGGATGTCCATATAGTCGCTTGGTGTCATCTGTTGAAGGTGCCGACGGCGTCGGAGTGACGACTGAATGCTTGAGAGACTAGCTGAAGATGTCCAACAGTTGAGGCTTGCCCATTGTCAAGGCTTGATCAGCAAACTCGAGAAATTTGCAACAGCGTGTCACCAGGTGCCACCTGCTGAAGGTCCAGACTCCAGAAGCTCCGCCTGGTTGAAGGGGAATGAAGGCCCCAGTGACCAACGAAGTCCGAGCTGATGCAGACACATGTGGTCGAAGTGCTGATGAAATTTGGAGGCTTGGCAAGGCTGTACCGAGGCGCAGTGCTGATTGGCGCACAGGGGTGCACCATGAATACACGAAGGGAAAAAGTCCCATTCTTGCTTGATAAGGTGCACAACAAGAAGTTAGGCCGTGTTCTGGAGTTTTGTGTGCCTGTTTCGGCGCAGCAACCTCCCCCCCCCCTACATGTCTACATTATTTTAAGAATCGGTGTCGTCGTCATTTGTCATTTTAGCGCAGCATGCGACGCTCTGAATGTACGCATTTCCCCTATTTTTGATTCAATTGTTTACTTGTAGGCTTAACTAGTGTGCAAAATGTTATATATACTACTACTACATTGATCCAATATACAGCAGATGTTGCATTTAACTTTTTAAAAATCTCGATAGTATGCGAACTTTTCACGAACACTCGGTTTTAGCATTAAAATGTATAATGACCATGCATGACAATGCGTGGAAAACTACCGTGCGTAGAGCAGGTGTACTTACTGCATGTACGCAGTTTGCAAAGTACATGTATAGCAAATAGCAGTAACAGGGTTGGGCGAGTGTTTACTCATTTCCGCGAGCATCTACAAAATCGATCAGTACCGATCGAGTACTGGAGTTATGCAGCTTCTTTTTTTAATCTTCAACTTCACGAGGAAGGTTGATTTCCTGCCTCTTCTTGGAAAGAAAATCGTGAATATTACTTTCCAAGTTTCCATCACGTCGACATCAAACTTCAACAATCAACAATTCGACAGGTGAATTGAGGAACGAGACTGTTCATGCAAGGTGATGTTGCCGCAGCTCAATTAACCGGATCGATGCATGATTGATTTAAAACCGAAAGTCCTAAGATTTCAAACTGTTGATAGCCAGATGCATGATTGATTTAAAACCGAAAGTCCTAAGATTTCAAACTGTTGATAGCCAGATGCATGATTGATTTAAAACCGAAAGTCCTAAGATTTCAAACTGTTGATAGCCAGAGTCGCTGCCAGTCTCTGGTGCCGCGGCAACCTTGAAGAAGACGGCGTCTCTCCAGAATCCGCGGCGGCAGCGGGCGCGGACACCCAGCATCGGTCGAAGCTCGCCGGTCGACGTACTGGGCGCAGCGAAGTCTGCTGCTGCTGTTGCTCCTGTGGTCGCGTCGAGGCAGAGGTTGCAGCTGCTGGAGGTGACTCAGCAGGGAAGCTGAAGTTCTTCACTCGGACCGCAGCGGACGCAACAAAGTCGACCAAAGCGATCACCGGCCTGCCTCGGCGGTTGGGATGGAAACTTGTTGCCGGCCGACATTCGCGTTGGTTGCGACTGCCTTCAGCAGCCGGAGCTGGGCCTTCAGCGACGCTGCGACAGACTGCAGCAGAAGCGGCTGGCGTTGTTCTTGCAACGGCAGTTCGACACCGAGTCGCTGTCGAAGCAACTGAAACTGAAACGGCAGCCATCGAAGAGATCGCGGATGTCGTTGCCGGTTCTTCGACAGCTGCAGACGTCGCTGACCCCATCGGCACGCGCTCCCAGACGCCGTACAGCTGACAGCTGCCTGCCGATGAGGCGCGGCTCCCAGCTGTGCTGAAGGACGACGGCGCCAGGAGGGAGTCCAGAGCTCGCGCTCGCTGCCTGAGTGCCCACGGAGTGGCGAAGGCGTCCGCCTCGGGATCTGGACGGCGCGACAGACGACGCTCCAGTCGCAGCAGCGCCTGACGCGGTTTCAGCACTCGCGGATGCTGCGTCTGCTGCTGCTGCTTCGGAGGCGGCTTGGACACCTGCGTTGCTGAACTCGGCATCTGCTTGACTGTTTGAGCAGCAGTGGCTGTGGCGGGCCGTCGAGCAGCAGCGGCAGCGGCAGACCCCAATTTGGTCTTCTTTGGCCTTCTGTGCAGATTCGTTCTGGCGCAGCAGTTGGCCTCCAGTGAGTAGGAGAGCTCTGGCCGCTGCTCCTCTGCAGCTGGCATGTCGGGGGCTCGCATGGTCTCTGGTTCGCTCCGTTTAAACTGCGCTCAGTTCCGCATGCGACGCCATTATTTAAGCCCAAACTACCAAAAGTTTTGCGTCATCGCGCGGATGCAGATTTTAGGAGTTAAATGGGCTGTGCACGCGCGGGCAGTTTAGAATTTAAAATGAACCAACTACGGGGGAAACTATAGCAGCAGACTACTCGAATGAATAATTTATCCCTGCGCGCGTGCAGCGGACTTTTCGCGGGGACTTGGCTTTGTCAAGAGCGCCTCCTCAAAGCAAACCAAAGCTCCCCATTATATACATAGACTCACTCAGCTTACATAGTTAGGCCTCTAATTTTCAAAGCACTCAGTTACACGCCATTGTTGTAGCAGCTTCACTCTGTAAATAGCTGAAGCCTTCAACCTTGCACGCTTGAGTCCCGTCTCCAGGATGTTTCCCCACTGTCTGCCTGCAATAACTCAGTCAGCTGTAGGCTGCAGCTGCACTTCACTGCTGCCAATTCCCTGGCATGCAGGATCTCCCAGGCACTTGGCATTGGTAATCCCGTCCGTGCTTGACAGAGATGGAAAATGGGAAAAGCTTTGCTTTAGGAGACTCCGCGTCTCCACAGTGTCTCAATTGTCACACGACTGTCTCAACTGATTTTGACTGTCTCATGGATTAATCCCGCCACATATCTTAGCCTGATTCATCTTCTCACTCCAGCCTCACCCTCTCTCTGCAGTATCACCCTCTCCTATCAGCCTCACACTCTCCCCTCAGCCTCATCCTCTCCCTCCAGCCTCACTTTCTCCAGTTTTACCCTCTCTCTCTCTCTCTCTCTCTCTCTCTCTCTCTCTCTCTCTCTCTCTCTCTCTCTCTCTCTCTCTCTCTCTCTCTCTCTCTCTCTCTCTCTCTCTCTCTCTCTCTCTCTCTCTCTCTCTCTCTCTCTCTCTCTCTCTCTCTCTCTCTCTCTCTCCAGTGTCACCCTCTCCATCCAGTCTCGCCGTCTCCCTTTATCGCGCCTCTCTAATACAGCACAGTCTTCTGCAAGATGAGGAATAAAAAAAATAAATTGCAAGGCACATCAAAATCATTTGGGCCAATTGGAGTCAAATCAGAATAAGAACTCTTAATTTTTGTTTCAACAAGTAACAATCTATAACTGTACACAAGCAATACCTTTAAAAGCAAGCCAGTGTTCAATTAAAAATCAATAACTAGCATTCACGAGCTAATTTAGGAGTTAATTACGAAAATGAAGCTCGTGTCTAGCACCACATAACAGCACACTTTTGACAGCGCGCAAATGTGACTACTTTTTGTAAGTAGCATGATTCAAATTTAGTAGTACAGCTTATAACAAAATAGTAATCGATCAAAATTAGCGTCTTTCGAAATTAAAAATACAAGGAACATGCAGTGTGCAACAGACTACCGAATCTTGCAGTGCAAATCCGTGGAAAATTTTAAAAAAATTAAACTACTAAAATAGTAAGACTTACAGATAGAAGATCATAAAATTCAATGGGCATTAAACAAATATGAGCAGTTTATTCTCAACAGCAGAATATTGCAATTGACACTTATTGAATGTCAAGTCTGCAATGTAGTGAATGAATGGGAAAGCTTAAGGTAGGGTAGAAGCCACACTCTGAATCCTATAAGTATAACAAAGCTCGAATGAGGTCTGTTGACGCAGTGGCGCCAAAAGACTAATATATTGTGCCGAAATTTAGTATGTGGATTTGGGATTTGGGAGATTTTGGCGCCAAAATTTCGGGACTTAGAAGATTTGGCGCCAAACTTTCAAGATTTGGGAGATTTGGCGCCAAAATTTTGGGATTTAGGAGATTCGGCGCTAAACTTTTAGGATTTAGGAGATTGGGCGCTAAACTTTTGGGATTTAGGAGATTCAGCGCCGAAATTTTAGGATTTGGGAGATTTGGCGCCAAAATTTTAGCATTTGGGAGATTTGGCGCCTAACTTTTGGGATTTGGGAGAGTTGGCGCCAAGATTTTGGAATTTGGGAGACTTGGCGTCATAACTATGGGATATGGGAGATTTGGCGCCTAACTTTCAAGATTTGGGAGATTTGGCGCCAAAATTTTGGGATTTAGGAGTTTCGGCGCTAAACTTTTAGGATTTAGGAGATTGGGCGCTAAACTTTTGGGATTTAGGAGATTCAGCGCCGAAATTTAGGATTTGGGAGATTTGGCGCCAAAATTTTAGCATTTGGGAGATTTGGCGCCTAACTTTTGGGATTTGGGAGAGTTGGCGCCAAGATTTTGGAATTTGGGAGACTTGGCGTCATAACTATGGGATATGGGATATTTGGCGATAATCTCTTGGGATTTAGATGATTTGGCGCCAAACTTTTGAGATTTGGGAGAGTTAGCGCCAAAAAATTGGGATTTGGGAGAGTTGGCGCCAAAAAAATTTTAACCACAGTTAAAAAGCAAACAAACAATTGATTTATTTATTATGCACGTTGATGTTGGAAAATATCAGCAGACATTAGGAAAGGCTCAGGACATGAGAGTAATCTACTTTGCAGAGAGCGACCAATATCTCAACACGATCGGCATCAGTTCGAACAGGGGCATCTGGAAGACCCGCCGGTTCCGCCTCGGGCTCCGCCAATTCTGTTGCTACCGCCGCCTCGGTGCAAGGAGAACGAGTGACCAGAGTTGGCCGGTCCTGCAGTCCCGACGCTGCCGCCGAAGGTGTTGCTCAACAAGCTCGGCTCGGCGGAGAAATCATCCGCGATCTGACGGAACAGCCGGTCGATGTTCTCCCCTGTTTTGCTCGACGTTTCGAATGCTCGACCGCCGATGCCTTTATGGATGGTGAAAAGCGGCGAGGTTGAGCACTCTCAGATTTAGTTTGAGCACACCCAGATGGGAGATTGAGCACACTCAGATTTGAGGATGAGTACACTAGGATTGAGGTTGAGCACACTGAGATTGAGGTTGAGAACACTCGGATTCAGGTTGAGCACACTCAAATTGGGGTTAAGCACACTTAGATTCGAGGTTGAGCACACTGAGATTGAGGTTGAGCACACTTAGATTTGAGGTTGAGCACACTGAGATTGAGGTTGAGCACACTGAGATTGAGGTTGAGCACACTTAGATTCGAGGTTGAGCACACTGAGATTGAGGTTGAGAACACTCGGATTCAGGTTGAGCACACTCAAATTGGGGTTGAGCACGCTAAGATTGAGGTTGAGCACGCTAAGATTGAGGTTGAGCACACTCAGATTGAGTTTTAGCACATTCAAATTGAGGTTGACTACACTGAGATTGAGGTTGAGAACACTCGGATTCAGGTTGAGCACACTCAAATGGGGTTGAGCACAATCAGAGTGAGGTTGATCACACTCTGAAGTTGAGCACACTCAGATTTGATGTTGAGCACACTCAGATTTGAGGTTGAGTACACTAGGATTGAGGTTGAGCACACTCGGATTGAGGTTGAGCACACTTATATAGAATAAAATCGAGAACACACTCAGATACTGGAGCACAAAGTGTCATGAAAAATGCGTGAAAAGCCTCACTTTCAGCAAATACGACAACTTCCTCCTCGCCCACCTGCCTGCAGGTTGGGTCAGCCTCAGCTAAGTCGCGTTTACATCCGCAAAAGTACAGTTTGCAACGATCCTCGTATTTTTGCAACTCCCTAGTCCAGAATTTGGCCCGTTCAAGGCTAACAGCATCCGTGATGTCGTAGCAGATGACGGCCGCCCCAGCGCCTCGATAGTAGATTCTGGCCATAGACTCGTACCGCTCAGAGCCCGCCGTGTCCCAGATGCCCAACACTACAGGCAAATTATTGCTGGTATTAATTCGCCTAGAACCATAGGCTGCCCCAATGGTGCTCTGATAGGTGTGCCCAGTAACAAATCGTTCATGTAGAAATCTTTCAACTAAGGCAGTCTTGCCAACATACTCTTTGCCTAGCAACACAACCTTGATGTCTACTCTAGTGTCGCTGCTGCTGCCAGCCATCACACAAATCTGAAAGCTAACATGTGAAATAAATAATTGAAGTTATATTTCGTGCATACTACTGATAGTAGAGTAGCAGTAATATCAAAGTAGAAAATTCAAATAGATAGCAAAATATCAGTTAATGTTCAAGTTTCAAGTTTGTAGTACAGCTGGTATATTTTCAAACTGCCTCTGACTTAGTTATAAATTAGTTTTCAATACAAAGATAATAAAATTTAAAATTATTATAAGACATGTATTGCTAATGCATATTGGCATAGGAAATAGAGAAACAAAATAGAGTTAAAAAAGTTTATTTATATTTATATCAACCTAGTTAACAAGGTTCCTAACTGCTGTGGAGTCTTAGCCAAAGGCCTCAGAGTATAGTTTCATTTGGAAAATTAATTTTATTTGAATTTGCACCAGTTCTAATGAGTGAAAATTGATGAATTTTCATTGATCAGTGATGAGTGTTATAAAAGTGTCTATTAGTTTCTATACTCTATAGCAGGGGTCGGCTAACTTTTTTCAGTGCAGGCCGGATTGGATGACTGGCTGAGGTGGCGGGCCAAAAAAATGCACAACAATGCACACAAAGTAGTACCTTCGTGTCGTGATGCGGCAATTAACTATAACAAACAATTTAGCTGCCAGTACATTTAATTGTAAACTGTTAGATTGTTCACTTGTTTCATATTTTTGGACTCTAAAAATAGATAGAAATCGAATTCAATCAAAAATTAATTTAACAAACGATTCTACTAAAGGATAGCCACCAATTTTATATGATAGACCAAATACAACCAACAACATCACAATTGAAATTGACACAGTATTGTGATAGGAATGCCGAGGTGAAAGCTAATTTTGCTTGAAAAGTTGAATGTTTCAACACAAAATTGGTTCGCGGGCCACTTTTACATTGTTAGATAGTAAGAGTGCTGCGGGCCGGACTTGAAGATGACGCAGGCCGGATCTGGCCCGCGGGCCGCAGTTTGCCGACCCCTGCTCTATAGCCTAAAGGGATATATTTAATAAATGCCAAGTGAGGAAAAATTCAAAAAGCATTTAATATAATCATTTTAAAGCACTAAGCAATCTAAAGCATATTTTACTATATTATTATATTATATTATTTATTCCAAGAATAAGTAAATCTATCTAAAGTTGTTAGTTTAGTTTAATTTAAATGAATTATTTACTAGTTAGGATCATGGCACATAAGCCCCAAAATATAAAAAACTTTCTGTCCCAATGCCTTGATTAACCAAAACTGACAAAATCCGCAATAAATGCCTAGAAAAAGTCAGAATTTTTATCCCAAGGTCCAATTCAATCATTTAGTAATTTTCAATGAGATCTATATTCTTATATTCTAAAAGACATAGTGCACATACATGCGCAACAGTCGGCCGAGTCGGCCGATCCGGCCGACTGATTTGGTGGCCAACCAAGGAAGTCGCAAAATGCCCACCCGAAATCTTATATTCTAAAAGACATAGTGCACATACATGCGCAACAGTCGGCCGAGTCGGCCGATCCGGCCGACTGATTTGGTGGCCAACCAAGGAAGTCGCAAAATGCCCACCTGAAAAAATACCAAAGTAGTAGTACTAAGTAGCTGACGAGGCATTTTGACTTAATAAGACAGTCATAGTTACTCCTGCCGTTTACCTAAAGTTGCGTTAATTTTGCATAAGGGTTTTTTTACATGTAAGTTGCATTTTTGGCCAAAAACTATGTCGCATTTTTGTTAAAACTATGTCGCATGGCCGACAGAATTTTGGAGGTTGCGCATGTATGATAGTGCATGCTAAAATTTTCTAGCATATATTCTAAAACCTTAGTGAGCTTGGTGTGTAAATGAAAAAATGTATAGTTGTCAACACGCACAATTGGGAATTGCCTTATAGTATGCATGTTATAGACTCACAGCATGCTAGTCTACATATATAGCATATATGATTATTTGTGCTTTTTTTAGATCTAGATATCCATTAATTATATAAAAATTATTTACTATTTTTATTCCATTTGAATAAATTATATCAGACCTTTGCTAGCCTCTTCCATGGTCCAAATTTTCTTACAATACCAAAGTCTATTAGCATATAAACTTTGGGGATTGGCATAGGCATGAATTTGTAAATTTTGTTGAAAGGCATTCTGGTAGGCATTCAACATGATCTAGACTATGGCCATATTGCAATATTGGCCAACAAATGTACAACATGGCTTAGCTCCTCTAGCATGTCAGCCATAATCAGGAAAGTATCCTATATGCCAAAATTTTCTAGCAAGGATTAGTCTTTCATAGTGACTAGCATGCTTGAATCTTAAAAAGTTGTATTTGGCATACAAAAAGTGGTATACAAAGCTATTTGAAGATAGGTGCAAGTCTCCTCCAGTTTTTGTAACAGAACATTTTAAAGAAAAAAGTAGTTTATTATGAGGTGACTAGCCATAACCTAGTCTGGATCATGCTAGGTGCACATCTAAACAAGAGAAGAGTTAGAAATCTATGCCAGAAAAAAATTTAGTACATGCCCCCACTCTAAAAATCTAAGCTAATGTTGCAACAATAAATGACCTTTTTGCATTGCATAAAGGGACCCTTTTTGGTTGATAATTTGGTTGATTATTTATCTTTATTGTCTTAAACTACTATTTACAATGGAAAATTGATATCAATATGAAAATTGCACAAACTTTTGTTTCAATACATTATTAAGAAGCTTAAAAGCTGGAAAGTTAAAATTTACACTAAAAATAAATATTTTATATCTTTTTTTCCATTAAAACTAACTCTTCCATGTGATTCTAGAAAGTGCATACCATGTGTGCACACTTACTATTTTCTTCAGAATGATGCATGCCAACTGTGCACAACTAAATTCAGGCACTCTTTAGTTTATGAAATAGAAATCTTTATAAAATAGTTTATGGGGATATATTATATAATCTAGAGTGTGGATAACCTAAGTAAATAAAAAATAAATATAGTAATTGAATGTGATAGTGTTACTTTAAAGAATTTAGGTATAGGAACTTTTGTGATGGCAAGTTGTCATAAAGGAGTTATACTATAGACATGAAATTTATTTTGTTATTTTATAATTTATATGTAAACATCTATATAGAAAACAATGTAATAATAAAAAATGAACCTTGATTGGTATAATTGGCAAAATGTAAAAAGGTCCTTGATTGTTGCAGTGCAACTGAAAATTTAGCATATATGACAAAGTCACATTTTCAATATTTGGTATACTTGGTATACATCTAAAATTTTGCCCAAAAAACGAGTATATACTAGACACCTACTTGACAATGGCAAGTCAGTCAACCACTTTTGCTACTCTCTACCAACTACCCACCCTGTCCCTTACCTAGCCAGTAGCCCTACCTGCCCTTGCCCTGCCCCAGGCCTAACCTGCACTTGCTCTGCACTGCCCTGCCTAGGCCTAGCCATACTTTTAAATTAAGCCTAACAAAAACAACTTATTTCTAAAGTGAAAAGCAAAAATATAAAGCCAAAGTAAAAGCAAGATCAAGCAATAATCAAGAACTTCAAATTTAGTAACAAGCAAGCAAACATATGTGCAGGGCCCCTCCCGATTTCTTTATAAAATAGTCACCATTTAGTCAATTTGAATTCACGCCAAAACTAAGAAACATATTTTGTTTTAATACTCATATTTTCTATAATATTTTGCACTAACAAATTTTTGTTTAAAACTGTAGCAAATTTTAGTATAAATAGAAGCATTTTCGGCGGAAGAGAGACCAACCTCGCGTATCGCGGTTCGCAATCATACCGATTAATAGCAGTTAATAAAAGTTCCGAGAAAATAAAAATTGAAGAAGTGTTTTCTGTATTCATTCCTTTAAAAAATAAGAGTGAAGTAGATGGAGGTATGTACCGTATATACTACTAAGAAGGAAAGTGTTGAGTAGTAAGAAGTTGCGAAGTAGATCTGAAGTAAGACGTGTAAGAATAACGGAGGCTGTGACCCTCTGATCTCGGTAATGCCCAAGGACTTGCAAAGTACATGAAATACATATACCAGTAAGCCAAAAATACCGCTCAGGCCATTATTAAGTAGAATGCTACTAGAATAATAGAACGCTACCAGAATAATCAGAAGAGTACACCTTTCAGGGCTAACAGTTTTACTCAGAATAATACTCAGACTGATACTCAGAATAATACTCAGAATAATACTCAGACTAATACTCAGACTAAATACTCAGACCTATTCTAAGAAATATTCTCAGATTATTCTAATATTGATAAACTCATAATTTATTAATAGAATAATCTTGGTGGCAGCTACCAACCTAAGAAGAACATTTAAGAGAATAGTAAATTAGCCCTGTGATAGCTTTTGGTGACTTTGTAGAATCAATATAAGAAGAAAGAATCACCCCTAGTACAACTTGGTATCAGCGGTTAAAATTGATAAAGTAGGAGGTAAAACACCTGTAACAACTTTGGTGACTCAGTGGTAGAATTTACAGAGAGAGCCAAAAGGCCTGTTACAACTTGGTGGCACTTAGTAGGATTCTCAGTGCACAAGAAACACACCTGTTACACATACAAACAAATATTAAAGATTTAGTATATTTAGATTATAGAGATTTTAGTATAGGCCTAGCCCCCCCAATAGATTTAGTTTGGTACAACAAATATAAATGCATTTTATATAAGATAGCTGGCAATGTATCTATTTATTAAGCCAAAAATAGAAAAATTTAAATAAAAATAACATTTCTTTACAAAAAGATAATTTTTATATTTTTATAAAAAACCAATTATCAACATTTGTGAGTCAAAGCAAGCAGCTTTTATTGCAAAGCAAGCAACTTATTTGTAAAGTGAGCAACTCTACCTGATTTCAATTTTATATTTAATTTTTATTGTTATAGTAAATTATATATAGTGCTCCAAATCTCCGTAATCTATAACCATAGCTACCAATTGGCAAGATCTCTATAGCTGCAATCTGTAACCAAATTTGTGCTAAAAAAAGTGCTATCCCAAATTTTCCCATAACTATAGGCGTAGCTGTAATTATAGTAGAACACTATTGAATTGAGTTTTTTAATTATTATAAAAGATAGTCGGATAAAAATGATAAAAGATAAAAATGACATCCAAAAAATCTTGCAAATGATGAATTCAATAGCTAAGTTGATTTAACTAACATTCTAAATTGTTTTATTCTCTAGAACATTTTCGGATTTGCAATTAGAATTTTTTGAATAGAAAACTAAACACAAATTCATTTAACTTTATATTTACTTTTCCTAGCAGATCCTCATAAAAACTATTGGTTTATTTAATTATTGGCTAATCTCTATAGAGTAGATATTTTTATTGAGAGGAGAGAGAAGAGAATAAAGGGAGAGAGTAAGTGGAGAAAAATGGGAAGTGAGAATAGAGGTGAGAAGAAGGAGAGATCAGAGAGATGAGATAAGAGAGAAGAAAGTAGAGAAAAGATAGAAGAGAATAGAGAGCAGAGATGAAAGATAGAGAGGAGAAAGTATATTGGACAAAGTAGAGATAGAAAAGAGCAGAGAGGGAAGAGGAGAGAATAGATAAGAGAAAGTAGAGAAAAGATAGAATGCAGAGATGAGAGAGTAGAAAGGAGAGAGAAGATAAGAGAGTAGCAATGAGAGTAGAGAGAGTAGAGAGATGAGAGTGGAGAAAGGAGAGATCTATAGAGATAAGCAAGCAGAGAGAAAAGAGGAGAGATGAAAGAGTAGAAAGGAAAGATGAAAGAGCAGAGATAAAAGATGCAAGAGTAGAGACAATAAATATGAGAGTAGAGCTAGAACAGAGGAAAGAGAATAGAGAATAGATTACAGAGACAAGAAGAAAGAGGAGATAACATGTAGGATAAAATTCTAATACATGTTTTAGATAAAAATTGCCTGATATCTGTGCAGCACCTTAGCCAATGAGATCAATGCTTAAAGGGGGGCCCGTGGCCTAATAAGGGGGGGGGCAAGCCCCCCCCCCCCTCTTTGGATGCACCACTGCATGAATGAATGCTTGTTGATAAATGGTAGGTTTAATTATTGCTAATCATTTTTAACTTTATAACTTTATTATATTAGATAATTAAAGAACTATTGTTATCATTGGATTATCATTGAAAGTTATGGAGGTTACAAAAAATTCATTTTGAATTAGCTATAATTATAAGTAGGCTTACAAAGAAATGTAGATATAGTCATAATGAAACTACTTATTTGCATATTTATAAAATATCAAGAAAAAAAAACAAAATGACTTGTTTGAAACTCTCAAAAAATAGGCCTAGAAGTTGCATGACTGATTTTTATAAATGTACAACCTCCCACTGACCAAAAATGCAACTTATCTGTAAAAGAAACATTGGTAAACAGCAAGAGTAACATTAGGCTTAAATGCCTCGTCATCTAATTAGCACTACGTCTGTATTTTTGGGTGACTTTAAACTGCAAAACTGCCTATATTTTAACCTGTAAACTAATTCATTTTCTATTTTAAATTACATTCATGATCGTTAATTAATAAAAGTACATACAGTACCTTGCACCGCAGAAGCAGAGTAAAAAATGCAGTTAAAGCTGAGCAGACTATTAGGCTTGCAGGTGCAAAGTCGAGCCCAAGCATCCTCAGACCAGGAGAAACCAAAGCGAGGTTTAATGACGCCAGACGAGGCTAAGAAATTATCTGAAGCTCGTCGTTCAATGGACGCCAAACGCAGTGATGCTACTAATAGTAGCAGCAATGCAGACAGCTCTTCCTATGCTGACAGTGAAGATTCTGTGTGGTTGAGGCGACTTAGGGATAACAAATTTGGCGCCGCCGGTGTTGGCCTGTGGACTGGGCTAGTGGCCTACTACCTAATGCGGGTGCGCAGTAGGAAGCTGCCGCTGCAGATGTACCTCATCCAGTTGCGAGTTGGCGCCCAAGTGGCCTGCATTGGCTGCATCACGCTGGGTTGCTTCTATGCCGCAATTAGCAATCCAAAATCCTAATTAGTTTTGTCATCGTTATCCTGACTGGACTACTTTTATGACTATGAATGTATTTTGCTATCTATAGATTAATTTTAATTTCGTGTCCCCATCATTGAATCATTTATTTTTTGCCGGAGTTCATAACGCGACATTTGAAATACACATTTTTTAAAAGTACGCAATGAACTATTGGTTGTTATAAAAATCTAGTGATTTCTGAATGCCTTTAATATTGTTTATTTTTTTTTCAAATTACTCGTAGTTACTAGACTAGACAAAACCTACTACTTATTAAGGGAATCGCAAAGTGCTGCAGAGCGGCATAGCAACCAGCTACAATTTGCATTACCTGTTCAATATTTCATGCCAGCAGTTGAGGCGTATCAAATGGCCAGCTCGCACGCTCCATTAGTGAATGGCAACAGCAGCGCTCACTCAGCTGCTGACGCCTATCCTAAAGCCATTGTGCCGCCCAATGGCACTAAAATTGGTATTCGCATTGTGCATATTGAGAATCTTAACTGCTTCTTTGTGGTTCCGGAAGCTGATCTGGCTAAGCTGGAGAAACTGGTGAGCTGTCTGTGTTTTTGTCTGTCTGTATCTCTGTATTTATCTGTCTATTTATCTTATCTATCTAATTACCCATCTATCCATCTGTCTATCTATCTATCTATCTATCTATCTATCTATCTATTTATCTATCTATTTATCTCTCTAATCACCTATCTATCTATCTGTCTATCTGTCTGTCTGTCTATCTATCTATCTATCTATCTATCTATCTATCTATCTATCTATTTATCTCTCTAATCACCTATCTATCTATCTGTCTATCTGTCTGTCTGTCTATCTATCTATCTATCTATCTATCTATCTATCTATCTATTTATCTCTCTAATCACCTATCTATCCATCTTTCTATCTATCTGTCTTTCTATCCATCTGTCTATCTGTCTATCTATCTATCTATCTATCCATCAATCTATCTATCTATCTATCTATTTATCTATCTATTTATCTCTCTAATCACCTATCTATCTATCTGTCTATCTGTCTGTCTGTCTATCTATCTATCTATCTATCTATCTATCTATCTATCTATTTATCTCTCTAATCACCTATCTATCTATCTTTCTATCTATCTGTCTATCTATCTATCTATCTATCTATCTATCTATCTATCTATCTATCTATCTATCTATCTATCTATCTATCTATCTATTTATCTCTCTAATCACCTATCTATCCATCAATCTATCTATCTATCTATCCATCAATCTATCTATCTATCTATCTATCCATCAATCTATCTATCTATCTATCTATCCATCAATCAATCTATCTATCTATCTATCTATCTATCTATCTATCTATCTATCTATTTATCTCTCTAATCACCTATCTATCCATCTTTCTATCTATCTGTCTATCTATCTATCTATCTATCTGTCTATCTATCTATCCATCTATCTATCCATCTATCTATCTATCTATCTATCTATCTATCTATCTATCTATTTATCTCTCTAATCACCTATCTATCCATCTTTCTATCTATCTGTCTATCTATCTATCTATCTATCTATCTATCTATCTATCTAGCTATTTATCTCTCTAATCACCTATCTATCCATCTTTCTATCTATCTGTCTATCTATCTATCTATCTATCTATCTATCTATTTATCTCTCTAATCACCTATCTATCCATCTATCTATCTATCTGTCTATCTATCTATTTATCTATCTATCTATCTATCTATCTATCTATCTATCGATCTATCTATCTATTTATCTCTCTAATCACCTATCTATCCATCTATCTATCTATCTGTCTATCTATCTATTTATCTATCTATCTATCTATCTGTCTATCTATCTATCTATCTATCTATCTGTCTATCTATCTATCTATCTGTCTATCTATCTATCTATCTATCTATCTATCTATCTGTCTATCTATCTATCTATCTATCTATCTATCTGTCTATCTATCTATCTATTTATCTATCTATCTGTCTATCTATCTATCTATCTATCTATCTGTCTATCTATCTATTTATCTATCTATCTGTCTGTCTATCTATCTGTCTATCCATCAATCTATCCAACCCAAACCCTGCTAGGCCCTCTCTCTGAAGTCGGTTGCCATCAAGTCTGAGCCGGCGGAGCCAGCCTGCCTATCCGCCTGCTTGCTGGCGATGCACCCAGACGACGGTGAGTGGTACCGGGCCGTGGCACTTGACTGGCCCAGGCATTCGGCCTGTTTAGTTCGTTTCATTGACTACGGCAATGCCGCCGTTGTCCCGGCCGAGTTTGTTGCCAAGCAACCAAACGGCGCGCAGCTGACGGAGCTGCCGGCTTTCGCAATCGAATGCTCGCTGGCCGGCTGCGACCACGCCGACTACGGGCCCGGCGCCTTGGCCAGCTTCCGCAAACTGCTCAACCGGCCTGGCGTGACTGCCGAGATTGCTGTGCCGCCTGTGGCTGGCCAAGGCGACGAGGACCCAGCCGCAGCAGCCGCCGCCGTTGTTGCCGCCGGTCCAGTCGGCGTTCGACTGTCAATCAACGACATTGACGTGCTTGGCCGCCTGCCGAAACTGGCCGCTAAGCTGTCACTGCCGCGCCATCGAGTGAAATTATCGCCAGCCGAGGTCAGTGACCTGTGTGGGGAGAATGTGCAGTTATCTACCGATTTTTTACGCAGCGATCGATCAATCAATCACCATTAAGACAGATGATCAATCAATCACCATTAAGACAGATGATCAATCAATCACCATTTAAACACTCAGCGATCAATTAATCACTATTCAGACACTCAGCGATCAATCAATCAATAAATCAGTCACCATTCAGACACTCAGCGATCAATCAATCACAATTCAGACACTCAGCGATCAATCAATCACAATTCAGAACTCAGCGATCAATCAATCAATCAATCACCATTCAAGCAGTAACTGATTAATCGAAGAAGTAATACTTATTGATATCTTATCACTATCACCAACTTCCGCAGAACATAGTCGACGCTGGCCCATTCGACGCTGTGATCTCTGTGTCTAAACCGGCGGAGGACGGCTCCGGCTCCCTGACGGTCTGGCTGCAGCGCTCCGACCGTCAGGAGGACCTGCTGCAACTGTCGGAACTGTTGGAACCGGCCGCCGAGTCTTCCACCGGTTTCTCCACCGGCGAACTGATTGCCGGAGACGTGTGCATTGGCTACTACCTGGAGGGCTGGTACCGCGCTCGCGTGCTGTCCACCGACGAACAGGCTGGCACCGTTGATCTGCTCTATATCGACTATGGCAATGCGGAGACTAAAAGCTTGCGCGGCACTTTTCAACAGGTGCGTTCTGGGGGAATTCTAGGGGAAATCTCCTGGGGAATCCTTGGGGAATCTCCTGAAGAAATCTAGAGGGAATCCTAGGGGAAATCTCCCGGGGAATCCTAGGGGAAATCTCCCGGGAAATCCTAGGGGAAATCTCCCGGGGAATCCTAGGGGAAATCTCCCGGGAAATCCTAGGGGAAATCTCCCGGGAAATCCTAGGGGAAATCTCCAGGGGAATCCTAGGGGAAATCCTAGGGGAAATCTGCCGGGGAATCCTAGGGGAAATCTCCCGGGAAATCCTAGGGGAAATCTCCCGGGGAATCCTAGGGGAAATCTGCCGGGGAATCCTAGGGGAAATCTCCCGGGAAATCCTAGGGGAAATCTCCCGGGAAATCCTAGGGGAAATCTCCAGGGGAATCCTAGGGGAAATCTCCCGGGAAATCCTAGGGGAAATCTCCCGGGAAATCCTAGGGGAAATCTCCCGGGGAATCCTAGGGGAAATCTGCCGGGGAATCCTAGGGAAAATCTTTCCACAGGGAAATCTGTGGGAATCTCTCGCAAAATCTTAGGTGAAATCTCCTGGGGAATTCAAGAGGAAATCGGTGGGAATCCTAGTGGAAATCTCTTAGGGAATCCTAGGAAAATTTAGGGGAATCCCAGTAAAAAATCTCTTGGCGAACTCTAGGGGAATTCTCTCAGGAAATTCTTGAAAAAATCTTGTGGAATCCTCGGGAAATCTACAAGCATTCGCAGCTTCAGAGAAAACGCTCTCCGAAAAAATCACTCAGCAATATTTCTCAACTAATCGCTTCCAAAAACTCTCCGAAATCGCCGCTCAGGTGCGCCGCCTGCCTCCGGACGCCACCTTCAGCCAGCCAGCACTGGCCCATCCCGCCACCCTGCCGGCGCCGCCGAAGGACGCCCAGTGTCGATTCAAGCCGGACGCTGGCGAACTGCTTGTCGGACTGACAGAAGAAACAGTCAACGAAGCCGAAGCTGAACCGGAAGCGGAACCAGAAGTCACTCCTAGCGTTCGCGTATCGGTTAGCAGCAGCGGTATTGTGAAATTCGAAGACCCGACTATCATCGAAACCATCACTGACGCCGTTGAACGCGACGTCATACCGGATTTCGAGGTCGCCTCCGACGGCTCTTTGGCCGCTTTCGACGCCGTAGTTGTAGTTGCCGACCTGACCGAAGATCGTTGCAGCGCCATGCTGTGGCTTCAGCGCGACTCGGACCAGGAGGCTCTCGCTGGCATGCAGGAGGCCTTGGAGGCCGCGGCCGCGGATTCCGCCACCGTCGCTGGCCTTGGCATTGAAGATCTCGCCGAAGGTGACGGCTGCATCGGCGTGTACGAAGAGGCTTGGTACAGAGCCCGGGTGCTGTCCCTCAACCCCGTCTCCGTGCTGTTTGTCGATTATGGCAACGTGGAATCGGCGGCCACCCCGGCCGAGCTGCAGCTTCGTCCGTTGCCGGCCGGCCGAGCCGAGTTTCGAGTTCCCGCCTTTGCTATTCGCTGCCAACTGCGCTGCCCTGTTGAGGGTGGCCGATTCAAACCGGACGCTGGCGCGGCGCTTGTCGAACGAACGGACGCGTCGGACAAGCCTCTGCTGGTGTCTCTTGAGCTGCCAAGCGATTCGGCTGAGACAGCTGCACAAGATTTTATTGTCAACTTGGACCAGACTGAGAATGACTTCTTGATGGAGCTGATTGAAACTGACGATGCCGGCAAGGATGCTGGAGGTGACGATGAAGCCGCTGAAGAGGCTGGAGAAGCTGAAGTTGAATTGAAACCTACCACTGAGACTGGAGCAGAGAATGATGAAGCTATAGCGGAGGCTGGCGACGACTTGGATGAAACGATCGTTGAAGATGAAGATCAAATATTGCCGGAAGATGCTGACGGTGACATAGGCAAGCTCAGACTATCCGTTGGCGATACAATCGTTGGTTGCATTGCTCCTAGGGTCAATGAAAACGATGAAAGCTGTGATGATGCAGTGTTTTACGTCAGACGGGAAGATTCAGCCGCGGTGGAAGCTCGAACTGGTTGCTTAGCCGAGGCTCTGGCTAAAGCCGCTGGTGAGCGGGAAGATGGTGCCAGACTTGATTTCAGCGTTGTAGTAGTAAAGCACCGAGCTCTGATGCGTTCGCCTGCTACTGATGCTACTGACGACAGTAGTATGCAATTGCGTCGGACTCAAATTGAATCTATCGATGAGCACGGCAAATCGGCGGGTGTTGTACTGATTGACGAAGGCTCGGCGGTTGCTGACGCCGATGTTGAACTGTTTCAAGCGATGCCTGAAGCTCTGCGGCTGTCAGCTCTGCCCGCTCTGGCTTGCAGGTGTCAGTTCGAGTCTGAGCAGGCTGAGGAGAATGGAGCGAACGGCGACATCAATGCGATTAAACGCTTCCTAATTGTTGGTATTGATGAGGATGAAGAAGACTGGCCTCTTTACACCGTTCGGTCTGTTGGTGCTGAAGAATGATGGTAAAGGCTATATTTGGACAATAATTGACCTTCAGTATCCATTGGCCAGTGAGGTCACAGGTTGCTCATTAACCATCTCTTCCTTGTGAAGTACCTAATAATTTGAATTTGTCATCTCTTGGAAATTTGCTTTGAGTTTGTGTTATCAGTACCCCGGTTTATTTGTTTTATTTCTTCCTGCTTTTTTATGCAATCGTCGCATTTTTTGAGTTTAAAGTGCTCTAATATCCCCTAATATTTGTTTATGGATCACCGATAATTTTGCCTAAACATATTTGCTATGTAATCGGGGGAAGTGGGATCAGCACTCACATTCATGCTCAATAATTGGACGATTATTCAGAAATGTGTGGAATAACTCGTCTGATTATGTGACACAACTGGTTAGGTGCATTTAGGATAATTGGTAAATGAGATAATTAGTTAGGTAGGTGAGGTGAGATATATAATTGGTCAGGTAATAGAAATTGATTAGGCAAATGTGAGATCATTGATAATTGGTCAGGTAAAGGTAATAGAATTGGCCAGGTAAATTTATGGCATAATTGGCCAGGTAAATGTGGTATGATTAGATGATGAGATAGTTATCTTATTAAGATAACAAGATTGATCGTTAAATGCTTCAGATTGGCATTAGTGGATAGAATACTTAATTGTTCCTACGATTCATTTTCTTTCCGAAATAAACTTTGCATGGGCGGCAATAACTCTCTAAAATATTATTTAAAAAACTTTCCTTTTCCAAACTGTTCTTCTGAAGAGTAACTTCATTGCTATAATTGCATTTAATATGCGTGTAACCCTTGTGTATTTGTAACACAAGGGTGTAGATGGCTAGGAGTCCTATATCAAATTATAATATTTTCAACAGTGAAAACACTTCTATAATAGATACGAACCTTATACGATACAATTAATTCTGTTAATCTACCAAATCCTTGTGCTTCAACCCAACAATTATAGTTTTTGGTAAAAATCTTAATAGTACTATAAGCATCTAAATATAAAAACGTTATTTATTAATATATAGTTAAAATTTGCAAGTTGCCTGCTTCATGTTTACAGGAATATGTTTGCTTAGTGCCGGTCTTTGCTTGCTTTTTTATTTGCGTTTCCAGGTATATTTAAGGTGACAGAGCTAGGGTTAGACGCTGAATGAGAGGTATTGCTAAGGCTAGACACTGACTGAGGGGTATTGCTAGGGTTAGAAACTGACTGAGGGGTATTGCTAGGGTTAGGCACTGACTGAGGGGTATTCCTAAGGGTTAGACACTGAGGGGTATTGCTAGGGTTAGAAACTGACTGAGGGGTATTGCTAGTGTTAGACACTGACTGAGGGGTATTGCTAAGGGTTAGACACTGACTGAGGGTATTGCTAAGGTTTAGACACTGACTGAGGGGTATTGCTAGGGTTAGAAACTGACTGAGGGGTATTGCTAGGGTTAGAAACTGACTGAGGGGTATTGCTAGGGTTAGGCACTGACTGAGGGTATTCCTAAGGGTTAGACACTGACTGAGGGGTATTGCTAAGGGTTAGACACTGACTGAGGGTATTGCTAGGGTTAGACACTGACTGAGGGGCATTGCTAAGGGTTAGACACTGAGGGGTATTGCTAGGGTTAGAAACTGACTGAGGGGTATTGCTAAGGGTTAGACACTGACTGAGGGGTATTGCTAAGGGTTAGACACTGACTGAGGGTATTGCTAAGGGTTAGACACTGACTGAGGGTATTGCTAAGGTTTAGACACTGACTGAGGGGTATTGCTAAGGTTTAGACACTGACTGAGGGGTATTGCTAGGGTTAGAAACTGACTGAGGGGTATTGCTAGGGTTAGAAACTGACTGAGGGTATTCCTAAGGGTTAGACACTGACTGAGGGGCATTGCTAAGATTTAGACACTGACTGAGGGGCATTGCTAAGGGTTAGACACTGACTAAGGGGCATTGCTAGGGTTAGAAACTGACTGGGTATTGCTAAGGGTTAGGCACTGACTGAGGGGTATTGCTAAGGGTTAGACACTGACTGGGTATTGCTAAGGGTAAGAAACTGACTGGGTATTGCTAAGGGTTAGGCACTGACTGAGGGGTATTGCTAAGGGTTAGACACCGACTGGGGGGCATTGCTAGGGTTAATCACAAATATGCTGAAAACGCTTGCAAACATCAGATAAGCTTAAATGAGACAATCCTTTTTATTAGCCACATCGCCTACTCATAGTAGCAATTGTTTGTTGCAACTCGCAGGCCGATAAAAGTCCGCCTCAGGAGGGGGCTGCGGCGGCGGAAATCCCGGTTGATGAAGAGCGATCGAAATCGCCCATATTTGTTTCGCATTACCTGGCCGTACCGAAGGTTGCGAGAATTGGCGGCATTGCTGCTACTAGAGGAAGAGAAGATTCGAGTAGTTCCGCCGATGGCCCTCGGGTCTGTCGGTCCAAAATGCAGCTGATGAACGTTGATCACGGTGCTGAAGGTGCTGCTGCTGCTCCAATTGCTTCTATTAGAAGTAGACAGGAGTCTAGCCAACTTAGTGAAAAGTGAGCTGGTCTCTGAATTGTTTTGAGGGCTCATTGTCATTAATGGCTTCTAGCGCAGAGAATCAAGCCCACTTCACCTCAAGAATCTCCCACCACACTCCAAGAATCTCCCATCCCCAACCTCAAGAATCTCCAACCCCACCTCAAGAATCTCCCACCACACCCCAAGAATCTCCCATCCCAACCCCAAGAATCTCCAACCCCACCTCAAGAATCTCCCACCACACCCCAGGAATCTCCCATCTCACCCCAAGAATCTCCCACCACACCCCAAGAATCTCCCATCCCCAACCTCAAGAATCTCCCATCCCAACCCCAAGAATCTCCCATCCCAACCCCAAGAATCTCCCATCCCCAACCTCAAGAATCTCCCATCCCAACCCCAAGAATCTCCCATCCCAACCCCAAGAATCTCCAATCCCACCTCAAGAATCTCCCATCTCACCTCAAGAATCTCCCACCACACCCCAAGAATCTCCCATCTCACCTCAAGAATCTCCCATCCCAACCCCAAGAATCTCCCATCCCAACCCCAAGAATCTCCCATCCCCAACCTCAAGAATCTCCCATCCCAACCCCAAGAATCTCCCATCCCAACCCCAAGAATCTCCAATCCCACCTCAAGAATCTCCCATCTCACCTCAAGAATCTCCCATCTCACCTCAAGAATCTCCCATCTCACCTCAAGAATCTCCCACCACACCCCAAGAATCTCCCATCTCACCTCAAGAATCTCCCACCACACCCCAAGAATCTCCCATCTCACCTCAAGAATCTCCCACCACACCCCAAGAATCTCCCATCCCAACCCCAAGAATCTCCAATCCCACCTCAAGAATCTCCAATCCCACCTCAAGAATCTCCCACCACACCCAAGAATCTCCCATCCTAACCCCAAGAATCTCCCATCCTAACCCCAAGAATCTCCCATCCCAACCCCAAGAATCTCCCATCCCCAACCTCAAGAATCTCCCATCCCAACCCCAAGAATCTCCCATCCTAACCCCAAGAATCTCCCATCCCGACCCCAAGAATCTCCCATCCCAACCCCAAGAATCTCCCATCCCAACCCCAAGAATCTCCCATCCCGACCCCAAGAATCTCCCATCCCAACCCCAAGAATCTCCCATCCCAACCCCAAGAATCTCCCATCCCGACCCCAAGAATCTCCCATCCCGACCCCAAGAATCTCCCATCCCAACCCCAAGAATCTCCCATCCCGACCCCAAGAATCTCCCATCCCGACCCCAAGAATCTCCCATCCCGACCCCAAGAATCTCCCATCCCGACCCCAAGAATCTCCCATCCCGACCCCAAGAATCTCCCATCCCGACCCCAAGAATCTCCCATCCCAACCTTTAAAATGGTTTCAATTCTCGCACACACTGAATTCCCCAGAGACTGGGAGCTCAGCTGGGACTGGGCCGCCGCCGACGCCCAAGATCCGTCAACCCCGTCGGTGAAACTCGCCAGAATTGATTCAACAGTAGCCGCTGCGGCTGCCGTGTCATTGGAGGCGTTCGCGTCTTTGGATGCCGCGGCGGTTGAAGAACAGCTGGCTTCGGGGCCGATGACGCCGCCCAGAGGACTGCAGGGGCGGATGACGCCACCCAGAGGACTGCAGGGGCGGATGACGCCACCCAGAGGACTGCAGGGGCGGATGACGCCGCCCAGAGGACTGCAGGGGCGGATGACGCCACCCAGAGGACTGCAGGGGCGGATGACGCCGCCCAGAGGACTGCAGGGGCGGATGACGCCGCCCAGAGGACTGCAGGGGCGGATGACGCCGCCCAGAGGACTGCAGGGGCGGATGACGCCGCCCAGAGGACTGCAGGGGCGGATGACGCCGCCCAGATGACTGCAGGGGCGGATGACGCCGCCCAGAGGACTGCAGGGGCGGATGACGCCGCCCAGAGGACTGCAGGGGCGGATGACGCTGCCACAGTCGGTGTATCAGCAGCGGACGAGCTCCGCGCTCTGTACAACTCGTTAAACCCCAGCAGCTCGCGGCCCCCAGCCGAGCTGTCAGCATTCACTCTGGTTCGCGATAGCAACTACTTTCGTGGCTGTAAATTCTCTCCCGATGGGCTCTGCCTGTTGACAAATTCGGCAGACAATCAGCTTCGACTGTTTAATATGCCGCGATTGAACGAATCCGAAGCTGCTGAAGGTGGCTGGCAGCCTGTGGTGAACATGCCCGAGTCTGATCTGATCTACGATATGTGCTGGTAGGTTTGACAAATCTGCAATGGAAGAATTACCCCTGAAATACTCGTTTAAGAATCGCCTCTAGAAGAATCGCTTCTCAATAAATTGAATCTTGAATATTTTTCGAAGAATCGCCCCCACCTTCAGAAAATCACCTCTCAAGAATCGCCCTCCCCTCAGATTCTCGCCCTCTCAGAGAATCGCCTTGCAAAGAATCGCCCCCCCCCTTCAGAGAATCACCTCTCAAGAATCGTCTCTTAGAGAATCGCCCCCCCCCTCAGAGAATCGCCCCCTCCCCCTCAGAGAATCGCCCCCCCCCAGAGAATCGCCCCCCCAGAGAATCGCCCCCCTCAGAGAATCGCCCCCCCCAGAGAATCGCCCCCCCAGAGAATCGCCCCCCCTGAGAGAATCGCCCCCCCCCCAGAGAATCGCCCCCCCCCTCAGAGAATCGCGCCCCCCCAGAGAATCGCCCCCCCCCCTCAGAGAATCCCCCCTCAGAGAATCGCCCCCCCCTCAGAGAATCCCCCCTCAGATAATCGCCCCCCCCCCAGAGAATCGCCCCCCCCCAGAGAATCGCCCCCCCTCAGAGAATCGCCCCCTCCCCCTCAGAGAATCGCCCCCCCCCTCAGAGAATCGCCCCCCCAGAGAATCGCCCCCCCCCCCTCAGAGAATCGCCCCCTCCCCCTCAGAGAATCGCCTCCCCCCCCTCAGAAAATCGCCCCCCCTCAGAGAATCGCCCCCCCCCAGAGAATCGCCCCCCCTCAGAGAATCGCCCCCTCCCCCTCAGAGAATCGCCCCCTCAGAGAATCGCTTTCCCAGAAAATTGCCTCTGAAAACTTTGACTGCTTACAACACCATCGAGCCCCCTTTATCCGCCAATGCGCCCAACAATCGCAGGTATCCCAGCATGAATTCGGCCGATCCGGACACCTGCTGTTTCGCCGCTTGCTCCAGAGACAATCCTGTCCGACTGTGGGACGCCTTCACTGGCCAGCAGAGGGCGCAGTATGCGCCTTATAATCATCTGGACGAGCTGCAGGTGAGATTCTGCATAGAGTGAGAGATCTCTCTGGAATTGGGTCCCTGGTTCTGTGGCATGGAATAAGATCTCATAGCTTATGATGGGTTCTCATGGCATGGGTGATTCCATTTCTTTTTCTAAGGATCTTACGGTATTCGTGTCGGACTCAAACCAATATATTGTTTTATGGTTGAGATCTCGGCACAGGCTGAGATCTCATGACATCAGGTAAGATCTAATGTAATGAAATTGAAGAAGATACCATAGCGTATGATAAGATCTCATAGCATTTTAATGAGTTCCCACCGCGTATGGTGAGATCTCATGGCATTTGAATGAGTTCCCACCGCGTATGGTGAGATCTCATGGCATTTGAGTGAGTTCCCACGGCGTATGGTGACATCTCATGGCATTTGAGTGAGTTCCCACCGCGTATGGTGAGATCTCATGGCATTTGAGTGAGTTCCCACCGCGTATGGTGAGATCTCATGGCATTTGAGTGAGTTCCCACCGCGTATGGTGAGATCTCATGGCATTTGAGTGAGTTCCCACCGCGTATGGTGAGATCTCATAGGAGTCATAGCGTATGAGCTCTCATAGCAGATACTATTCTCCCTAAAAACTGATCCACTCCAGGCGCCCTACAGCCTGGCGTTCAGCCCCGACGGTAGCCGGCTCTACTGCGGCTTCGAGCGACATTTGCGCGTGTTCGACATCCACCGCCCGGGCAAGCAGTCGGAGCGGCGGCCTCGGATCGGTGTGAAGCCAAGCCAAGGCGGCATCATCGCCGCTCTGGCCTGCACCCCTGCCAGGCCTGGGGTGTACGCCTGCGGCAGCTACAACCGCACCGTGTGCCTGTTTGCCGAGCCCGGCTCTATGCTGGCCTGCATGCGGGGCCAGGTCAGTGCGGGGATCGAATCCAATGGGGATTTCTATGGTCTCTGGGTAGGGATCAGAAAATTGAGGATTTTAGGATTTCGGGATCTGGACTGAAGAATCGGGAAATTGGATTTGAGGATGTGGAATGGGAAATGGGATTTGAGGATCTGGAATGAGAAATGGGATTTGAGGATCTGGAATGGGAAATGGGATTTGAGGATCTGGAATGAGAAATGGGATTTGAGGATCTGGAATGGGAAATGGGATTTGAGGATTTGGAATGGGAAATTTGATATTTGAATTTGAGGATCTGGAATCTGGATCTAGGGCTAGAAAAATGAAACGAGTTTAAGTATAGATATCCTAGCAAGAGAATTAAACAAATTTGGGGATCTGGGCAGAAAAATAGGGAAAAGGGATTCGGGATTCGGAAAGACACAATGCGATGCTCAAACACCAACCGCTCTGGTGTCGCTCGCACACGCAGCTCGGCGGCGTCACCCAGCTGCAGTTCTCGCCGTGCGGCAATCTGCTATACAGCGGCGGCCGCAAAGATCCCGAGATTCACTGCTGGGATGTCCGGCGTCCCGGAGTGATCCTGGCCACAATGCGCCGGGTTGTGGCCACCAATCAGCGGCTGCAGTTCGATCTGGATCCGGGCGGCCGCTACCTGCTCAGCCCCTGCTACACTGGCCGAGTTCGGGTATTCGATTTGAAGACTCCGCCAGCGCCGACCAATTGCGAGATCAACTATTGCGCCGAATGGCAGGCGCACGCCGACGCTTGCAACACGGTGTCGCTCAGTCCCACCTGTCCGGTTCTGGCCACCTGTTCCGGCCAGCGCCACATCCGTTCAATGCTAGCTGACGCCAGTTCGTCCAGTTCGTCAACTTACAGCGAAGACGAGACCGATCAGAATGTTGAAAATCGATTGCGACTGTTTAGTCTGTCCACCTGCTTGGATAACAGCAGGTTCGCTGCTAATTGAGCAGCCTCACTTCTTATAGTAACTAAAATAGAGAATGCTTAAAAACTTCTAATTTTGGATTGAAGGTTGGAAAATGCGATAGAAATCCAGTTTTTTATTGAAAATCCATCATTATTTACGTTTGTTTAAATGAATGTCCAGCCCTTCAAAGACCTAATCGAAAATCCTGGCTAAGCCCCTGACTCCGCTAGCGTTATTCTCAACCCTTGCAGAGCAGAGAGATCTAGTCCGTTAATTGTTTATTATACCTTATCGCGAATGTACACAGCCAATGTACACCCAAACCCACCACCCCAATTACGCTGGTCTTAATTGTCTCTCCGCCTATTCTTAAAAATCCGGCACCTCAGCCTTCGCTGGGATGAAATGCACAACGGAGATAAAAAGCAGTTGTGACGTAATTACATGGATTAAATTGAAATCGGTAAAATCTGTCTAGTAATTGTCTCGTAGTGTTTTAAAATGAAAAACCTTTCTATTGCATTTTCTGAAAGCAACTGGCTTTTGAAACATTTTCCGGTCCCATTTAAAAGTGCTTTTAATGATTGAGTTGTTGTGCTCAACTTCTGCATTTCTTCTGGTCGCAGTCTGCCCAAGAAATCTAATCACGGCTACCCAAATTGTAAAACTTCGCTACCTACCTGCGCTTATTTAATCTGGTTGATTGTTCATTTCTGTTTCACTTGATTGTTCAATAATATTGAATGAGGTTTCTCGCTATCAACCAAATCAATTGGTTTTTGAATAAAAAATGATTAACCCAAGGTGTTTCGTTTTTTTTATTTTATCTTCGAAACAGAAACTGAGTAACAGACAATTTTGCTTCTGATTAGAAACGAAACTTGAAGCTTAGGCGATTTTGTTGTTAGTTTATATTAATTTAGAATTATCAATAAATTCTGGCAGAAACATCAAAAAATCATTGAAGCTTTGCTAAACAGGGGTGGAAAATCTAGTAAAAACAGACTATTTTTGGCTTCCGGTAAAACATTTAGCAAATATTAATAAAAACTTTAGACAAATGACAATTTTGCGTTGGTAAAACTAAAATATGCAGAAAAAAACAATATTCTACCGATTAAAATTATTAGCAACAAACGGATAACAGCAATGTTTAGGCAGTCGAATCTAGGGCGAGTAAGAAAAAAATAATAAAGATGGTTTGGTACTGAAAAAAGCACATCTGGTGCGTAACAGATTAATAAATTATAAAAAAATGGTTAATTTAGCATAGAATAAGCACGTGAAAAGCAATACGTTTAACAAATGTTGGCGCACAATGTTTAATAGGATAAAACCTGCTTGCTTGTCGTTAAACCATAACTGCAAATAATAGGCTTAAGCAGAAAACATGAGAATGAGGATAAAATATTTTAGTTGGGATTTTTACTTTAATTTGGCATAAAACTATTTTTCGGAGTGCTAACATCTTTATAAAGGGTGCTTTTGGTTAAGAAGGCTAATAAGAAAACTTTAAAAATGACAATAAATTTTCCTACTGAGCCTGTAGTAGTTGCTACTATAGAGTATAGAATGTGCTATATAAATAACCGCATTCGTCTAAAAACATTTTTAAATAGTTAAAAAGATGCCGGAACTATTTCAGAAAAAGCTTTCGAGTTTTTCAGCAACAGCGTTTGAATCAAGGTTGATAATTAGTGAACCCTTAGCAAGTTTCAGCCCCTTCAAACTTCGCTGCTTACGTCTTTGCTCTCTACTCTTCCTGACGTTTCTTGTTCAGCTTCTGGTGCTCCAGCATGCTATGGCTGTCCAGGCCGTCGTGTACGCGCTCCCAGCACTGAGCGCAATAGTAGCGGAAGCACATCTCAGACTTGCAGAAGTTGACACCGATGCGTTGAGCGCACATGGAGCAGGCGCAGTCCTCCAAGTAGGGCTCGATTTGCACAACCTTGGTGAAACGGCTGGTCTTGATCTTAACAAAGTTCGTCTTCAGCGCTTTCATGTAGGACTCGCGGCTGGTGAAGCCCACTCTAGCGCTGCCGATCGGATAATCGCAACGGTCTGTGTCCAACGTGACGAACTCAATGTTTCCAAATAGGTCGGACATCACGCGCCCAAGGAACTCCGCCGTCATGATGCCGTGCAGCGCGCCGACAAAGACAACGTGCTTTTCACCGCCGCTGTTCATCTGGTGGGTGTAGTGAGAATCATTGATGCACCAAGGTATGATCTGAACGTTCTTCTTGACGTTGCTGAGCTGCAGCTCATAGAAGTATTCGTAGCTCTGCACTATCATCATGATAGAATCGTCAGGATTGTCGACGTTCTTCTGGCACCGGCTCAGAAGCCTCTTGACATACTTGCCATCCTTAAGAACGATGTGGCAATAGCCGTAGATCTGGTTGCTTCCCGTTGGACTCTTTGTTTTCGGCAAAATAACTCGAGTGCTACCGAGGGCGCTGAAGGCCTTCTGTAATTCGCCAGGTTTAGCCATCAACGGTAGGCCGCCGACAAATACCTTTTGCGAGAATCTAGCATTCTTGTAAACGCGAACTGGCATAGTGCCAGTCCAAACAGCTTCTTTTTCGCTTCTATTAGGTGTTGGCTTCGGTCTGCGAGCACGGTTTGTTCCATTGTGGCCGCTATCAAAGCTCGTGGCGCTGTTTTCACTAGAGGTTTGAATCTCCGTAGTAGCGCTACTAAAGCCGTCACCAGCGCCGCTTAGACTGTTCTCGGGATTGAGACCCCATGATGACCAAGCCCCAGGATCAACCGACGCAAGTAGCTGATTAACCAGTTCGTCGACCGACCAGTTAGAATTTGTGGCGGCAGCGGCTCCGGCAGAATTTTCATCCTCTGATGTTGGAAGACGAGTTTCATTTTTTGTCTGCGTCGTTGGAGCGATTGAAGTGATTTGATTGCTGCCAAAGTCGTTGCCCGTATAGATTGGTGTTGGCGCTGACTGTGACGGCGGCACCTGTGACGTTGGTAGTGTTGCAGGCAGCAGAGTCGGCTGTGGCAGATGGGCGAGGTAGGCAGCCGGCAGATATTGATACGCTGCCAAGTCCGCAAATCCAACGTTTCCTAGCTGCGTCGGAAAGTAAGGCTGTTGGCCGTTCATCCTTTTTGGACTTTGTTTTTTGTTTGTTTTCAGTGAAGAAAAGAACTGAGCTTGAGCCAGAAGCTTTAGGCTGTTAAGGCGTTAAGTCTCTCTTCTAGTCAAACTGCGGGGGGGGTAAAGAAAATGATTTAGGAAGGGAAATAACAGCTTATATACATTCAGTGCACCCTGTCTTCGCTTAAGTGTCTATGGTCGTGGTTACTTAACACCTCAAATCACCCCTCAGCCCCTCCCACCCTTCCAAGTTAAAAAACAAAATTATTTAAATCGATAGTTCAGCCAATCCCACTTAAGCGCCTGCACAGCTGCGACCCGCCCCCATCACCAACGTCTCTATTTTAATAAGAATAGCAAATGAATCGATTTTTTCTATGGCTTGGGTTTGGGCTTGGTTCGGCTGATTCGGTTTGATTTATTTCGGTTAAGCGACTGGTGTGGGTGCACTTATACCTGATGATAAACTTGTTCTATTCAAGACTAGATGGAGGGGCAGTAGCCAGTAGTGTCAAAATTAAATAGTTAAGTTTTTAAAGTTTCTTTTTTCTAACGGATTTTTGTTTTGCGAAGTATCGAAAAATATCGAATACTGTTAAATCTTTTTCAGCCAACTATTCATGGCCTGGCAGCAAAGAAATCTATTACTCGCACTAATTATCGTATTTTTGTGTCATTCTGGAGTCACTGCCAGCAGGCACAGAAGACTCTTCGGAATTGATAATGAGCATCTCACAGAGGAAAATAGTCGTCAGTTTCATGCCGGTATTTGCAACGCTAGCCTGCCTTTAAACGATCATCTGTATCAGTTAATTGGTTGGTGCACTAAATTAGGCCTGGGTAGGCGCTGCTTGTCGCACGGCGTGGCGGCGTGTTTATTCAAAAAGTACATCGATTTGGGCGCGAAGATTGACGCCGCCGATGGCCTAGCTAGTGGCCTATCTAAACGCCAGCAGATATTTTGGGTAATTAAATTTAATTGTCTTGTAACTTCTTTTAAATGGACCCTTTTTATCTGTTTTTACCTTATCTGGATCTTTAATTTATGACTGACTAGATGGCACTTTTTATTACTAAAACAGGAAAATTTGCAAACAGTGGCTACTCTCATAGAGGCTCGCCTATTGGGCAAAGAGCCCAGTGGCGGCATCAAAGGCGCCGCTAGATATGGCATTACCAAGTTTATGCATCTAAGCCCAACTGAATTTCGCGGTAATTAGATTTAAGCATCAAGCTTGCTGCTACGTACCTGCTGATGAATTTATTGACTGACTCGCGATCAATATATTTCTTCTGATTATAAAAAAGCACAGTTCAAACCTGCTATGTGATTGCCTTCTTGCCAGCAAATCTCTGCACTGAGAATAAATTTCTTATAGCTTAAAAGTATCGATTGCTCCTATAAATTCTGTTGCAGGAATATTAACTGTAACGCAATTCAATATCATTGAGTGAAGTAATAATCTATAGAATTTCGTCATTTCGACTAAATGTAATTGTCAATTATAACTCTTCCAAATCACTTTGATATTTATAATGAGCTTGTAAAATTTTTATTTTTATTTCATGTGCATCCAATATTGTCAAATGCATTAGAAATGTTTGTTATGAGTTATATATAAAATCAGTAGTCTGCGTCATTTCTTTATTGTATTATTTAGAGCGCTACCTATCGTCTCTGATTGTGAATGCCAGTGCTACAAAGGTCAATAACGAGGGAACGGAGCCCAAGATCGACGGATTGCGTAAAAAGAGATCCGATTTTGTTTCGCCCGATGTGCTCTCATTTGAAGCCCGTCCGAATCGCATTGATTGGTAAGTTTATTAAATCCTATATTTTAGGTTATTTTCTCAATTTTGGAATTACAAAGTTACGTTACAGAGCCTAAAAGCGGCGAGCAATTCTTGTTGACTAATTGTAACAGCCAATCATAGTACAGCTTTATAGTTACGAGTACAGCCTTATTGGTCCTACTAAACAAACATTTTTTAAATTTTGGTAAGGGCCTTGGTTATTGGCTAGAAGAATCAGCGATAAACCCAAACGTTTGTTGATTTTAGCGGTGACCCAGAAAAATCGATAATCTCACACGCCCAGCCACGCCCACCCCCACCACACGCGCCGGGCAGAATATGAGTGTAGTAAAAAACAGCTAATAGCTACAGCTCTGTGGGGGGGGGGGGCTGGTCGAGGGGGGCTTAGAATGGTGGGAAGGGACTACTGGGGCTAAGCGTTTGTTAATCGAAAGCAAGCCCGCTAATTCAATCTGTCTGCTCTTTACCAACCCCAATTTTATCGACCGTGTTGGGCCAACAATTTCAAATCGAATAACCCCTGAAGTGCTTGCAAAGTGTAGGCCATTAAAAAGTCCGCTTACTTCACGATCACCGCGATCCTTTTTGATTCGTAAACATTCAAATCTTTGAATTTAAGGCAGAATTTTTCGCTATCCAGTTAATATCGAAAATCCCGATTAGCGATGTGGGATTTTTATAGGTTATGTAGTTTTAATTAAAATCCGATTACTATGAATAACAAATTAAATAGTAATTATTGTACGTGTCCTTCTTCGTGTATTTCTCAAATAAATGGTACTCAGGCGCGACTCTAAAGACGTGACCAAAGTGAAGAATCAGGGCGCCTGCGGTGCCTGCTGGGCATTCGCAGTTACTGAAGTGGCCGAGAGCGAATTTGCCGCCGGAGCTTACGGCCCGCTAACCGATTTAAGCGTGCAACAGGTGACAGATTGTACGTCTGGTTCCGCCGGCTGCGGCGGCGGCGATATCTGTCACACCGCTTCATACTACTCAGTGAGTAGCGATATAAACTTTGTATAAACTTTAATTTCACAAGCTCGAAGTTTCACATCGTCCAGGACGAGGAGTTTTCTGATTTAGTCAATTTTATTGGTGTAAAGTTTCGAGCTTTTGCCCAATTCGATGAAATATGAAATTTCGAGTTTGTGAAAGCGAACAGTGACACACTAAAAGCGGGGGGGGGTCGAACCTCGTGCAGGCAGACTGAGACCTGACTTTTGACTTGTTTGCCTTCGTCAGTGAATCATTTCTAGTTATGTGCGAGATTTTACGATACGCATTTTTATTCGTCTACTTCTCTCAGTAGTCTAAACTGAATCTTGTACAAGATCCATTACGACTGCATTGTTGTGATTTTTATTAAACAAGTTTAAAATTGAATGACACAATCAAGCTCTTTCAATTACTAAACAAAAACTCGAAAACAGCTGATTCATCTATAAACATTCAGACGCTTAATCTGACATTTCTATTTTGCTTTCATCAGCAGGGAGGTGGCAAAAGAATCGTTCAAGACAGTCTCTATCCGTATGTTGGCAAAAACGAGCCCTGCCGACAGGTTACTGGTGGCTATCAGGTTGGCACTACTAATGTGCTGTGTCGGAAGTGAGTTGCGATCGACAGCTTTTTTGTTTATATAATTTATTGTCAAGCTTTAATGGGATTATACGATAAATATCATATTGATTGTAAGAATTTTACTGCGAGGATACTTGACTGTCAGTGACCCTTAGCCACATATTGCCAAGACTTGCGGGGGCCGTAGCCCAGTGGTCTGGCGCAGCGCTCTGGTGTGCCAGCGGCCCAGGCTCGATTCCAAGTGCAGTCGCATTAATTTGGGGCTGAATTGGAATCTCGGCTTGGCTCGGCTCGTGCAATTAACAGCCTTGAGAGCCAACCCCCAAGGCACAGTGAAGTGTACATGCCCCTAACGATAAATAAAGTTTAGGGCCGCTGTACACTCCTGTGTGTGTGCCTGTGCGTGTGACTGCGTACCTATCCGCGCGCTTGTGCGCCTGCTCAGGGGAGTCGGCGGAATGGGCAGTAATGCCTCTTGCCGGTTGTGTGACGACAATGTCGCTTAAAGTGTGCCAGGGTGCACACAAGCCCCTGCCTCTAACTGAACTAAACCTACCAAGACTTAAGATTATATGAATATATAGCATCTATGGCATTAACATTAGCCACCATCTAAATGTAATCTACATGTATGTCCTCCGTTATTTTTCACTGACAGTCAAATCTCAACTGGTAGTCAATTGTCACTTACAGTAGAATGTCAATTGTCGTTTTACGGTAGACCCAGTTTTACCAGCCCTATCACTCGTGTCACCGGCTTCTTGTCAGCATGGTATCGAACGAGGACGCCCTCCCTGACCATCTGTGGCGCCGCGGCACCGCTGCCGTGGCAGTGGACGGTCACATGTGGCAATACTACGTAGACGGCACCATCGTGCACAACTGCGACACCCAGTTGAATCACGCCGTTCAGATTGTTGGCTACGATCTAACTAGCGATATTGTGCCATTCTATCTGGTGCGTAACTCCTGGGGCTCCGACTGGGGCATGTCAGGCTACCTGCAGATCGCCAGGGCCTCAACATGTGCGGCATTGCCAAACAGGTTGTCACGTTTGGCGTTTCAACTGATTGACAGAGTTTGAACAACCCGTATATGCTACTCTTAAGTAGCTGTATAGAGACTGGTTATTGATTTCGTTAGATCTGTAGGAAACAGCCCATTGAAACGTTATCGTGACAAGAATCGCTAAAGAATCATTGTGAACAACTGACTATAGGCGACTCACTCTTGTGACTTTTTACGATTCTAACGACTCTAATGCGACGGAGAGGCGGTTGTTAAGTCGGTTGTTAAGTTGTACTACTGGACTACTCAAGTAGACTAAATAGAGTTGTTATAAATGCGAAATTCATAAAGTGACACAGGTGCGCTTTGGACGCAACTCTGTGGTTCTACAGCGACTCCAGCACGCA
>NIVC01000487.1:313152-456297 GCA_002269645.1 Macrostomum lignano | reverse complement strand
AGTAAAGCAGTTTCAGAAAATAGAAAAATTGGGCGTTGTTGGCCCTCGCGGATAAGTGAAAAATTAGGAATTCGGGAAAACAGAAGCACTTTGGTTTGCGGGGATTTTCTGAGCAATCCCGGCAAAATCCTGCATCAATGGTGGGCCGGCCTGCGGTGGAGGGGTCCCCGCAGATCCCGCCTTGAGCTGGGTGTGGCTCTCGATGGGTGGGACTTGAAGAAGAAGTCTCATTTCTCCGCCCAAAATGCAACAACACTCTGCCACTCCCATCTCCCTTGCCTCCCGGCTCCACGCACCAAAAAGCGAGAGAGAGAGAGAGAGAGAGAAGAGAGAGAGAGAGAGCAGTGAATTCGCAAAACTGCTTGCTGGCCCGTTCGTTGGCTTGAAGCAGAAAAAACAAAGGAAGAAGACAAATAAGAAAGGCGGAGCCCAGTTTTGCGTGGCCCGACTCGAGCAGATGAGCAGCAGTTTGCATTGAGTCCCTTTTTTACCGTTTTTTCCTTTGTCTAATCTGCCTCTCCCATCTGCACTGAAGCTGCATGCCTCTCCTACTTGGCAAGGCTGTGTGGCAGGCAGAAACCTGTACCATGCCTCCTATACATGCCATGGTTTCCAAGTGCTCTCCCCCCCCCCCCAAACAGCCTCTTTATCTGGTGGAATGCGCAGATATGCGCGCAACTGCCCAGCAGCCCAACAATAATGCCTGTATATACGCATAGAAGTATTGCAATAGTTTGTATATCAGACCCGTTCGCAGTTGCGTCTGTATGTATGTCTGTGCAGCAGCAAGCCATCAATGCAGCTTTAGCTCTGGCACACATGATGGGAGCTGCGGCGGAGGCAGGCCGCCGGCCCTGTTTTGCAGTTAATCTTGCCATAGCGTGAATGCTGAATTTTGTCAATTTTGCTGCGTAAATTTACACTATATATAGTTAGTTTTATTTTATAGTTCTGGGGCGTTTCTGGCGCGATTCAAGACGCAGCATTTCTTTGCTTAGAAATAAGTTTCCATAGTCCATCGTGTTTTTGCTCCCATGTAGGATTTATATAATATTGCCATTGAGCTAACAAAATTAGCTATCAGGTGCTCAAAGTGCTAACCCTGTACTCAATGACACTGTTTGGCAGCGCTCCAAGTTGCTGTCTCGGGTGCTGCATATTCTCACACCTATATTAGGCAATTACGAAACTGTCTGGCTAGTTATTGGGGACAGGGACTTCTTCGTAATGCTGCTGCACCGCGCTTACCCACTGCACTACCGAACTAGCTAGCGTATTCATGGAACCTGTTCGTTCATCATCATTGCCGATCTAAGGATGGGGGTGCCATAAAAAAGGCCTCTCTAAATGTTCACATAGTTGCATGCAGTGTTCTCGCTGGTAGGCAGCAGCCCTGCACGATGGCTAAGCTGAGGAGAGACAGGAGATAGAAGGGAGAAAAAAGAAGGGAAAGAAATTCAAATGCGCAGTATAGTGAGGGATAACTGCGCTATCTGTACCCGCGCGATGCACTGCTTTGGCAATAGAAGAGAATGCGAGGGGTAGGATAGGAGAGTAAGGGGAGAGGGAGAGTGGAGTGGCGGGAGCGAGAAGGTGGGCAGCAGCCGGAGCGGGGGTTGGTGGTGGCGTGGAATGCGATCAATGCGCAAAAGTGCAGGTCGCCCCAATGCTCGGGATCGGCGCTTCGTATCGCCGGCCTCCGCTCCCGTCCCACTCGTGTTCCTCTTCCTTCTCTCCTCTCCCCTCCTCCCCCAGCTCTCTTCCGTCTCCTCTCCTCGTTGCTTTCCCCTCCCCATTTTCTGCTTTGGGCGTGGATGAGGCAAAGCAGCGATCAGGGTGTGTCACCCCAGCAACTGGGCTCGAGCCGGTCGGGCGTCCCATCCATGTAGAGGGGCTGCCGTGCAGGGCAGAGTGCGGGATGCCGAGGCGGAGAAATGTTTTTGGCGTCGGCTGGCGGCCAGATAGCAAAATGCCGATTTGTCTACTGGTTTGCTGTGAGTAGTGCGTGAGGAAAAATGAGCAGCATTTTTTCTTGAATTTTTTTCGGCTACGAGCTGGGGCGCACAATAAGCTAGTGCGCATGTGTATTTAAATACGATGGACACAAGTGCGTCAAGGAACTGCGTGATGTAACAACGATCCAATGCAGTTGTTTAAGGTGTTATATCATGCGTGCAAAAAACCATTTTAAACAAACGATGATTAGCGTTGGCTATAAATATAAATAAAATACCGGTAGAACTACGGTATAAAAACGTTCATACAATAGTTTAAGCTTTGCAGAAGAATTAATTAAGAAATTAGGACTTTGCTTTCAGGGTGGATTGAGCTTTGAGTTAGATTTGCTCATCAATTGATGAGCCAGATTTGCAGGTGCATTGAGGAGCCATGCAGATTTGCAGGTGCATTGAGAAGCCATGCAGATTTGCAGGTGCATTGAGGAGTCGTGCAGATTTGCAGGTGCATTGAGGAGCCATGCAGATTTGCAGGTGCATTGAGGAGCCATGCAGATTTGCAGGTGCATTGAGGAGCCATGCAGATTTGCAGGTGCATTGAGGAGCCATGCAGATTTGCAGGTGCATTGAGGAGCCATGCAGATTTGCAGGTGCATTGAGGAGCCATGCAGATTTGCAGGTGCATTGAGGAGTCGTGCAGATTTCCAGGTGCATTGAGGAGCCATATGCTAGCAAAAAACCACTTCAACTTTTTTGCATTGAGGAGCCAGTGAAATATCATAAAAATTCATTAAAAAGCTTGTTTATCGCTCGCGAATTTTCCGGTCCCAAAAACTGATCGCATAGCTAATACGATGCACTATCGAATTCTTAATGAAGCAAGGCATGCCTCAACTGGCAGTTGTCACTGCTGGTGGTGCACAGTTGAGAACTTAACTCATGCTGTTACGTGGCACAAAAGTGAAGCAATGTATTTAATGCTAGCTTCAGCATCGAGTTCAGGAACTACGCAAGCATGCCAAAGTTCATTTGTCGTGGCCTCCTGCTGATCACCAGCCGGTTGATGAACTCTTGGGGCAGCTGCTGCCAGCGATGCGCAACCGCCTGTCGCAACTGTTCGGCATTCTGCGGGGTATCCTGCTGAGCTCTTCGCTTTACAAACTCCCAGACATGCTCGATGGGGCTCATGTCTGGAGAGAAAGCTTTTGACAGCCTTTTTAATGTGCGAATGCCGAGCTGCATTCTCCTCAGCAGCTGCACGCGGTGTGCGGCGCAGCGTAATAGTCATCTTAAAGAATGCAGCAGGCCGCCAATGGTTGCCGAAGCAAATGGCCGAAACAGCTCTCCTGCTTACTCGTACATAGGTGAAGAATGAGCTTATGAAAGTGACCTGCAAGACCTTTCGACGATGTGAATTTTCTTGCTTATGAAGTTCGAGATTGTAAAGTTTCAACCTAAATAAAGTTTCGAGCAATTATGAAATTTCGAGCTTGTAAAAGTATCTCATCATCTCTTTCGACGATGTGAAATTTCGTGCTTGTAAAACGCCCTTGTCAATGTCATCGGGCTGTAACTTCGAGACGCATGGCTGATTCGGAGCATATATTTAGTGCTTGTCCATGTATGTACATGTAGAGGAGGCGAGGAAATTAACTGTATGCGCGAGGTGCCTCAAGTTTCTAGCAAAGCGCTATCTCATCACTTCATCCTTCCGTTCGGCGCATGCATATTTACACTACGGCCGTTGCTGTGCGTGGTGCTCAGACAGCCTTTAATTTTGACACTGTTCAGAGATGGATGATGCCTGAAGTGCGTTCTGATCGAGTTCTGTACATGTCCATCGCATAATACACTTTCCTAAATGTACCTCCTAAACTGGCACTGACAGCGACATGTGTCCCTAGCTTGATTTTATTCCCCTGACACTGTACATGTATTTTACTCGCGTCACACCATGCAATTCAACAAGGACGACCTACATGTAAATAGCAGCACCTTAACTCGTGCTACCCCTTCTCACTTTTTTTTTTAGAGGCAGGGGGTTGTGTGCACCCTGGCGCACTTTAAGCGACATGGGCACACAACCGGCGAGAGGCATTACTGCCCATTCCGCCGACTCCCCTGAGCAGGCATACAAGCGCGCGGATACGTACGCAGGCACACACTCACACAGGAGTGTACAGCGGCCCTAACTTTATATTATCGTTAGGCATGTACACTTCACTGCGCCTTGAGAGGTTGGCTCTCAAGGCCGTTAATTGCACGAGCAGAGCCAAGCCGAGATTCCAATTCAGCCCCAAATTAATGTGACTGCACTTGGAATCGAGCCTGGGTCGCTGGCACACCAGAGCAGCTGCGCTACCGCTGGGCTACGGCCCCCACCCCTTCTCACAGTCTGTATTGTGACTACATATATAAGTAAGTTTATCTTCTAACATGTACATATACGCGTAATAGCGCGCGTTGATTAATCCATCCATCCAGTAACCATGCAAATACATGTACAGTCTGTAAATCAGCACAGATATATTTACTACTCATGTGGTTATCGACTTTCCTTGTTTAATATGCTACTAAAATTTCTAAAAGTTAAGAGAATTACTAGCGATATGAATTATCCGTAAATAAAAGGACGCTCTAGATTTTGTTTAAATACTTGAAATTTAAACAGCGTCGTATTGAAATTCAAATGAAAAAATTCAGTTCATTTTTATAGGCCGATACGGGACAAAATAATTTAAAGAAGCTACTTGCTAACTTGGAAACCTGGCAACTGGTCAAAATTGTTTTTTAAATTATCGTGTTGAACACTTTAAAGAGTCTTAAGTTCTCAAAATAGTCTAACATTAGATTGCATTGGTAAATTTCGCTAAAACAACAATTAAAGTTTTATCTGCATGGTTACCAACATACAACATCCCTATACTTCACCGCAATTGCTGTATTTCCTTTTCCGTAAAAATTATTCCCTTTCAGCCTCCTTGAATGGCAGCAGTTTTTCACAGATTAATTCTATTTCTGGTTTTTTAGTTTATTATTTTATATACCAATTATTTATTTATTTAAGTTAACGATGTTGCTAAAACCAACACAAATTAGTATAACCAGCAGCTATTTAATAACCAGAAATGTTCGAAACCATTAGAAATTAAATAAGAAATTAAATAAGAATAAATTAAATAAAATTAAATTTTCTTTTGTTGCTGCTTGCTGCAACATTACAACTAATACTTGATAAAAGCAATGTATTTTTAGGGCAGATGAGTTTGTAAATTTCTCATTTTTTGGTAAATTTTCATTATATCTAATTAAATTAATGCCTGAATCACAAAAAGTTATATTGATTCATCATTTAATTATGCTGGTATAGACCAACCTATGCAAGACATTGTTTTTGAAAGTCTAGAAGCACTAATTAATTCAATAAAATCATGCATACAACACCCTCAGTGATTTAGTAACCATGTATATGAAAAAGGCTAAAATGACCCTAAATGCAGCAATATTGTATTTGTATTTGATTAACTATAAAATTCGTTTATTTTATTTAACTGTTTCTTTCGAGTAAAGTCCAATAAGGAAAAACAATTCTAACAATTTTACAAGAAGTTTAGTACTATCTATGGAATGCATGTCTAGGAATTTATTCTATCATAAGGAACATTTTCTTGGTATAGTTTATTTAACTAGAAGCAAATGTAGATTTTTTATTTGGCAAAGTTATATCTAAAAGTTTAAGCCATTAAATCAGTGTTAAATTATTAACTGACTTTCTATTAAAGTAAAAAGAAGGTTGCTTTGATTTTTTTAGCAACAAAAATAACAACACAACTAATAATAATATTAATACTAATAAAATAGATGCTCTTCCATTTCATCTAAATGACTTGCATGCTCTATTGGCCGAGCTAGCAGCAGCAGCAGCAGCATGGCTCTGGTTCCAGCCTATCAGGGCCGCCTGCCCCAGCCAGTGCTGCCCGGCCTGGTGGCTGTCGGCCGATTCGATGGCCGCTCCGACACTCTCGTGTGCGCCGCCAACTCCGGCAAGCTGATGCTGCTCAGTCCCGGGCAGCAGCAGTCTGGCCCAGTTGCCATGGAAACAGACACCGGCCTGCCGGTGCAGATTTTGAATATGGAGCAGCCGGTGCTATCGATGTGCGCCGGCCGGCTGCTCGATTCGGCGTCACGTGACGCTCTAGTGATTGGCACGGCAACTGACATGCTGGTGTACGACGTGCACAGGTGAGTAAGCTGGGAAAAAGAACTTGATTACTCTTCTCTTCTAAGTATAAAGTTAGCGTTGAAACCTGTTTGGTTCACTGTAAAAATATCGTTTTTAGCTCGCAGTTTTTTCAAATTAAAAAAACTTGTACTTTTTTTACTGTCTTGACTGTATCTGCTGACCGTCTCACCTGTATTTGCTGACTGTCTCACCTGTATTTGCTGACTGTCTCACCTGTATTTGCTGACTGTCTCACCTGTATTTGCTGACTGTCTCACCTGTATTTGCTGACTGTCTCACCTGTATTTGCTGACTGTCTTGACTGTATTTGCCGACTGTCTTAACTGTATTTGCCGACTGTCTTGACTGTATTTGCCGACTGTCTTGACTGTATTTGCCGACTGTCTTGACTGTATTTGCCGACTGTCTTGACTGTATTTGCCGACTGTCTCACCTGTATTTGCTGACTGTCTCACCTGTATTTGCCGACTGTCTCACCTGTATTTGCTGACTGTCTCACCTGTATTTGCTGACTGTCTCACCTGTATCTGCTGACTGTCTCACCTGTATTTGCTGACTGTCTCACCTGTATTTGCTGACTGTCTCACCTGTATTTGCCGACTGTCTCACCTGAATTTGCTGACTGTCTCACCTGTATTTGCCGACTGTCTAACCTGAATTTGCTGACTGTCTCACCTGTATTTGCCGACTGTCTCACCTGTATTTGCCGACTGTCTTGACTGTATTTGCCGACTGTCTCACCTGTATTTGCTGACTGTCTCACCTGTATCTGCTGACTGTCTCACCTGCATTTGCCGACTGTCTCACCTGTATTTGCTGACTGTCTCACCTGTATTTGCTGACTGTCTCACCTGTATTTGCTGACTGTCTCACCTGTATTTGCCGACTGTCTCACCTGTATTTGCTGACTGTCTCACCTGTATTTGCTGACTGTCTCACCTGTATTTGCTGACTGTCTCACCTGTATTTGCCGACTGTCTCACCTGTATTTGCCGACTGTCTCACCTGTATTTGCTGACTGTCTTGACTGCCCCCCTCTCCTGTTCAACAGGAATGCGGACCTTTTCAACCGTCCCGTGCCTGACGGCGCTTTCGCCGTAGTCGTCAGCCAATCGGGAGACGGCAGCGGCGGTGGCGAGCCCGGCAGACAGCAGCAGCAGAAGCAGGGAAAAACTCGCCGAGTGGCCATCGCCGGTGGCAACTGCACCCTGCTTGGCTTCGATTCCAGCGGTGCCGAGGCCTACTGGAGCGTCACTGGCGACCGAGTCACCTCCATGACTGCCGGAAAATTCCTCGGCGACGAGGCTGGCGAACTGCTGCTAGTTGGCAGCGAAGATTTCGAGCTTCGTCTGTTTCGCGACGACGCGATCGCGCGTGAATTCACTGAGACCGACTCGCCTGTGGCTCTGCTGGCGCTGCCCGACTCGCCCCGGTTCGCCTACGCCCTGGCCAACGGCACCGTTGGGGTGTACGAGCGCTCCAAGCGGCTGTGGCGGATCAAGTCCAAACACCGGCCAGTGGCGTTGGCCGCCTTCGATTTGGACAGCGACGGCCAGGTTGAACTGCTGGTGGGCTGGAGCGGCGGCAAAGTCGACGCCCGCCGGGTAGCCACTGGCGAAGTTGTGTTCAGGGTGAGCGTTGGGCATTTTTATTTCCGGTTTTGCTGCCGCAAACGCTTCCGATTGCGCCAATTAGAGCACATACGATTGATCAGTTCATACTCTTCCTGTTGTGATTGCGCATGCACTTCCGGTTGTGTCTATGCATGCACTTCCGGTTGTGTCTATGCATGCACTTCCGGTTGTGTCTATGCATGCACTTCCGGTTGTGTCTATGCATGCACTTCCGGTTGTGTCTATGCATGCACTTCCAGTTGTGTCTATGCATGCACTTCCGGTTGTGTCTATGCATGCACTTCCAGTTGTGTCTATGCATGCACTTCCAGTTGTGTCTATGCATGCACTTCCGGTTGTGTCTATGCATGCACTTCCAGTTGTGTCTATGCATGCACTTCCGGTTGTGTCTATGCATGCACTTCCAGTTGTGTCTATGCATGCACTTCCGGTTGTGTCTATGCATGCACTTCCGGTTGTGTCTATGCATGCACTTCCGGTTGTGTCTATTCATGCACTTCCAGTTGTGTCTATGCATGCACTTCCGGTTGTGTCTATGCATGCACTTCCGGTTGTGTCTATGCATGCACTTCCAGTTGTGTCTATGCATGCACTTCCGGTTGTGTCTATTCATGCACTTCCAGTTGTGTCTATGCATGCACTTCCGCTTGTATCTATGCATGCACTTCCGGTTGTGTCTATGCATGAACTTCCGTGATCGAAGTAAGCAAGGTAATAGAATAGAATAACTAACTATCCTAGAAAAATGGAAACGCCCTCTGTGAACCGCAGGACCAGGGTCCGAGTCCCGTGGCCGGATTGGCCGTGGCCGATCTTCGCGGCGACGGCCGACCGCCTCTCCTCACTATTGTCGGCGTTGAGGGCGACTTGCGGGCATTCGACGCGGTGCCGCAGCACCTGGCCGCGTCGCTGCTTCGCGCCACCCTGGGGGAAGACGCGCCGGGCTCGATGCGCTCGCTGATGCAGTACAAGCAGAGCCTGGGCCTGGAGCTGCGCAACTACGCTGATCAGAAGAAGCGGGGAGGGGCAGGCGGCGACGGCAGCGATGGCGGCGACGGCGGCATGCGTAGGATTGGCTCGGGTGTCAACTTCGAAGGCACTCTGCGCGTTGCCATGGGAACAGCTGGTGCCGAAGCGTCGGTGATACCAGCCAATACGCAGCTCAGCAGCAGCCTCAGCGTTGAAGCCGACGCAGTGGTGCTGAGCGTTTCGACTTCCAACGAAACCGTGGTCAGGGCGCTGGCCGTCTTTGCTGAGGGCCTCTTCGAAGAAGGCGAATCGCTTGTGGCGCACCCGCCCGCCAATCAGGTAGGCGTTTGAGCGGCTGTCTTGGGATGAAGCAGATCCGGGGTGAGGAAGATCCGGGGTGAAGGAAATCCGGGGTGAGGGGCATCCGGGGTGAGGGGGTGATGGACATCCGGGATGAGGGACATCCGGGGTGAGGGACATCCGGGGTGATGGACATCTGGGACGAGGGACATCCGGGGTGAGGGACATCCGGGGTGATGGACATCCGGGATGAGGGACATCCGGGGTGATAGAGATCCGGGGTGATGGAGATCCGGGGTGAGGAGGATGAGGCATATTGTGTGCGGTCTAATCCAGCTTGCCCCCTAAAACCGGCAGGTGAGCAGCCAGCTCGCGCTGGCCATCCGGCCCAGCCGCAACGCAGCGGTGGATTTGCACCTGAAATGCCTGGTCGGACAGCGCGGCAGCGTGGCTCAGTTCCACGTATTCGAGGCCTCCCGCCTGCTGCCCCGCTTCGCCACATTCGCCTGGCTGGGCACCGCGGATGAGGCGGCGAGTGCGGCCGAAGCCCCGGCCGGCTGGGTCCGGTTCCGCCTGGCCGAGCGGCCTCAGCGGCTGGCCATGTGGATCAACAACAGCTTCCTGCTGCCGTCGAAGGCCACCGCGGCGGCCGAGAGCGGCTCGTTCCGCTTCCGCTGCGTCCGCACTGGCCGCCTGCTGAGCATCGAAACTCGCTCACCCGCCGCCGAGCCGATGGCCACAGTCGGCGTTGACTCGCTCGAATTGGCCGCCGAAGTTGTCGCATCGTTGGCGGATTTCCTCGGTCTGGACGATCTGGCCAGCGAGGCCAGCTTCCCCGGCCTGTCCGAGCAGCTGGACGGCCTGGCCAGCCGCGTCCGACAGCTCGAGGCTGGACAGGCGCGCTTGGCGGCCGATCAGGCGGACAGCTCCGGCCTGGTGCGCAGCTTGGCGGTGCGGGCCGAGGACTCCCGACTGCTGGGCGACATGGCCAACACGCGGCAGGCTTACGCCGACCTGCTGCGCGTCAACCGCGGCCTGGTGGCCTCGCACCGCGCCAGAGCCGACGCGCACGCCTCCCTGGTTGGCGCGCTCAAACAGGTGGGCCTGGTGATTCAGCAGGGCGCCGCACTGCGCACCGGCCGCTACCGGGCCCAGGTGGTGGCCCAGTGCCGGGCAGCTGTGCAGGAGCGCGAGTTCGGCCTCATCTATCAGGTCATCTGCTCCGGAGCGGCTTAGGGGCTTTTTCGGGTGGGTAAACAGCCCGAGTAACTATGCTGATATGATTGCCTCGTCATCTACTTAGAAATTAAAGCTTACTTATACTGCTTACTACTGAAGCAAAAAGTAGGTTGATAGCGAATTATGAGTATAATGTGAGATAAACTGGTGCTTCCTTCGGTTTGAACTTCCATATTTCCATCGATGCTTCCTGTGTTTTGAATTTTATATCAATGTTTATATTTATGATGCTTATAACAAACTATTGGTGCTGCTGTACGACCGAGACTAAGACTTAATAAATATTACCCAGTACATGGCAATTCTCAACGAAGTATGTTTTTATTCAGTTTTAAACTTTTAATTTTATATTAAAAAGTTTCACCCAACTAAATTGAATTTTTTAAAGACGTAATATGAGCTTTTTAAAGCCATGACAAATGACCAATCATCGACTTTTGAGTCGTTTCGGATTCCTTTTAGATCATGTATGATTCCTAATTTGGACACCTTAGTTTGATCTTCCACACTGCATTAATCTGAGCACTCTAGCTGACTCAGGACTCGCTCAGTTCCCAATTAGAGTACTATAGCCCCCCAATCTAGTCACACTGAATCAGTCTGAGCACTCTAGCTGACTCAGGACTCGCTCAGTTCCCGATTAGAGCACTGTAACCCACAATCTAGTCACACTGAATCAGTCTGAGCACTCTAGCTGACTCAGGACTCGCTCAGTTCCCGATTAGAGCACTGTAACCCACAATCTAGTCACACTGAATCAGTCTGAGCACTCTAGCTGACTCAGGACTCGCTCAGTTCCCGATTAGAGCACTGTAACCCACAATCTAGTCACACTGAATCAGTCTGAGCACTCTAGCTGACTCAGGACTCACTCAGTTCCTAATTAGAGCACTATAACCCACAATCTAGTCACACTGAATCAGTCTGAGCACTCTAGCTAAGACACACTGAGCAGCATGAGCATGAGTAGAGGTATCATATTAAAGAGGCTCAATTTTCGTCACTAAGCTTTTAGTTAATAATTTAGTTAATAGCAATTAGCAGAATTGACTTAGCAGCCGTATATTTGAACTTACCTACCTAAGTCGTGTGCAAATATACTTACAGTAGTATGATTATGAGTTTTCTCTTAGGAATTGATGGCCAATCATCCGCTCTACGCATTTGTCCAATCAGAGACGAGCTCCGACGTTATTAGCCTCTAGAAGCAGTTTGACTGCCAAGCAATATAGATAGCCACTGCAGCCAGCGGCCAGGGCTTCAATGATATTTTTTGGTAGCAGAGAGAGCTCTGCCCAGCCGGCGCATCTATTTGTCCTGCCCAACACAGCCAGCTCTGGGGTGAGTGCGCCTGGCCTAATCGGCCCGTCTTAGCTGGGGGGGGGGAGATTTCTGCCGCAATTTGCAGTCGCTTTTTGGACTCTATTTCTCGGCATAGGGTAATCAGGGGCGATGGAGCTGGGCGAACTAATTTGGAAGGCTGCGATTGAGAGAGAGAAGGGAGCGGGGGTGAGTCAGTCTGAGTTCCTTCTGTGGCCTCATCATCATTAGCTGCCAGCTGGAATATCTATCTATCTATCTATCTATCTATCTATCTATCTATCTATCTATCTATCTATCTATCTATCTATCTATCTATCTATCTATCTATCTATCTATCTATCTATCTATCTATCTATCTATCTATCTATCTATCTATCTATCTATCTATCTATCTATCTATCTATCTATCTATCTATCTATCTATCTATCTATCTATCTATCTATCTATCTATCTATCTATCTATCTATCTATCTATCTATCTATCTATCTATCTATTTATAAATTCAGCGCACCCAGTCAGGTGCTGCAAGTGCTCTCTATGCATTCCCAACTGGCAGGGCATTAGCGGTTGACATGGGACAGGAATTCCATCGCTACTAGACGGCAGGCAGAGGCTTCGTCGCTGTCCCACCTTCCAGCAGCTGCGGCCACCGACCGAAGCGTGTGGAATCATTCATTTCGGCCCCGACCGGGCCTCTATCTGTTATAACGGCGACTTCCCTCTTCTTTCATCAATAGTCCCCAGCCTCTTTCATCGCGTCGACCCGGCCCCGCTCCACATGGCTCTGATTGCGCCGCAAATAAATTCATTCGTTTTCATTCGCCTTCTTCCCGCTCTTCCCCGCCTCCCGATCCCGGAACTGGGGTGGCCCAGCATGTGCACCGTCCGACAAAGCGACTTTCAACGCCCGAAGGCAGACGAAGTGGGGGACAGGCATGTGTTTCGGGTCAGGCGGTGCTGCCGCTGCTTGGGATCGGGGATCGCGGACGGGACAGCCGAGTTGGAGTTGACAAGCGGCCGCCAGTTGTCGCCGGCAGAAGCAGCAGACCGTCGCCCCCCTTCTTGGCTGCCCCCCCCCTGCCTGTCCCATGCGGATGGGGAGGGGATGGGAATCGCATCATCTCCAGTCACAGCCTCCGGCCATCCTCATCTGTCCTCTTCTAGCTCATCAGCTCGGACTAGGACTGTATGGGGCTCTCCTTGCTCTCTTCTCTCTCCTTCTCGGTGTTAATTGAAATTCGAGCCATGATGAGGCGCGTAGCCAAGTGCCCGACCATACCCAGCAGCTTTTTATTCCCTTCTTCCCGTTTCAAGTTAATTTTTTGAAGCCCCGGAGGGTATCACTGCGGCGGCTTATTGATCCGTATTGGCTGGGGCCTGGGGGGGGGGGTGGGGGAGCCGCGGCAAAGTGCAAAAATGCAGGGCTCTGACGCAAGCGGCGGCGACCAGTGTTGCTCGTTCGCTAGCAGAGATCGATAGCCCCCCCCTTCCCCAGGCCTCTCTCCGCCGAACTTTGCTGCCACTGCGAATTTAAACAAATTAACGGTTTTTACCTCAAGGGCCGGATGTGAAGAATCCAGCTCATGGCTGCGGGTCGGATGAGAGAGGAAAGGAAAGGAATAGAGGAGAGAGAGAGAGAGAGAGAAGGAAAGATGAGATGAGAGATTAAAGGAGAGAAATGAAAGAGGAAAGGAGAGACAGGAGAGAGGAGAGGAGAGAGGAGAGGAGAAGATAGATGAGATGAGAGATTAAATGAGAGAAGCTGAGAGTAAAGGGGAGGGGAGAGGAGAGGGGAGAGGAGAGAGGAGAGAGAGGAGAGGAGAGGAGAGAGGAGAGAAGAGAGAAGAGGGGAAATGAGAGAGGAGAGAGAAAGGAGAGAAGAGAGGAGAGAAGACCGAATTAGTGAGAGAGGAGAGAGGGAGAGCTGAGAAGAGACACAAACCTTGACCGGGCCGGATTGCTATTGTGAAGTTTCAAAAGACCCGATGGCCGGATAGAGAGGCTTCGCAGACCGCATGTGATCCTTCCTTTATTTTTCTTCGAATCTGTGAAAAGCAGAACTCAGTTTCAGCAATGCCATCAGCTTTCGATTCGGAAGAATGAAGGATTAATAACTTTTTAGCATCTGCTAAATATCAGCAGCGCCAATTGTAAGTCTTATAAATCTCAGTCTATTTTTTCCTCAAGCACTCTACCGAGGTGACTGTGGCTCTCCCCCAGTACGCACACTGAGCCAAGGTGTGTTAAGATTAATAGAGAATTTTCTTCTGCTCCTAGAAGCCAAAGCAGCAATAGCCAATTCTTTTTGCTAATTCCATTTCTATATTTCGAGAACAAGAAACTCTTCTAACCGCGCTGAGATCGATTTTAACAATCTCCCCGGATCGTCTGTCGGACGGCTAGCTAGCTCTGGGGTGCCGTGTGCACAGACTGGCGCCAGCTCCAGGGCTGCAAGTGGAGCTGCAAGGGCTGCACGGAGCGGAGACACTTTTGGAAACAAATAAAAAAGTTTCCTTGGCTCCTTGGCTTAGCATTGATATGCGGCGCGCAACGGCCGACACAATTCATATACCTTAGTAGTATTAGTAGAGAGAAATATTAGGGGGAATTGAAGATGCTTTCAAGCTAAATAATGTTGTAAGACAGTTAATAAAAGAATTGAACTTGGATGATTCTCTTTAGTACTTACGAGCGTATACTTATCCGGTGAGTATGGAATGTTCTTTCTATAAAAACTTTGTTTCTTAGGACATCGTGCACTTTAAAGAAAGTTTTCTAATTCAGGTACTCGTATAAGATATAAGGAAACTCATGATATATGACAGATTTGTGAGTGTGTCTGACAGATTGGTGAGGGTGTCTGACAGATTGGTGAGCGTGTCTGACAGATTGGTGAGGGTGTCTGACAGATTGATGAGGGTGTCTGACAGATTGATGAGGGTGTCTGACAGATTGGTGAGGGTGTCTGACAGATTGGTGGGTGTGTCTGACAGATTGGTGAGGGTGTCTGACAGATTGGTGAGGGTGTCTGACAGATTGCTGAGGGTGTCTGACGGATTGGTGAGTGTGTCTGTCAGATCAGAGCTGTTTCTGTCAGATTGATGAGGCTGTCAGGCTGGGAAGCGACCAACTTGTCCTCAATGCTAGCATGAATCTCATATTGAATGTGGTTACAAAAGACAGTACTGAGACGCTGAAACCAATAAAAAAGTACAGAATGTACTGCAATCAAAATGATCAGCACTGTGCCGATTCCGGGCGGAGTCCCGTCACGTCGAACGTCTGGCCGGCGCAGCCAAAGCCGCCGGTGACCAGCAGCAGGAAGGCGCGGCTGCCGCAGCCGGCGTCGCGCTGGTAGGCGCAGACACCGCTTGACTTGCGCAGCCGGCCCGGCCGGCGGTAGGCGGAGCCGGGGCCCTCCTCGGGCAGCAGGTGCTTCATCAGCAGCACGTCCGGTCGGAACTCGCGCCCGCCCAGCTCGGCCAGGCGGCTGCCGTTGCGGGCGTCGAAGACGAGCACCCGGTTGGCGCCTGCGTCGCAGACAAACAGCAGGCCGCGCGGATCGACGGCAAGGTCGGTGACGCGGCGGAAGCTCGAGCCCGGCTTGGAAGGCAGGCTAAATGTGCACCGGGCGTCTGCCGGTTGCGGAACCCAGCGCGTCCCGTCCAGCTGCTCGGCCTCATCGTCTGTCTCCGCCTCATCATCATCGTCATCCTCCTCATCGAAGCCGGCGTCGGAGACGTCCACCGCCCAGACGCGGCGTCTGGAGGCCAGGAAAAATCTGTGGCCGGCCTGCCAGTGCACCAGCGTGTGGCAACCCGCCGGACCCTCGGCGACGCCGTTTTCCTCTTCGTCGTCATCTTCGTCGCCGTCGCCGTCGTTGTCGTCCGAACCTCCTGAGTCTAGTTCATCATCGTCGTTTAAATCGTCAAAGTCGTCGTCAGCCGCCGCTTCTGCCGCTGAGCCGGCAGCCAGCAGGAGGGATTTCAGCCGCCAGCTGCGGCGCCAAATCAGCCGCTGTCGAGCTGCTGAAGCTCCGTCAATGGCCAGACGCTGGAGCGGCGCGCACTTCAGCAAGCTGAAGTCGGAGGAGACGGCAAACAGCAGCCTCTGCTGGGCGATGCAGAAGGCGGCGCAGTCGGTCATCAGGCGGGTGGCCTCGCGCGGCCTGGCTAGCAGCGGCGCGTGGAACAGCTGGTGGCCCAGCTGGAGGAGCAGCTGGCCATGCGTGGATTCCAGGTTGCGGCAGCGGGCTTGGTGCCGCCCGATCGCGGAGATGGCGATGACTGACGTCGGACACCTGGTCGGCTGCTGCTGGCCGCTCCGGAGTCCGCAGTCCGGCTGCAGACACACCAGACGGGCCTCGAGCTGCCGCTGCTTGCCAGCGAAGGAGCACCAGAATTCGGTCTCGGCGCCGAACTGGCGACGGGCCCGCAGCGGCCTGCGGCTGGCGAAGTGCACCTGGGCCAGGCTGTAGCCGCCGCTGCTCTGCTCCTTGTCGCACAGGTAGTTGAAGGTGCGCCAGCCGAGACCGTCGCCGTCGCCGCCATCTCCGTCCGCTGCGTCGCCAAGCTGCGGTACTGCAACCGCGGCAAATCTGTAGGACTCATCCGGCGAGTCCGGGTTGCCCACCGGTCTTTTACCTCCGGCTCTGTCACTTCTTTTCTTCTTCTTGTTCCGATGGAGGGGCCGCTTGCCGTCTCCTGTGCTGCTGTCTCCGGCGCAGTTAAACAAGCTGAGAATGCGGCTGGCCATGAGCACTACTCACACTGTACTCAGCTCGTGAGCTCAGTCTTTATTGTGTCAGAAGGAGCGAATTGAGTTGGAGTCGGGTGACGCAATGGCTTTGAAATGAAATTTTGAGTAGAATTGTTTCCGTCTTTACTTCTACTGTTTATCTACACTATGCTGGCACCTTGCATCTGGCCCGGCTGGTCTCTTATTTGAATTACGCCCAATAGAAGGCGGGCGGCCGCCACCCCACGATCGGCAGGCTATTGCGCAGTTTAGCATTTGCAGCCCAGTGTGTTTTGCAGTTCCATATTCTGCGGCTGAATTCGTTGGCAGTATTCGCGCCACCTACACTCCCCCCCCACCTACAGAGCACTCAATCTCAATGCTAACTTGCCTCATTAAGATTGTGTTTCGAATTCACGTGCCTAAAAGCTCCAAAAATGTAACCGTCTGGACTTTCGAGTCTCTCAGGTTAACTGCAGTTTTCATCCTTGACAGAGTTGAGTGTGAGGGGGGTGGAACTGACGAATGGACGATGGAAATATGCCTTAACTAGCCGTCTGCTACAGTGGCAAGCCCAGCTCTAAGGCTAATTAACTATCCAAAAAGTATTGGGTGCCAAGTATCTAAGGGGGCAATGCCGTTCAGGATTTTTTAGAGGGATTGCTCAGTGTGTGATCCGGTTATAGGGAGAGCTCCAGGTGAGACAGGGATGCTCAGCAGGTGATCCGGTTATAGGGAGAGCTCCAGGTGAGACAGGGATGCTCAGCAGGTGATCCGGCGACAGGGAGAGCTCCAGGTGAGATAGGAATGCTCAGCAGGTGATCCGGTGACAGGGAGAGCTTCAGGTGAGACAGGGATGCTCAGCAGGTGATCCGGTGACAGGGAGAGCTCCAGGTGAGATAGGAATGCTCAGCAGGTGATCCGGTGACAGGGAGAGCTCCAGGTGAGATAGGAATGCTCAGCAGGTGATCCGGTGACAGGGAGAGCTTCAGGTGAGACAGGGATGCTCAGCAGGTGATCCGGTGACAGGGAGAGCTCCAGGTGAGATAGGAATGCTCAGCAGGTGATCCGGTGACAGGGAGAGCTCCAGGTGAGACAGGGATGCTCAGCAGGTGATCCGGTTATAGGGAGAGCTCCAGGTGAGACAGGGATGCTCAGCAGGTGATCCGGCGACAGGGAGAGCTCCAGGTGAGATAGGAATGCTCAGCAGGTGATCCGGTGACAGGGAGAGCTTCAGGTGAGACAGGGATGCTCAGCAGGTGATCCGGTGACAGGGAGAGCTCCAGGTGAGATAGGAATGCTCAGCAGGTGATCCGGTGACAGGGAGAGCTCCAGGTGAGATAGGAATGCTCAGCAGGTGATCCGGTGACAGGGAGAGCTCCAGGTGAGATAGGAATGCTCAGCAGGTGATCCGGTGACAGGGAGAGCTTCAGGTGAGACAGGGATGCTCAGCAGGTGATCCGGTGACAGGGAGAGCTCCAGGTGAGACAGGGATGCTCAGCAGGTGATCCGGTGACAGGGAGAGCTCCAGGTGAGATAGGAATGCTCAGCAGGTGATCCGGTGACAGGGAGAGCTCCAGGTGAGACAGGGATGCTCAGCAGGTGATCCGGTGACAGGGAGAGCTCCAGGTGAGACAGGGATGCTCAGCAGGTGATCCGGTGACAGGGAGAGCTCCAGGTGAGATAGGAATGCTCAGCAGGTGATCCGGTGACAGGGAGAGCTCCAGGTGAGATAGGAATGCTCAGCAGGTGATCCGGCGACAGGGAGAGCTCCAGGTGAGACAGGGATGCTCAGCAGGTGATCCGGCGACAGGGAGAGCTCCAGGTGAGATAGGAATGCTCAGCAGGTGATCCGGTGACAGGGAGAGCTTCAGGTGAGACAGGGATGCTCAGCAGGTGATCCGGTGACAGGGAGAGCTCCAGGTGCGACAGGAATGCTCAGCAGGTGATCCGGCGACAGGGAGAGCTCCAGGTGAGACAGGGATGCTCAGCAGGTGATCCGGTGACAGGGAGAGCTCCAGGTGAGACAGGGATGCTCAGCAGGTGATCCGGTGACAGGGAGAGCTCCAGGTGAGACAGGGATGCTCAGCAGGTGATCCGGTGACAGGGAGAGCTCCAGGTGAGACAGGGATGCTCAGCAGGTGATCCGGTGACAGGGAGAGCTCCAGGTGAGACAGGGGTGCCAGGGATACTTACCAGGTAAGGTAATCCAGTGACAGGGAGAGCTACAGGTGAGTCAGGGGTGACAAGAAGAGCTCCAGGTGAGCCTTCTATATTCGCAGCCTTTGCGACAGTCTTCAGTACATGCCATCTGGCACACTCCCTCGATTTTATCCAACCCTCAATGGTCTTTCCCTGTGCACAAATTCGATATCTACTCGTATGTTTTTGCCTTTAACTTTCTCACACTATAGAGGCTGCTATGTTTTCTGGGGCTGGATTTGTACGGAGATTCGGTGTTCTGGCAGCTGGGAAGATATAGTAATACGCGCTGCAGGGGACCTGCCCTGCTTTTTGCGTCTCCCTGCGGGCCGCTGAGGCATTAGCGCTAAGCCTCTATATCTGACACTAGAAGGCTGGACGGTTGCTCCAATAGGAAGCTGCGAGAACTACAACGCCTCATCGGGAGAAAGTGCTCGCTTCATCGCCCATAGACCGAGCCAAGCCTTACGCGGCTCGTTTCCATCCTCTTCTTAGCCGTGGGGCTGAAAATTTAACTTTTTGCTGCTTGCAACTCATTCATTCTTTCGTTATCTGAATTATTCATGTCCGGTCGAACAGCCCCAACAACCCCCTGCGGCTATCGCTGCTCCATTCGCTGGAGATTCTGAGGGGATGGGAGGCGGATTTGAGGATTCAGGCAAGGTGCTGTTCTCGGTGCAGTGAGGGTGAGTTGCGGCGGGATTATTCGCCGAGTTGATGGCTTCTGGCATCCCGGAAGACGGATCGCCTTCATCTCAGGACTCCCACTACTCAGCATCTCATGACGCCTCTTTATACATCTCATGGTACACACCCCATCAAGCATCTCATGGCACACACCCCATCAAGCATCTCATGGCACACACCCCATCAAGCATCTCATAGCACACCCCATTAAGCATCTCATAGCACACCCCATTAAGCATCTCATAGCACACCCCATTAAGCATCTCATAGCACACCCCATTAAGCATCTCATAGCACACCCCATTAAGCATCTCATAGCACACCCCATCAAGCATCTCATAGCACACCCCATTAAGCATCTCATGGCACACCCCATCAAGCATCTCATAGCACACCCCATTAAGCATCTCATAGCACACCCCATTAAGCATCTCATAGCACACCCCATTAAGCATCTCATAGCACACCCCATTAGACATCTCATGCCATCTCATGGCACACACCCCATCAAGCATCTCATGGCACACCCATTAGACATCTCATGGCACACCCCATCAAGCATCTCATGGCACACCCCATTAAGCATCTCATAGCACACCCCATTAGACATCTCATGCCATCTCATGGCACACACCCCATCAAGCATCTCATGGCACACCCCATCAAGCATCTCATGGCACACACCCCATCAAGCATCTCATGGCACACCCCATCAAGCATCTCATGGCACACACCCCATCAAGCATCTCATAGCACACCCCATCAAGCATCTCATGGTACACACCCCATCAAGAATCTCATGGCACACACCCCATCAAGCATCTCATGGCACACACCCCATCAAGCATCTCATAGCACACCCCATCAAGCATCTCATGGTACACACCCCATCAAGCATCTCATGGCACACCCCATTAAGCATCTCATGGCACACCCCATTAGACATCTCATGGCACACCCCATTAAACATCTCATGGCATCTCATGGCACACCCCATTAAACAACTCATGGCTCACCCCATTAAACATCTCATATCACACCCCATCAAGCATCTCATGACACACACTCCATAAAGCATCTCATGGCTCACCTATAAAGCATCTCATCAAACACCCCATTAAGCATCTCATGGCACACCCAATTAAGTATCTCATGGCACACCCCATCAAGCATCTAATGGCATACCCCATCAAGCATCTCATGGCACGAACCCCATCAAACATCTCATGGCACACTCCATTAAGCATCTCATGACACACCCCATTAAGCATCTCATGGCATCTCATGGCACACCCCATTAAGCATCTCATAGCACACCCCATTAGACATCTCATGGCATACCCCATTAAGCATCTCATGGCTCATCCCATTAAGCATCTCATGGCACACCCCATCAAGCATCTCATGGCACACCCCATTAAGTATCTCATGACACACCCCATTAGGCATCTCATGACACACCCCATTAAGTATCTCATGACACACACCATTAGGCATCTCATGACACACCCCATTAAGCTTCTCATGACACACCCCATTAAGCTTCTCATGACACACACCATTAGGCATCTCATGACGCACACCACATCAATCATCTTATGGCACACCCCATTAAGTATCTCATGGCACACCTCATCAAGCATCTAATGGCATACCCCATTAAGCATCTCATGGCGTACCCCATCAAACATCTCATGGCACGAACCCCATCAAGCATCTCATGGCACACCCCATCAAGCATCTCATGGCACACCCCATTAGGCATCTCATGGCACACCCCATTAAGCTTCTCATGACACACACCATTAGGCTTCTCATGACACACACACCACATCAAGCATCTCATGGCACACCCCATCAAGCATCTCATGACACACCCCATTAGGCATCTCATGACACACACCATTAGGCTTCTCATGACACACACACCACATCAAGCATCTCATGGCACACCCCATTAAGCATCTCATGACACACACCACATCAAGCATCCCATGGCACACCCCATCAAGCATCTCATGGCACACCCCATTAGGCATCTCATGACACACACCATTAGGCTTCTCATGACACACACACCACATCAAGCATCTCATGGCACACCCCATTAAGCATCTCATGACACACACCACATCAAGCATCTCATGGCACACCCCATCAAGCATCTCATGGCACACCCCATTAGGCATCTCATGACACACACCATTAGGCTTCTCATGACACACACACCACATCAAGCATCTCATGGCACACCCCATTAAGCATCTCATGACACACACCACATCAAGCATCTCATGGCACACCCCATCAAGCATCTCATGGCACACCCCATTAGGCATCTCATGACACACACCATTAGGCTTCTCATGACACACACACCACATCAAGCATCTCATGGCACACCCCATTAAGCATCTCATGACACACCCCATTAAGCATCTCATGACACACCCCATTAAGCATCTCATGACACACACCACATCAAGCATCTCATGGCACACCCCATTAAGCTTCTCATGACACACACCATTAGGCATCTCATGACACACCCCATTAAGCATCTCATGACACACCCCATTAAGCATCTCATGACACACACCACATCAAGCATCTCATGGCACACCCCATTAAGCTTCTCATGACACACACCATTAGGCATCTCATGACACACCCCATTAAGCTTCTCATGACACACACCATTAGGCATCTCATGACACACACCACATCAAGCATCTCATGGCACACCCCATTAAGCATCTCATGACACACCCCATTAAGCATCTCATGACACACCCCATTAAGCATCTCATGACAGACCCCATTAAGCATCTCATGACACACCCCATTAAGCATCTCATGGCACACCCCATTAAGCATCTCATGACACACCCCATTAAGCATCTCATGACAGACCCCACTAAGCATCTCATGGTACCCCTCCTATTCGTCCCCCTAATCAATAATTTCAACAACTTTAGCCAGAATGTAAAAAGACCACTCCAGAGTTAAACAGACAAGATGACACGTACATTGGCAGTGCAGTGGAAACGCAGGGGCAGAAAGTTGTGCCTTTGGCACCGAAAAAATATTCCAACTGCCTAAGGGCAGCGTGAAAAAAATCTCCCGAACGGAATTCTCCTGGGAAATCGCTTGACCCTTTCAGCCTCGGATAGATTTTGGTAGAAGAAAATTCTGGCAAAATGAGTGCTCCGCACACCTCCCTCGCGGGGGCATGCAGAAGGGAACTGATAGTCTGAGCTCTTTGTACTTTCATTCTGTCAGTTGTTGATTTATAAATATAGTTATTCTTCACTGGGTTGTAGCCTAGTGGTCAGAGCGTCGGACTCACCACTGAAAGGTCGGGGGTTCGATTCTCGACCTAGTCGGAACGATTTTAGTGTTCTTGAGCAGGACACTTAACTTTGCATTGCTTCAGTTCACCCAGCTGTAAAATGGGTGCCAGCATTAGCTGGGGTAAATAAATGCAGCCATCATTAGACACTAACGAAAGCCATCCACCGACCCTCCAGATCCTCACGCCCGTGCAGTCCCAGCCAACCCGGTCGCGAAGGCAGCTCATGCAGACCGGTCCGGGCGACACCGGCTGGCCGGACGAGCACCAGCACGGCGAGGACGACTCGCTGCACGAGGCCTTCGAGCAGGCCGCCATGTTCGCCATCGCCGGAGTCGGGCTCATCGCCAACTCGCTGCTGATGGCCTCCCTGCTGGTCCGGCCGCGCACCCGGCGACTCTCCTCGGCGTTCGTAGGGCACTCAGCGCTGCTCAACCTGGCGATGTCCGCCTACTGCCTGCCGTTCGGCCGGGGCCTCGTCTCTGACGGCGGCGGCGTGTCCAGCAGCGCTTGCAACTCGCTGGGCACCAGCTACATCGTGCTGATGACAACGGCGGCCTTCAATCTGGTCGCCATGGCCTGCTGCGAGGTGTACTTCTTTGATAGTCGGCAGGCGTCCGAGGGCCGCCAACCGGAGGGCTCCGTCTGCTGCGTGTTATTTGGCGTGTCGCTGGTGTACACTGGCAGCGCCATCCTGCACCTCGGCCCAACCCTCATCGGTGCCAATTTCGAAGCTTCAACTGGCCGCGGCGTGGTTGGCGCCGGCGCCGGCGCCCGCTCGTCCAGTAGCAGCAGGAGCGGCGAGAAATGCCTGTTCGTGTACGGCCAGGTGAAGAACTACGTTGTGTACACCATGTGGGTGCTGATCGTGTCCCTGGCGCTGATGGCGGCCGCCTACTATCTGGCCGTGTTCCGCCGAACCATCGGACGCACCATCGGCGCCAAGCTGGCCTTCTACAAGGCCCGCGCCGGCGACGCCAGCCAGCCGCCCGATCAGCCGGTTGAGAGCTTCGCCAGGCGCCTCGGACAGCTGGCATCGGCGAAGTACAACCGGCAGAGGGTGCTGGCCGGGCTGTGGTGTCTGCATCTCATCTGCTGGTATCCGCTGTACGCCCTGATCCTGATGGACCCGCAGTACCGTGTCACCGTCGAGCTGTACAAGTTTCTCACCATTCTCGGCTTCTCCAGGGCGGCCGTTGAGCCGCTGGCGCTGCTGATATTCGATGGCGACTTCGGCCGGCTGCCACTGCGTCTCTGCCGATGCTGCCACAGGCAGCGCGGCTGTTGCTTCTTCTGGCTGCACCGAGGAGATGAAAGCAGCGGCCGAAGTCGAAGGCACCTGGATCGGCAGCGGGAATCGTTTTCACAGCCGCCGCTGCCGCCACCGCCGCCGCCTCCTCTGCTGTCCGCTACGGCCCGACATCAGCGAGTTGACTCGACGGGCGACGAAGTTGCTGTCGTTTTTGGCGGCGGCGCTCGCCAGTCACAGCACTGGGATGAAGATTGCAGCTGCGATCAGGCGATCCCAGAGATCTGGGCGTCCGGCTCTAGAGACAGCGGCAGGCAGTGGCAGCGGCGGCTTCACCATACTCCCGTACCGCCGCCGCCGCCGCCGCCGCCGCAGCCCCAGCTGCAGCTGCTAGCGCCATCATCTGGAGCAGCATCTGCCTCATCTAGTGGGAGCGTTGCCTACTTTTCACCAATGTCCATTGTGTGAAAAACTGTGGGAAGATGGAAGAGGCGAAACTGGTCACAAGAGGGCTGGAATTTTTGGCTATATTTTAAGATATATTATTGAAGTGTAGCCAAGTGCAGTGCAGTGCAGTTAAAATGAATATACTTTATGTAGAATCTGAATGCTTGTTATATCTGTTGTTGGTTTGCATCACGGTCGGCTATCTTAGCCCATTTTTAATTCAAGGAGTGCACTGTAGTTTGCAGGAAATTTCAGCGAGAACGAGAGGGTAGCGGGAAGGAGCTAGAAGGTAGCGAGTAGGAGAGAGTAGCGGGAAGTAGACGGTAACGAAAAGGAGAGGGTAGCGGGAAGGAAAAGGTAGCGGGAAGGAGAGGGTAGCGGAAAGGAGAGGGTAGCGGGAATGAGAGGGTAGCGGGAAGAAGAGGGTAGCGGGAAGGAGAGGGTAGTAGGAAGGAGAAGGGTAGCGGGAAGTAGAGGGTAACGAAAAGGAGAGGGTAGCGGGAAGGAAAAGGTAGCGGGAAGGAGAGGGTAACGAAAAGGAGAGGGTAGCGGGAAGGAAAGGGTAGCGGAAAGGAGAGGGTAGCAGGAAGGAGAGGGTAGCGGAAAGGAGAGGGTAGCAGGAAGGAGAGGGTAGCGGAAAGGAGAGGGTAGCGGGAAGAAGAGGGTAGCGGGAAGGAACTAGAGGGTAACGGGAAGGAGAGGGTAGTGGGAAGGAGAGGGTGGCGGGAAGGAGAGGGTAGTGGGAAGAAGAGGGTAACGAAAAGGAGAGGGTAGCGGGAGGGAAAAGGTAGCGGGAAGAAGAGGGCAGCGGGAAGAAGAGGGTAGCGGGAAGGAGAGGGTAACGGGAAGGAGAGGGTAGTGGGAAGGAGAGGGTAGCGGGAAGGAGAGGGTAGCGGGAAGGAGAAGGTAGCGGGAAGGAGAGGGTAGCGGGAAGAAGAGAGTAGCGGGAAGGAGAGGGTTGCGGGAAGGAGAGGATAGCGGGAAGGAGAGGGTAGGGTAGCGGGAAGTGAAGGGTAGGCAGGAGAGGGGCTAACTTGTAGAGAAAAGCCTGTAGAGAAGGTAAAGAAGGTAAAAAAATTACCCTGCGTAATTTTTTAAGCTGCATTACAAAGAAAATTTGGTGGCAGTTTGAATTATAGCCAAACCGAATGGCAATTTTTTTCAGACATGTATTTTTAACTTATTTTCTGTTAGCTAGGGAATCTGGTTTGTGTTCATGCAGAAGTCCGATATATATCAGGCGCAGTACGAAACTCGCTTCATTTACTTTGTCAGTCACGCGCTGGGGCACAGAGCGACTTCTTTCCATAGTCATTGCAGTAGTATCTGTGCTCGCGCGCGTACTCTAGCGACTCGCTATATCCTTTTCCATTCTGACACATCTCTCCCTACTGACCTTCTGACTATGCTATGCTATCCATCATAGCACGGTTGCGTTCGTACGACGCATAAATACCTGTTTTGCACATGTGATTTTATCTATAATAATAATTTTCTGCAACTCTCTTCAAACTTTCCTCTTTTTTGCTGCTGTAGCAAGGTTAGAAAAACTATAATGCATTACATCGCACTTCTGCTTGCCTATGTGTGTGCCCCAGCAGTCAGTAAAAGTATACAAGTCCAATGGAATCGATCGAATGTAGAATGATCACCCAACGTAAACATACAGTGTTCACGAACTTCTTCTATTTGATGGGCATACCATTTGGCAGATTTTCCCTCGATCATACTCTGGTGGGTTGAAGTAAATTTAGTTTTAACCTGGTCATGACCCACCAAACTCGAAATTGAATGGACGGTTTGCTGAAGGCAGCGCAACGAAAAGCATGTACTACACGGACGAGTAGGTAAGAAAAAAAATCTCAATATTAGTTGCACCTGTGGGCCTTCAGTTCTTCCAACTTCCACTGACGCTCGTATATAACAATATACTACTTTAAGTAGAAAATCTATTTTTACGGCATTTTGAGCTGTTATACAGATGGAAATAATTTTATGTATTATCGTGCTTCATATCCAAGATTATGCAGTCTCTTAAATGAATTTTTTACCTGTATAAAACATTCTTTAAATCCTTGCTACCTAAACTAAGTATTTAAATCAAATCAAATAAATTAAATTGAAACTTTGCTTTCTACAAGTACTTTTTGCTCACGTCCGGTTCAGAAATAATCCAGATTAACTCTCTGTTTCACTCCGAGATCCGAGATCTTAGCAGGGCGGGGTGTACTGTGCTACATTAAGTGCGCTGAATAATGGGACTTGTGTGGTTCGTTTGCAATCTCTGACAATTTTCGACAATTGTTCATCCTGCCGGCGAGACAGCCGAGCTCGTCGGACTGGTCTACGTGGTCTTTAAATTTTTCATCTCTATACATGGCTATTGACGCTTTGGTTTGAAGGTTAAGCTCCTATTTGTTGGATGGTGGAAGCTACCTAAATACAAAATAATAGTTAGCAACATATAATATTACTTTAGAATAAATGCTTACCATGACTCAGGCCGTTCGAAGGAGGCCAAAGAAATTGTCAATCTAAAATTGAAAAAGTGCTACAAAATTTCGCGCAAGTAATAACAAAGTCGAACATTCAGCTATAGAAAACCGTTTTTAACGTCGTAAAACTCTAGTATAGGAAACAAAAGATAGCTTTTAACCCTTAAAAATGAAGAATAAATGGTTAAAAGTAAAAAAATAAGAAGAGACACACCCCGCTAACCAGACGACCGCTGAAACTATGTCCTTGGTTTGTTGCCTAATTTGTAATTTTATACAAAGCAGATCTTGTAGTCCTTGACTTCATACTGTGCTCAGTGTTTGCTGTTAAATAATTATGGCGTTTTATTCTGCCATTTTAAATATTTTATCAATGTAGCCTAAACAAAGCTCTACTAAGATTTGATTTGATAGCACCTTGAAAGTTGAGCACTAATCACTAATGAAAAACATATAATTAATGCCATAACCATTCATAACTATTTTTAGCATTATTTTGATTTTATTGCCTTCTAAAGGCTAGAAAGCCTAATCTATACTATAGCTTGCTGGACCACTAAGGCCAGCTTACTGTGTTTTTTCTAAGCCAATTTGGTATAAAATTTACATCTTTTTTTAGTTCAAGTTAAGCTATTTATTTGCTCTTTGACTTTACCAATTCTTTGTTAGTCCCTAAATAAAAAACACAATAGGAGACTAGGAGTTTATCTTTACTTTACATATAATTCCTATGCATATTATTATTGGCTATTGCTATTATACTATTATATTAAATTGAAGGCACTACAATATAATTGAAACTGGCACAAATTCAAAAGAAAAAAATTGTTAACAGAACTGCACTAGTGCCAAATTGAACTATCTATCCAAATATTAAAAGTTCATTATTGTTTGTCCTAAAGTATCAATGACAATATTATATTATTTTAGGAAGCTAGTAGAAATTCAATATATTAAAAAACTAAGTATAAAAAAACTTAAGAAAATTGCATAGCCAAGCCAGTGTAAATCATGGGGATTGCACATATATAGGCCTAATTTAGAAAAACATAAAACAGAACTATTGGAATCAAGTAGATTAGGGCTATAGACCAATGAAAGTATAGTTTTTTTATTAAAAAATATTTCTCTATGAATAAAAATATATTTTTATAGGTATTTTGATATTTTTGACAATATTCATTTCTATATCTATAAATTAAGCTAGTCTGAAAGCAACTTTCTATTATTATTCAGCATATAAGTTATTTTTATGAACAAATTCTTATGTTATGTCCTATCAAATGCTTTTCTCATTTATTACTTGCTTATAAGATTATATTCTAGAAGCAATATATCGAAAAAGACAAATAGAATCTAGTAGTTAGAACTTAGCCTTTAATTTCTCAGGCCTATGTTTCAGTTAAGATAAAGCAAGTATTGATAAAGATTTTGAGTCAGCAAAGATAAAAGCTTGCTTACTAAATATTTTCATGCATCTGCAACTAGACTTTCAAGTTAAGCAGAACTAGCTATGGTTAGTACTTGTGTTCCATAACAGTTTGAAAGGAAATTATATCAAATGCAAGGCAAATTAGGCCAAGCTTCAATCCAATTTGACTATAATAGGTTAGTATCTCCAAGAAAGGGTAAGCTATACATTGTCCTGAGATATACATGGTCTATGCAGTTTATTAAATGAATTGCAGCGCTACACGCTACCAAGCCTGAACAGACCAGATGGATCCCGAAGTATTTGCCGACAGCAGCAACAGCGGCGCTGTGCCATCGGAATCTAATGAAGCTGCCGCCGCTGCCACTGGCAGCTCCAGCTCCTCACAGACTCCAATGAGCCCGTCAAAGGTGCTGCAATCGCGTAAGAAGGAATTCGGCGATCGGATGGCCCGCATGCTGGCCGAGGCGCAGCACCGCGGCCGGGTTCACAGCCTGTCGGCTCCGTTTCAAAGCACTATTGACCAGAATTATCAGCCTAAGCAGTTGAAAAAATTCAACTTCACTATGGCTTTCCAAGCTATGGAACTGCTCGATCTGACACTAACCAAGGTGTCAAAGGTAAAAGTTTATAGCATAACTCCCGTTTCCATATTTTTCGTCTTTCCAAGCTAAGCAGAATTGGCCTTGGTTATTGCTAAGCCAGTACGGGTACATCTACTTTATTTTAGTATTATTACAGGCTGCTGAGATGTCCAGGCTCATGGGGAAATTGCTGAGATGTCCAGGCTCAGGGGGGAATCCCTGAGATGTCAAGGCTCAGGGGGAACTGCTGAGAGGTCAAGGCTCATGGGGAACTGCTGAGATGTCAAGGCTCATGGGGGAACTGCGAAGATGTCAAAGCTCATGGGGAACTGCTTAGATGTCAAGGCTCAGGGGGGAATCCCTGAGATGTCAAGGCTCAGGGGGAACTGCTGAGAGGTCAAGGCTCATGGGGGAATTGCTAAGATGTCAAGGCTTATGGGGAACTGCGAAGATGTCAAAGTTCATGGGGAACTGCTTAGATGTCAAGGCTCATAGGGCAATCACTGAGATGTCAAGGCTCATGGGGGAATCACTAAGATTTCAAGGCTCATGAGGGAACTGCTGAGATGTGAAAGTTCATGTTTTTGCTTTAAAAAGATGTTTTTCTTCAGAAACTAACTTTGTGACTGTGAAAGGTCAAATGCTACATTTATAGTTTATTCGAAAAATATAATTCCTCTCTCTGTTGCCTCCCTAACGTGGGGCGATGATTGCTAGTTTACCTAAAATTGCGCAACTGTTTTTGTGTACACTATAAAGATTCGCTTCACATTCTTATCTTGCTACTATTCAGTAGGAGCGCCGGGCGAAAATCATCAAGTAATATAAGGCTATTTGTTATTCAACTTCTACTCTCAGGTCCTGGTACTGTACACTGGCGGCACAATCGGTATGAAATCAGAGAACGGCGCCTACGTACCCGTAGCCAATTACCTGGGAGATGCTATTCGCCACACAAAGGTATTGCACGATAACCAATGCCTGCGCTCCCTAATGACCGAGGACGATTGGGAGATCGCCACTGACACCAGTCTGGGCGCCGTTGACCTGCCATTCGCTCTGCCCACTAGCGTTGGCAACCGGACCCTGTTGTACGTCATCTACGAGTACGAGCCGCTGCTAGACTCGTCCGACATGACCATGGACGATCACCTGCGCATAGCGGCCGATATTGGCCTTGAGTACGACTTCTTTGACGGCTTTGTCATACTGCACGGCACGGACACGATGTGCTATACAGCCTCGGCTCTGTCCTTCCTGCTTGAGAATCTCGGCAAGCCGGTTATTGTCACTGGCTCCCAGATTCCTATTATTGAATGCCGCAGCGATGGCCGCGACAACTTTCTAGGCGCATTAATCTTGGCTGGATTCTACTGCGTGCCCGAGGTTTGCGTCTTCTTTCATAACGAGTTGTTGCGCGGCAACCGGTGTACGAAGATTTCAACTAACGACTTTGACGCATTCGCCTCGCCTAATTGTAATCCGTTGGCTAAGCTGGGCATTGATGTGCACGTGTACTGGCACCGGGTGCTTGGAGCCGATCATACTAGGAAATTCCGGGTGCACGATACACTGTGCAATCAGGTGCGAGCCATAATTTTAACTGTAGGGGACTTGTGAAAGACACGTGTGAACACTGGTAGATAGTCATGAAAGACAGGCGTGAACACTGGTAGATAGTCATGAAAGGCAGGCGTGAACACTGGTAGATAGTCATGAAAGACAGGCGTGAACACTGGTACAGATAGTCATGAAAGACAGGCGTGAACACTGGTACAGATAGTCATGAAAGACAGGCGTGAACACTGGTAGATAGTCATGAAAGACAGGCGTGAACACTGGTAGATAGTCATGAAAGACAGGCGTGAACACTGGTAGATAGTCATGAAAGACAGGCGTGAACACTGGTAGATAGTCATGAAAGACAGGCGTGAACACTGGTAGATAGTCATGAAAGACAGGCGTGAACACTGGTAGATAGTCATGAAAGACAGGCGTGAACACTGGTACAGATAGTCATGAAAGACAGGCGTGAACACTGGTAGATAGTCATGAAAGACAGGCGTGAACACTGGTAGATAGTCATGAAAGACAGGCGTGAACACTGGTACAGATAGTCATGAAAGACAGGCGTGAACACTGGTAGATAGTCATGAAAGACAGGCGTGAACACTGGTACAGATAGTCATGAAAGACAGGCGTGAACACTGGTAGATAGTCATGAAAGACAGGCGTGAACACTGGTAGATAGTCATGAAAGACAGGCGTGAACACTGGTAGATAGTCATGAAAGACAGGCGTGAACACTGGTACAGATAGTCATGAAAGACAGGCGTGAACACTGGTAGATAGTCATGAAAGACAGGCGTGAACACTGGTAGATAGTCATGAAAGACAGGCGTGAACACTGGTACAGATAGTCATGAAAGACAGGCGTGAACACTGGTAGATAGTCATAAAAGACAGGCGTGAACACTGGTAGATAGTCATGAAAGACAGGCGTGAACACTGGTACAGATAGTCATGAAAGACAGGCGTGAACACTGGTAGATAGTCATAAAAGACAGGCGTGAACACTGGTAGATAGTCATGAAAGACAGGCGTGAACACTGGTAGATAGTCATAAAAGACAGGCGTGAACACTGGTAGATAGTCATGAAAGACAGGCGTGAACACTGGTACAGATAGTCATGAAAGACAGGCGTGAACACTGGTAGATAGTCATGAAAGACAGGCGTGAACACTGGTAGATAGTCATGAAAGACAGGCGTGAACACTGGTAGATAGTCATGAAAGACAGGCGTGCACACTGGTAGATAGTCATGAAAGACAGGCGTGAACACTGGTAGATAGTCATGAAAGACAGGCGTGAACACTGGTACAGATAGTCATGAAAGACAGGCGTGAACACTGGTAGATAGTCATGAAAGACAGGCGTGAACACTGGTAGATAGTCATGAAAGACAGGCGTGAACACTGGTAGATAGTCATGAAAGACAGGCGTGAACACTGGCAGATAGTCATGAAAGACAGGCGTGAACACTGGCAGATAGTCATGAAAGACAGGCGTGAACACTGGTAGATAGTCATGAAAGACAGGCGTGAACACTGGCAGATAGTCATGAAAGACAGGCGTGAACACTGGCAGATAGTCATGAAAGACAGGCGTGAACACTGGTAGATAGTCATGAAAGACAGGCGTGAACACTGGTAGATAGTCATGAAAGACAGGCGTGAACACTGGTAGATAGTCATGAAAGACAGGCGTGAACACTGGCAGATAGTCATGAAAGACAGGCGTGAACACTGGTAGATAGTCATGAAAGACAGGCGTGAACACTGGTAGATAGTCATGAAAGACAGGCGTGAACACTGGTACAGATAGTCATGAAAGACAGGCGTGAACACTGGTAGATAGTCATGAAAGACAGGCGTGAACACTGGTAGATAGTCATGAAAGACAGGCGTGAACACTGGCAGATAGTCATGAAAGACAGGCGTGAACACTGGTAGATAGTCATGAAAGACAGGCGTGAACACTGGTAGATAGTCATGAAAGACAGGCGTGAACACTGGTAGATAGTCATGAAAGACAGGCGTGAACACTGGCAGATAGTCATGAAAGACAGGCGTGAACACTGGTAGATAGTCATGAAAGACAGGCGTGAACACTGGTAGATAGTCATGAAAGACAGGCGTGAACACTGGTACAGATAGTCATGAAAGACAGGCGTGAACACTGGTAGATAGTCATGAAAGACAGGCGTGAACACTGGTAGATAGTCATGAAAGACAGGCGTGAACACTGGCAGATAGTCATGAAAGACAGGCGTGAACACTGGCAGATAGTCATGAAAGACAGGCGTGAACACTGGTAGATAGTCATGAAAGACAGGCGTGAACACTGGCAGATAGTCATGAAAGACAGGCGTGAACACTGGCAGATAGTCATGAAAGACAGGCGTGAACACTGGTAGATAGTCATGAAAGACAGGTGTGAACACTGGTAGATAGTCATGAAAGACAGGTGTGAACGCGTGCATACTCACAAAAGACAACATGATTGATTGCTCATTTCAGATCAGTTGCTGCACAGTTAATACCGTTACTAACCCAAATTCGAATTGCAGGTGATCCTACTCCGCCTGTTCCCCTCCATGACAACGCAGCTAATCTGCGAGTTCCTCAAGCCGCCAATCCGCGGCTTGGTGCTGCAATCCTACGGAGCCGGAAATTTCCCAATTAATGACTCTATGCTGGCCGCACTGCGCGAGGCCAGCGACCGCGGCGTGCTGGTTGTTAACATATCCCAGTGCCAGCGCGGCCCAGTCTCCGTCATCTATCGCACCGGACAGGTGCTGGCCGAGGCCGGTGTCCTGTCCGGCGCCGACATGGTCCCGGAGGCGGCTCTGTCCAAGCTGGCCTACGTGCTCAGCAAGGAGGACTGGCCGCTGGAGCACAAGCGGCGCAAATTACAGCGAAGCCTTCGCGGCGAGGCCACCTCCGTTGCCGACTTTTCCGAAGGCGTCGAGCAGGACGGCGAGAGGCGCGCCCCGATTGATCAGGCTCGGGTTGAGTGCTCATTTATTCTACCGTTCTCTGTGTGCCTACTTGCAGTAGCTTGCTTGTGTGGCATGTCATTTTTATTTAAGATAGATTCAGTCTCCATCCATCGCCGCTGTATCTTCGCCAATCCCACCTTCCCTTCTGCAGCTCCCATTCCATCTCATTTGCAGCTCCCATTCCATCCCATCTTCCCCTTCTGTAGCTCCCATTCCATCTTCCCCTTCTGTAGCTCCCATTCCATCTTCCCCTTCTGTAGCTCCCATTCCATCTTCCCCTTCTGTAGCTCCCATTCCATCCTCATCTTCTGTAGCTCCCATTCCATCTTCCCCTTCTGTAGCTCCCATTCCATCTTCCCTATCTGTAGCTCCCATTCCATCTTCCCTATCTGTAGCTCCCATTCCATCTTCCCCTTCTGTAGCTCCCATTCCATCTTCCCTATCTGTAGCTCCCATTTCATCTTCCCTATCTGTAGCTCCCATTCCATCTTCCCTATCTGTAGCTCCCATTCCATCTTCCCTATCTGTAGCTCCCATTCCATCTTCCCTATCTGTAGCTCCCATTCCATCTTCCCTATCTGTAGCTCCCATTCCATCTTCCCCTTCTGTAGCTCCCATTCCATCTTCCCTATCTGTAGCTCCCATTCCATCTTCCCTATCTGTAGCTCCCATTCCATCTTGCCTATCTGTAGCTCCCATTCCATCTTCCCTATCTGTAGCTCCCATTCCATCTTGCCTATCTGTAGCTCCCATTCCATCTTCCCTTTTTGCAGCTCCCATTCTGTAGTAGACCACATTGGTTTGGCCCGGAGATCCAAGCCCCAAGGCGCAGAGTGTTTACATGCCTATCAATACGAAAGTTAAGGTCGCTGTACAACCTGTGACTGCGTGTGCCTGCTTACGTATAATGCATGTGCGTACTCAGGGGTCAGCAAAACGGGCATGACTGCTAGCCTCCTCGCCTAAAGCGCTTCCGTGACCTAGTAACTAGGCCATAGCATCCCCTTTGCATTCCCGCCCTATCTCCATATGCCTGAATTGGCTCGCCATCCGCAGACCGACCAGCCGGCCCTGCTAGACCGCATGTGCGCCCACCTATCCGACCAGTGCGCATTCGCCGGTATCACCCTGTCGCGCGACTACTTTGCCCCGGCCCTGCTCAACGCCCTGGCTGTCTCCGGCCACTTTGACCGGGCTGAGCAGCTGCTCCGCGGCAGCGAGTTCAACTTGGCCACGTTGAACTCCGGCAAATATAAATTCCGCGCCGGCCCGCTTCACCTGGCCGCCGCTCACGGCCGCACCGACATGGTCCGCTATCTGCTGCACCGCGGCGCCGCTCTGCACGCCAAGGACGAGCGCTGCCGCACCGCCTTGGACATTGCGCTAGACCGAGGCGACGCCGAGCTCGCCCAGCTGCTAGCCAGCGTTGGTGGCGCCAGCGGCCGCTCCCTGGCCCAGACTGGCTCCCGGCTGAACGCCCTGGCTGCAACCGGCGATTTGGCCTCCCTGCGAATGCACTGGACCGCCGGGTCGGACCTGCGCCTCACCGACTACAACCGCTTCACTCCGCTGCACACGGCCGCTTTGCACGGCCACCTGCATGTGGTGCGATTTCTCTGCCGCGAGGTCCGGGTGCCGGCCAAGCCGCTCGACTTGCTCGGCCGGTCGCCGCTGCAGCTGGCCAGGGACCGCGGCTGCGACACCGTGACCGCTTTCTTGGAAACGCTGCCCGATTATGCCTGATTCCTTTTTTAGGGCTGTTGAGGCTGTTGCGGTGCGTAAAGCTTTGTATGCTGCTCCGGCGCTTTTATTCAAAGTGCAACTACTACTTTGAATCTGTCCTTGAATCTGCCTCTCAGCTCACTCAATCAGTTCTTGAATCTGCCTCTCAGCTCTCCCTCAATCAGTCCTTGAATCTGCCTCTCAGCTCTCCCTCAATCAGTTCTTGAATCTGCCTCTCAGCTCTCCCTCAATCAGTCCTTGAATCTGCCTCTCAGCTCTCCATCAATCAGTCCTTGAATCTGCCTCTCAGCTCTCCCTCAATCAGTCCTTGAATCTGCCTCTCAGCTCTCCCTCAATCAGTTCTTGAATCTGCCTCTCAGCTCTCCCTCAATCAGTCCTTGAATCTGCCTCTCAGCTCTCCATCAATCAGTCCTTGAATCTGCCTCTCAGCTCTCCCTCAATCAGTCCTTGAATCTGCCTCTCAGCTCTCCATCAACCAGTCCTTGAATCTGCCTCTCAGCTCTCCCTCAATCAGTCCTTGAATCTGCCTCTCAGCTCTCCCTCAATCAGTCCTTGAATCTGCCTCTCAGCTCTCCATCAATCAGTCCTTGAATCTGCCTCTCAGCTCTCCATCAATCAGTCCTTGAATCTGCCTCTCAGCTCTCCCTCAATCAGTCCTTGAATCTGCCTCTCAGCTCTCCCTCAATCAGTCCTTGAATCTGCCTCTCAGCTCTCCCTCAATCAGTCCTTGAATCTGCCTCTCAGCTCTCCATCAATCAGTCCTTGAATCTGCCTCTCAGCTCTCCCTCAATCAGTCCTTGAATCTGCCTCTCAGCTCTCCCTCAATCAGTCCTTGAATCTGCCTCTCAGCTCTCCATCAATCAGTCCTTGAATCTGCCTCTCAGCTCTCCATCAATCAGTCCTTGAATCTGCCTCTCAGCTCTCCATCAATCAGTCCTTGAATCTGCCTCTCAGCTCTCCCTCAATCAGTCCTTGAATCTGCCTCTCAGCTCTCCATCAATCAGTTCTCTTGAATCTGCCTCTCAGCTCTCCATCAATCAGTCTTTGAATCTGCCTCCGCTTCCATACAATCTTACTTAGTTATGGATCTCATATGCTTACAGCGCAAGTGTTTAATAATATTGTGTTTCCAATTCTATTCCAATTTGAATCATTTCAGGTTCCCGACAAAGTCTGGATAGAATAATGCAAGAGTATTCGCTCAGACCGCCGGCCTAGCCACTGTGAACTGTACTCGTGCTCAATAAGGCAGTTTAGAGTCTCTGTTGTAACTTAATTTATCAATTTGTATTATTTATTGTGTTTTAATACTCACCGCAGACTTATATTTTAGATTCAACCCAACATTAGATAGGCCACTAGTTATTACCTATGCTATGCTTGTTCTGGGGGCAATTGAGTGCTAATTGCAATGACACATTGGATCTATCGGTTTGGGCCATAGACAAAAGCTCTGAACCAATGATCATACGGATTATGCTGAGGAAGTGGCCTATCTAGTGTTTCATATATGAGATTTGTCCCTGTCTACTTAATAGAATTTCTACTTTTAAAAGAAAAAATAGAAAGCTAAGCTTTAGGCTAGGCCAGCAAAATTTCTAGCGCAATTTTGTCAATATTTTGTAGGTAGAAAATTTGATTTAATTGGTCGAGCCGCGCACCTGGGGCTATCCCAGTATTTTCGCCTGATTGAACGGGGACGGGCTTCTTAATATTTTAATCTGAATCGCCCACTAGCTGTTGTAAGCGGATTTTTTCTCCATCTAGGAGCCATATGTCTTTTATGCTCGCTTTTTTTTCGCAGCCTACAATCAGTTTTCACAGGCTGAAACTTGCCTAGCAACTGTTTGGCGCCATCATTTTCATTGCGATTTTTTTATTTGATTTTTTAATAAGCAGTTTTTTCACTTGGCGTCTTTCTAGGGTTGAGTGGCGTGCAGAATCGCAATGATTGGTTTCTTGTGTTTGGCCTGTTGTGTCTGGTCTGTTGTGTTTGGTCTGTTTTGTCTGGCCTGTTGTGTCTGTCCTGTTGTGTCTTGTCTGTTTTGTCTGGCCTGTTGTGTCTGTCCTGTTGTGTCTTGTCTGTTTTGTCTGGCCTGTTGTGTCTGTCCTGTTGTGTCTTGTCTGTTTTGTCTGGCCTGTTGTGTCTGTCCTGTTGTGTCTTGTCTGTTTTGTCTGGCCTGTTGTGTCTGTCCTGTTGTGTCTTGTCTGTTTTGTCTGGCCTGTTGTGTCTGTCCTGTTGTGTCTTGTCTGTTTTGTCTGGCCTGTTGTGTCTGTCCTGTTGTGTCTTGTCTGTTTTGTCTGGCCTGTTGTGTCTGTCCTGTTGTGTCTTGTCTGTTTTGTCTGGCCTGTTGTGTCTGTCCTGTTGTGTCTTGTCTGTTTTGTCTGGCCTGTTGTGTCTGTCCTGTTGTGTCTTGTCTGTTTTGTCTGGCCTGTTGTGTCTGTCCTGTTGTGTCTTGTCTGTTTTGTCTGGCCTGTTGTGTCTGTCCTGTTGTGTCTTGTCTGTTTTGTCTGGCCTGTTGTGTCTGTCCTGTTGTGTCTGTCCTGTTGTGTCTGGCCTGTTGTGTCTGTCCTGTTGTGTCTGTCCTGTTGTGTCTTGTCTGTTTTGTCTGGCCTGTTGTGTCTGTCCTGTTGTGTCTTGTCTGTTTTGTCTGGCCTGTTGTGTCTGTCCTGTTGTGTCTTGTCTGTTTTGTCTGGCCTGTTGTGTCTGTCCTGTTGTGTCTGGCCTGTTGTGTCTGTCCTGTTGTGTCTTGTCTGTTTTGTCTGGCCTGTTGTGTCTGTCCTGTTGTGTCTTGTCTGTTTTGTCTGGCCTGTTTTGTCTGGCCTGTTTTGTCTGGCCTGTTGTGTCTTGTCTGTTTTGTCTGGCCTGTTGTGTCTGTCCTGTTGTGTCTTGTCTGTTTTGTCTGGCCTGTTGTGTCTGTCCTGTTGTGTCTTGTCTGTTTTGTCTGGCCTGTTTTGTCTGGCCTGTTGTGTCTTGTCTGTTTTGTCTGGCCTGTTGTGTCTGTCCTGTTGTGTCTTGTCTGTTTTGTCTGGCCTGTTTTGTCTGGCCTGTTGTGTCTTGTCTGTTTTGTCTGGCCTGTTGTGTCTGTCCTGTTGTGTCTTGTCTGTTTTGTCTGGCCTGTTGTGTCTGGCCTACTGTGTCTGGTCTACTTTGTCTGGCCTGTTGTGTCTGGCCTACTGTGTCTGATCTACTTTGTCTGGCCTGTTGTGTCTGGCCTACTGTGTCTGGTCTACTTTGTCTGGCCTGTTGTGTCTGGCCTACTGTGTCTGGTCTACTTTGTCTGGCCTGTTGTGTCTGGCCTACTGTGTCTTGCCTACTGTGTCTGGCCTGTTGTTTCCAACCCGTTGTGTCTTTTCCTATGTGCTGTGTTCAATGTCAGGTGTACTATGCCCATTGTCCAGCCTCTTGTGTCAGGTGTCAGGTGTTCTGTACCCACTGTCAGATGTGTTGTGCCCATTGAAATGTGATATTTTTCTTTAATAATTATTTCACGCAAAATGTTTTTGTATCATTCAAATAGTTTATCTACAACACTGTTTTGATTTAGCTGTTTGGTTGGCACCATTTTGATCAATTTCAACTTTGCCCCATACTCGTAGCTATAATTTAGCAAGTGCATTTTAGCTTTTATAGAATATACTTTGAAATATTTTTATTTGTATTTGGCTTTACAAAACTATGCGTTAGAGTAGTTTTGCTTTTTTAGTTAATTCTACCCGCTAAAAATGTATGGTCGGATAGAGCGCAGCAAACGACCTCATATGAAATAGTTTTCTTATATTGGCTTATAAAGCACTTGTCCTGCTTCTAGCATTGCTGATATGAGGTTTTGAATACTCTGAATAGAAGCTTTTGTTTCCTATAATTTTTTTTTAGAATTGGTTGGATCTTGATGTGTAGAACATTTAGTATTGTTTGGTTGTGTTGTCGATTGCAAATCTATCAAATATTATTTGGTATTTTAATCTTGTGGCTTAGTCTTTTTAATGTGACAGGCATATTGTAACAGTTATTGCTTAACTGGTACAGTGCTCAATGCAGATTGCTCAGATGACCAAGAGCTCAATTCATACTGCTCAGATAACCAAGAGCTCAATTCATACTGCTCAGATAACCAAGAGCTCAATTCATACTGCTCAGATAACCAAGAGCTCAATTCATACTGCTCAGATAACCAAGAGCTCAATTCATACTGCTCATCATACTGCTCAGATAACCAAGAGCTCAATTCATACTGCTCAGATAACCAAGAGCTCAATTCATACTGCTCAGATAACCAAGAGCTCAATTCATACTGCTCAGATAACCAAGAGCTCAATTCATACTGCTCAGATAACCAAGAGCTCAATTCATACTGCTCAGATAACCAAGAGCTCAATTCATACTGCTCAGATAACCAAGAGCTCAATTCATACTGCTCAGATAACCAAGAGCTCAATGCAGTTTGCTCAGATGGCCAAGAGCTCAACCAGACTGCTCAAGTGGCCAAGAGCTCAATGCAGACTGCTTATAGATGGCCAAGAACAGCTTTTCTTTGTTTTTTATTGGTTTGATTTAAATCTTCGTTTTAGAAAAAGCTGTTAAAAAGCGCACTTTAAGATTAACGTCAGCAGTCACTGCTGTGCGAGAGAAAAAATGTTTTGCCAAAATGAAATATGACCCAAATGTGCTATTGCTTTATATTTATAATGCAAAAAAGCGAGTAAATGAGAAAAATGATGTGGTAAAAGTGTCGCAGACAGGCAAGCAACAAGCATGGAGTGTAGAGATCAGGCTAAGCACTTTTGCGAGAACTTGAGTTTGCCACACAAAAGTTTATTACGACATTGGTGTGGTTACTAACGTCTGTATTGATATCCATTGCATAGATTCAGATCAGCAAATATCTGAGCAACTGGTGTGATATATGCCTTTGCTAGAGTGGTGCTGTGGACATGGTTAGTGGGGGGGGGTTATTCGCGCATGAACATGGCGTGAGGTGGCTGGCTTGAAGGTCAGTCGCACAGCCAATCCGAATCGAGCCTATACTATAGAGTGGGGTTGTGGTTAGGTTTAGGGGGTTGATAGTGCATGGACATGGCGTGGGGTGGCTAGCTTGAAAGTCAGTTGCGCAGCCAATCAGAATCGCGCCTATACTAAAGTGGGTTTGCGGGCATGGTTAAGGGGGTTGATAGTGCATGGACATGGTGTGTGTCTGTGTCTCGCAGCATTCATAATAAAATCTTGATTAGCTCTATACAAGCTGATTGTTGGAATAGCTTTCAGCGTGGCAAAATCGAAGTCCAAATATGCACCCAGTTTACAGATCCCGCGAATCTTCGCTTCTATTCTCGCTAGTTTTTGACAGAGTTGAGCCCCTGTTCCTAGTCGATGACCTGCTGTACATGATTCTGCGTAGATTATTGGCCAATCGCGCCAGTTTAAACACCAGCAGTGTTGAAGGCTCTCGGTCAGGCACCCTGTCTGGCTGATAGCTGAACCACAACGTCAGGCAGTTGTTGGTGTCATCTATTGTTGTTGTTACTGAGTTAGTTTCTGACGCTGATATGCTTGCTGCTGCTGCTGCGGCGGCGGCGGCGGCAGCGGTGCGGCAATCGAAGGTGAGCTCATCCTTCTCGTCTTCTGTCACGCTGGAGACATGACCCAGGCTGGCCATCCAGTGCCTGCGGCAACCCATGCTTGCGTAGATGTAGCACGAGAAGGGCTTATCAGTGCGCGATGGGGCGATAATCTCCGAGCCGTCGTTCTGGTCAGTTGACATGTGCACCTCCGTCATCTCCATGAAGCAGGTGCTGAGCACGGCCGACAGTTCGACTTCTTCAAACTAATCCGACAAGAGTAGAGTTGAGTGAGCGAAAAGTGTGGAAATAATCTTATTATTTCTACTTTCTCTTGGTTGATCCGAAAACACACGGTAAGCCTCGCGCATTATAACTTCTCCAAATGTTTAAAAGTACAGCCAGACTAGTTATATACAGTTTTTCTGTTTCCAGAGGAGTACGATCAAAACTTTTGAATGAGTGCGCAGTTTTTAGGCGTGTCGAACTTTTTAATTGGCCTATTTTATCGAATATAAACAACTCTACAGGTAAACGGGCGGCTTTGAAGTTCCAACAACACCTCGATAGCTGAAATTTTTACGCTCTCTGAACTACGCACCTTGATATTAGTGGCCCAAATCGATTCTGAAAACTTCTTAAAAATATTAACTCAACCAGTTAACTCGTACCTTTTGTTCGGGTAAACTAAAAGTCTCCTAGACAGGTGAATCGGTTTCCTAGACAGGTGAATCAGTCTCCTAGACAGGTGAATCGGTTTCCTAGACAGGTGAATCAGTCTCCTAGACAGTTTAATCAGTCTCCTAGACAGGTGAATCAGTCTCCTAGACAGTTTAATCAGTCTCCTAGACAGGTGAATCAGTCTCCTAGACAGGTGAATCAGTCTCCTATACAGGTTAATCGGTTTCCTAGACAGGTGAATCAGTCTCCTAGACAGGTGAATCAGTCTTCTAGACAGGTGAGTCAGTCTCCTAGCTAGGTGAATCAGTCTCCTAGACAGGTGAATCAGTCTCCTATACAGGTGAATCGGTTTCCTAGACAGGTTAATCAGTCTCCTAGACAGGTGAATCAGTCTTCTAGACAGGTGAATCAGTCTCCTAGACAGGTGAATCAGTCTCCTAGACAGGTGAATCAGTCTCCTAGACAGGTGAGTCATTTTCCTAGCTAGGTGAATCAGTCTCCTAGACAGGTGAATCAGTCTCCTAGACAGGTGAGTCATTTTCCTAGCTAGGTGAATCAGTCTCCTAGCTAGGTGAATCAGTCTCCTAGACAGGTGAATCAGTCTCCTAGACAGGTGAATCAGTCTTCTAGACAGGTGAGTCATTTTCCTAGCTAGGTGAATCAGTCTTCCAGACAGGTGAATCAGTCTTCTAGACAGGTGAATCAGTCTCCTAGACAGGTGAATCAGTCTCCTAGACAGGTGAGTCATTTTCCTAGCTAGGTGAATCAGTCTCCTAGCTAGGTGAATCAGTCTCCTAGACAGGTGAATCAGTCTCCTAGACAGGTGAATCAGTCTCCTAGACAGGTGAATCAGTCTCCTAGACAGGTGAATCAGTCTCCTTGACAGGTGAATCAGTCTCCTATACAGGTGAATCAGTCTCCTAGACAAGTGATTCAGAGTCCCAATCAGTCTTGTCCCCATTTATATCAGATAACTATATACATTTCTGGAGCAGAAAAAGTTACAAAAACGAACCAGATCATCTTCATCGTCATCCTCAATGAAAAACGCCCTCTGGTAGACACTTCTGCGCGACACTTCGCTCTTTACTGCATCCAGATCTGCAGGAAAAGTTCAAACATTGTTGTAGGGCTAAATTGCAGTAAGAAAATTTCTAAATATAAGCCTTTAAACCCACCAACTTCGACCTGGCCTTCAATGAAGCCGCTCCACAATTCCACTGATTCCGTCTCGTCAATGTCCTGAAATGACCCAAGCGGAAGCTTTCATTTCAAGATAAAACTGATTGGATATGTGGCTAATTTACTCTAAAAAAATCTGTCTCCTAGATCAAACATTTCACGGCCAGGGCAGCAGCTCATCGCTTATCTCAATTCTGCTCTACACTTTGCCTAATTGGATCGAATAGACAAAAAATTCATAACTTTTTTCGTTCCGACCGGCAGAATATCATTTAGTTGCATTTATATTGAAATCATTTTTATTATGTAGCCTAATAATTTCAGCAACAGGGGAGGCAAGAATTAAATCAGCTCTTTGCTCTTTGACGCGGCAGTTTTTCAGCATAGAAGTCTACTGCATGAGACTTCGGTGTCCTCTCGATTAGATTCACCCAGCCACCTCACTCCACAGCCACCTCACTCCACATCCACCTCACTCCACATCCACCTCACTCCGTCCACCTCACTCCGTATTCATTCACCCCACTCCAGATCCACCTCACTCCGCGGCCACCTCACTCCGCAGCCACCTCACTCCACAGCCACCTCACTCCACATCCACCTCACTCCACATCCACCTCACTCCGTCCACCTCACTCCGTATTCATGCACCCCACTCCAGATCCACCTCACTCCGCGGCCACCTCACTCCGCAGCCACCTCACTCCACAGCCACCTCACTCCACAGCCACCTCACTCCACATCCACCTCACTCCGTCCACCTCACTCCGTATTCATGCACCCCACTCCAGATCCACCTCACTCCGCGGTCACCTCACTCCGCAGCCACCTCACTCCACAGCCACCTCACTCCGTATCCACCTCACTCCACAGCCACCTCACTCCACAGCCACCTCACTTCGCACCCACCTCACTCCGCATCCACCTCACTCCGCACCCACCTCACTCCAAAACTTCGCAGCCATCTTGAAATGCTAATAAAAACTCACCGAAGTGTCATTCTTGTTGACGTTGTTGCCCATGTGCTGGCCGTCGCTGGATTCAAGCTCCGGTCCATTAGAAGCAGAGCAATTATCAGGCTGTTGCAAGCCTACGGGCGGTCCTCGCCTGTTTGAAACAGGCGGGAGAAGGCCTCGCCGCATGGCAGCAGGGATTTGGCTGGGCAGGGGGAATTTCTCTTCAAAAAAATGCAACCAAATAAGTTAGCCAGCACATTTCGGCCGATAAAGCTTCATAAAAATAAATAGAGCAATTCGCACTTGGCCTCGAGGTGCGCCAACAAGGTGGGTCTCTCCTAATATGCGAGTTTCTATGCATCAGATGCTGCTACCTAAATTGGCGCAAGAATAGCTGAATTGTCTATGGCATTTTCCAGCCTACCGAAATTGCGTCTAAAAATACTGCCGCGAGCTTACACATGCAGTCTTATCAATATTAGACTCGAGTTATAAACATTAGCTAGGCTTGAACTATATTTACGATGCACTTTACTTTGCTATTTATTTATTTCGGAAGTCGACGTTGAACACAGCTGCCAGTGTCTATCTGGCTAAGATCATCCTATTCAAGTTTCGAATTGATAAGGGACATTCGCTGTGTTCTGCTGTAGCCAAATATCAAGCCGAATTGAAGGCGCATTCTACTGCCATAAAACACCGGCTAACAAGTGGGGCGCGAGGATTTTTCTGCCTATTTTCCCAGTCTGGGTCAAGTGCTGTAGGTATTGGGGTTGGCGGGTGCCAGCATGCAGAGGGGCAGGACTTGGAGGGTTCAGCGGTGTGCAGCGAATATTCTACAGTCGATAAAGTTGTCCCCGTTTTTGCCATTAAAGCAGGCCTCTCCCTCTCTCCCCGCGATCATGGCCGGCTAACTAATAATTCGCACCGACGCCTCGCAGTTTAATGCTGTCCGCCAGCTCGCATGCGCGGCTAAATCGAATTAGATGTAGATCGCTTGTTCGGCAAGATTACAGTCACTTGGATCTATTAGCTGGGTAGGTTATTTAGATTTTGGTATTTTTATTTGTTTCATGCATTTTAATTCCCAAGCTGAAAACTGTACGCCGACTTTAGTTTACAGTTTACAGCCTCTGTACCGAAGCCACCCAACTTCGAAGCCACCTCACTCCACAGCCACCTCACTCCGCAGCCACCTCACTCTGCAGCCACCTCACTCCGCAGCCACCTCACTCTGCAGCCACCTCACTCCGTATCCATCTCATTCTACAGCCACCTCACTCCGTATCCACCTCATTCCACAGCCACCTCACTTCGCAGCCACCTCATTCCACAGCCACCTCATTCCACAGCCACCTCACTCCGCAGCCACCTCATTCCGCAGCCACCTCACTCTGCAGCCACCTCACTCCGCATTCATCTCATTCCACAGCCACCTCACTCCGTATCCACCTCATTCCACAGCCACCTCACTCCGCAGCCACCTCATTCCACAGCCACCTCATTCCACAGCCACCTCACTCCGCAGCCACCTCATTCCGCAGCCACCTCACTCTGCAGCCACCTCACTCCGTATCCATCTCATTCCACAGCCACCTCACTCCGCAGCCACCTCACTCCGCAGCCACCTCACTTCACAGCCACCTCACTCCGTATCCACCTCACGCCGTATCCACCTCACTCCACAGCCACCTGACTCATAAACTATATACTAATGACCCCAAGTCTAATCTCAGTATTTTACATTCCAATAATATTTTATTGACCTTAAATTTTCTTGCATGCCTCTGTAGAACAGAAAAAATGAAACTGCCTTGATTAGATAAGTTTCTATTCATTCAGCAATTTCTGTCTCTCTCTCTCTCCTAGCCCTTCTATCTTGGAAGAGTTGGAAAAAATCTATTATGCTAAAAATCAATGAGACCACACAGAGCAGAGCACAGAGAAGCACTGATGCGCACTGTCTATCTGTCTGGCTGTCTTCCTACGGTTGACAAGCTGATACATGAATAGCTACAGGGAGAAATTCGGAATGGCATCGTCCACTTATTAGTACAAAACACAGGTTAGGGTTTTAAGCCTTAGCCTTGAGTCTTCTTTAACTAGAAAATATGAAAGCCAACGAGAGCACCCGGCTCTGGCAAGTGACAAATGCATCATTTTGTGCGATTCAACAGCCAGCTGTCACGCGACTCAAACAGTTGCTCTTCCTATTGCAGATTTTTGAAATAATAGCTCACTCTTCTCTAAATTGCTTTCTAAAATGCTTTTTTAAACGCCTTTTTAATTGTGATTGCAACCAGCAGGGTTTATATATAATTCATCACTCTGTGTTTAGTTATACAGGCCTGGATTCGCAGGAGGCTTGCGGCCACCCTGGCGCAACGCCTTCGGCGGCATCGTCCCGAAACCAGCGCTGAGGCAATTGAACTGCCCATTCCGCTGACTCCTGTATCCTGTACTCATGCACACGCTCACACAGGGTGTACCGTGTCTTAGTGTCTTAGTGTCTTAGTGTCTGTCTGTCTGTGTCTGTCTGTCTGTGTCTGTCTGTCTGTCTGTCTGTCTGTCTGTCTGTCTGTCTGTCTGTCTGTCTGTCTGTCTGTCTGTCTGTCTGTCTGTCTGTCTGTCTGTCTGTCTGTCTGTCTGTCTGTCTGTCTGTCTGTCTCTGTCTGTCTGTCTGTCTGTCTGTCTGTCTGTCTGTCTGTCTGTCTGTCTGTCTGTCTGTCTGTCTGTCTGTCTGTCTGTCTGTCTGTCTGTCTGTCTGTCTGTCTGTCTGTCTGTCTGTCTGTCTGTCTGTCTGTCTGTCTGTCTGTCTGTCTGTCTGTCTGTCTGTCTCTGTCTGTCTGTCTGTCTGTCTGTCTGTCTGTCTGTCTGTCTGTCTGTCTGTCTGTCTGTCTGTCTGTCTGTCTGTCTGTCTGTCTGTCTGTCTGTCTGTCTGTCTGTCTGTCTGTCTGTCTGTCTGTCTCTGTCTGTCTGTCTGTCTGTCTGTCTGTCTGTCTGTCTGTCTGTCTGTCTGTCTGTCTGTCTGTCTGTCTAGAACCCATCCGTCAATTTTTGTGCAACAGCTCCAAATGGATGTGGGATCGAACCAGGGGTCATAGCACAAGAGTCAAACGCGTTAATGTGTCTGCATCAAGTGTGCATGCAAATTTCCTGTTTGGCTTAAGACCGTGGGAAGGGTATAAGATTTGCTGTTCACTGTTTGTGCTTTTGGATCGGACATTCCTAAACTGTAGCTCGCATATTTAATTGGGGCAGGCGCATTAAAAGCTCCAGATAGTGTTGTATGCAACAATAAAAAGCAAGTGTAGACTGTAACATCGGTTTTATCATTTAGGCTTAACCTCAGCTTTGATATATTATGCGGTGATGAGGCTGGAGCAAACTCAAGCTGACAGATGGCTGATAATTGCATTTGCTCATCCAGGCACAGTTAAAATTCAATCGATGCCGCACTTTTTATAAGCGCCCCCCCCCAAATTTCATATTTTCCCAAGCTTCCCCTCCGGACTTTACCATCTTCCATGCCTTAATATTCCCCATAACTTTGTGTCTCGGAAGCACTTTTGTTGCCACCCTCCCACCAAACTTTACATTCCTAGCCCAGGGGAAGTGACACCCCCATCCCAGAGATATGGGTCCCAGGCGACTGTGCTACGCGAAGAAACCTCATGCACAAAATTCTCGATAATTTCAGAATAGCAAAACTGATTCTTACAAACTTGGTCTCGTTTTAAAACTGGATAAAATCTTCACATCTGGCGCGAATTTAATTGAGCCCGAGCTCAGTATTCATGCGGCAGGAAAGTTCGAACGCATGATCTACGTCGTGCTTAGTTTTCTGAAATCGAATTTGAAAAGTTTTGACGCAGAAAAATTTCATTTATTTACATCTTGTTTTTGTTAGAAATAAACTTTGCCCTTTTTTAAACTACTTCAGTTTGTTTGAAATTTGTTGCACATTAGAATCGAGCTGGCCTGTGCCTGTGTGTATGCTTTGCATGATTCCATTTTGATGCAAATAAACTATCACATCCGGTGACAAAAAGCCGAAGTCCAAGGAACACTGCACTGGTGCACAGTCAATAGATGTACATCTAGAAATTCGACCCAACAGAGATAGATAGATACAATCGTATGCTAGAACGAAGCTTGGTGCATTTATTTCAGAGATGGCCTGATCTATAGCTTGGTTTTGCTGCAGCTGAAGTACTTAATTCATTCTTCATCTGCGTTGCATTGCTCTCTGGAAAACTTGGCCTATGGTTAAAGCTGATGCAATAGCGGTATGAAGCTTGACAGAATAAACAAGATTATAATAAGCAAGAGGGTACAGGCTTATGTACACAGATCTGCAATGCAAATAGCAAACAGGTATGAAGCATATCCAAGGTATTTGTATATCACAAGATTTAACATATTTTTTGTAATAATTCAATTTAAATATGACTTATTTAGATTATGTACACGGTTTGGTTAGCAATTTAATATAATTAATATTCACTATCTGTCCCGCAGTTTTGCTGATTTTCCTGTAATAATTTTCACTTCCGCTCGTGCTGCTAGAAAAGTTAATAGAAAATTTTGTTTGAAAATAGAGATAATTTTTTTAGGCGCTATGAAGACTCGAAAACCTCCACCTGATGGTTATAATAACGGAGCTTAAATCAGTGCAACAGAATCCGGTATCCAGGGTACAGCTGTGGGTGCATCTGAGCTGGCGCAGACAGAGGGGGGTCGCCTCTTGGGAACCTCGTGTGACCCCCTCCGCCGGCAGTGAAGATGAGAAAAATAACCCTTTTGTGGGACTCTTGTGCGATTTCCCCTTGGGATCTAGATAGACCCTAACATCACTCTCCCCTCCCCCTCAAAGCGAACATTTTTTGTTCGAGGCATTCAAAGAGAATGGAGGCTGTACTTTTTAAAAACTTTCCCGTTTGCACTTGAACTCCTGCTCAGGCCGGGGGGGGGGGCAGGCTCGGCACTCGCTTTGAGATCTGTCGGTTAGTTGTTAATTGCAATTCCTCCCAAATCTGTTTCCAACTTGTTGGGGTCTGAACTTTTTCTACTCATTTAGCTGGCTGGGCGGAGCAGGCTGTGAGACATCAGTCTCGAGATCCAGCCTCGTCTCCCTCTCTCCCTCTCCCCCTCTCCCTCTCTCTCCCTCTCTCTCCCTCTCCCCCTCTCCCTCTCTCTCCCTCTCTCTCCCTCTCTCCCTCTCCCTCTCTCCCCCTCTCTCTCTCTCTCTTTCACACTCTCCCTCTCTCTCCCTCTCTCCCTCTCTCACACTCTCCCTCTCTCCCTCTCTCTCTCTCTCTCCTTCTCTCCCCTTTTCCCTCTCTCTCCCTCTTCTTTCTTTTTACTTTCCTTGACGAAGTAATATAATAATTTCGAAATATCGGCAACTATAACAATTCAAACTCTTTGCTCCTGATCTTTTACCGTGTCAGTGCCTGGGAATGGAGGCTCTCCTCTCTCTACCTCTCTCCCTCTCTCTACCTCTCTCCCTCTCTCTACCTCTCTCCCTCTCTCTCCCTCTCTCTCCCTCTCTCTCCCTCTCTCCCTCTCTCCCTCTCTCCCTCTCTCCCTCTCTCCCTCTCTCCCTCTCCCTCTCTCTCCCTCTCTCTCTCTCCCTCTCTCTCCCTCTCTCTCCCTCTCTGCCTCTCTCCCTCTCTCTCTCTCTCCCTCTCTCTCCCTCTCTCTCCCTCTCTCCCTCTCTCCCTCTCTCCCTCTCTCCCTCTCTCCCTCTCTCTCCCTCTCTCCCTCTCTCCCTCTCCCTCTCTCTCCCTCTCTCCCTCTCTCCCTCTCTCTCTCTCCCCCTCTATCTCTTTGCCAGCTGGCTCAGTCAGCTCAACCTCCTGAGCAGCTGCATCATCATGGCAACCATCGCTAAGCTGACCACGTCGCCGCACCTCGGACTGGCCGACGGTGAGCCGCCCGACTCCGCCGAGGCGAGAAATTCAAGGCCAAGGCCGAGGCTCCAGCCGAGAGCGTCGTTGTTGCCCAGCACGGTGATCCTGGCGGTTTCGGGCAGGCGCAGGCCCTGGCTGAGCAGGGCGGACACCACGGAGGTGCTGATGCAGTAGTAGGGCGGAAAGCGGGAAGCCCTCGGCGGGTCGCTGCACACTTGCCGGGCTGCCGCGGTGAAGTCGCCCACGGTGCCAGCGAAGGCGCCGCAGCGGAGGCCGCGGCTCACCATAGCCTGGCAGGTGGCCTCGTCGGGCCGGATGTCCGGCACCAGGCGTCTCTGCTGCAGGAACTGCGCCAGGAAGTAGATGCTGCCGATCCCGTACAGCGGCCAGTTGGCGCCGTCGCCGGCCAGTTCGACTTCGTCGTGAACATCAAGCTGCTGGACGAGGCGTCTGGCCAGACCCGAGCAGATGCTCACACGGCGCTCGCCGCCAACGCTTGATTCACCCATCACGCCGATGTTCGTCGAGCCGAAGCTGAAATTTAGCGCTAGATTCGGCGCCAGACACGGCGTAGAGACTTGCGCCCAGGCCTTCTCTTCGGAATCGGGCTGCTGGTAGCCGATGATGCGGAGCACAGACTCCCTGAAGCCGAGGCCCAGGTAGCTGTGCGTGTGCACCGCGTACGTGCGCCCGCCGTGCAGTCGGAAGGTGGCGCCGCCGCCCTCGCCGTCAGCTGCCGCCGCCAATTTCGGGTCCTCGAAGGCCACCTGAAGCGAGCCGCCGCCCATCTCAACAATGGGCTTGGTGGCGGCGCCCTCCTCCTGGAAATTGCCCAGCAGGTAATTGACGGCGATCCAAGAGTACTTGGCCTCATCGCTGCCGCTCAGCATCCGGACCAGCTCCGCGTCCTTGTTTGGAATGCGGAACGCCGACCGGCGAAGGACGTCGCGGGCCTCTTTGGCGATCTTCGCCCTGGCGCTGTCTTTCATCAGGCGGAAGCCGGCGGTGGCGCGCAGGATTGCCACGGTTTTTCCGCGCACCTCCCGAGGGATGCCGTCGGCCACCTCGCCGAGCAGGTCCTGCAGCATCTTGCGGCAGCGGGGCGGATTGCGCTCAAAGTTCGACAGGCCCTGGTCGCTCTTGCGCTTGTAGACGCTGATGTACTCCAGGCCGATGAGGCTGGAGCGCTTCACGCGGAACTGGTAGGCCACGGCCCGCGTGCCCGACGATCCGGCGTCCAGGATCACGATGTACACCGAGTCCGCTGGCGGCGGCTGCTGCGGCGACGGCGGCGGCGAGGAGGAGGCGTCCTCGAACTCTGCGCCGCTGTCAACACCGTCGGTGATGACCGGTTGCTCCCGCGGCGTCCTTCTGAGTGCCTCTGCTGTTGCCATGGCAACGAGCAGCAGCAGCAAGATAAGAGAGGAACGAGTTTGGCTAGGCATCCTGGCTAGTGCTGAATGTGTCAGGAAGAAAGGGAGGCTTCCACAGATCTGCCTGCCGCCGCAGCCTGCCCAGCTCTTTGGTCTTCTATGCCGCCCGGGCCTGCGCCCCTCTGAAATGCTCGCCTCCGAGGCCAATGACGCCCTGCTGAGCCGCCCATTGGCTGGCAAATCTGATGCAGCTTATTTTGCACTTGAATTTGCTGATCTCCGCCCTGTCCCCCAGAGCTCCGACTTAAGGTGGGCTGGGGGGGGGCGAGCCGGATATTCGAGTTCCGCGAATGCGATGCAAGCTCAAATAGATTTTCTAAGAACAATAATCCAGCCGATGAGGCGCCCCATCCGGGTGGAGGAAGTGTCGCAGCTTCCCCCATCCCATCTTCATCCGCTCCGATTCCCCCTGGGAGATTTCTCGGTGCTGCATGAGAAATAGGCGGGGAGAGAAGATGGGATAAATGGGAAGTCTCATTGACGAGAAACAATATCGCATTAAAGCCGGTGCTTTCAGATCCAGATAAGTTTTTGCGACTATTAATAACCGAAATTGTTTAAAATTTCCCTGACGACCTATTTGCTGATAAATCAATCACTGGCCCGAGCGGAGCTGCAATCTTTGCGGAGCAAATTGTTCCGCCCGGGTTAGCAATTGATTCCCGGGTGAGCTGGCGTGGAAAGCCAGTTTCCCGCTGCGTCCAGACCGATTTTTAAAAGCCAATTTGGATCTCGGCTCAGCTTAGTGTTTGCTCGCGTCCGCTGTTTCAATTGGCCTTTCTGCGACTCGCTCCGCTGGCTGTCCTTCTGGCCGCCAATGTTCCTCGGGGGGATCTCTGATCATCTCCGATCTCTGATCATCTCCGATCTCTGATCATCTCCGATCTCTGATCATCTCCGATCTCTGATCATCTCCGATCTCTGATCATCTCCGATCTCTGATCATCTCCGATCTCTGATCATCTCCGATCTCTGATCATCTCCGATCTCTGATCATCTCCGATCTCTGATCATCTCCGATCTCTGATCATCTCCGATCTCTGATCATCTCCGATCTCTGATCATCTCCGATCTCTGATCATCTCCGATCTCTGATCATCTCCGATCTCTGATCATCTCCGATCTCTGATCATCTCCGATCTCTGATCATCTCCGATCTCTGATCATCTCCGATCTCTGATCATCTCCACGCCGATTTCAGCAGTTTAAAACTTGCTTTCTAGGTCTTCACCCAAGTCTTTAAGAGTCCAAGGTGTGGGGACAGCAATAACAGCAAGCAGACAGATGAAAAAAGCGCACAGAGTTTGAAACGCTAAAAACGAACCAGCTGCCACTCCTGGGATCGGGATCGGCTGCTGAACAAATTGACTTGGGATATAAGGCGTAGGGAAAATCTACCCCAAGGGTCGCCTTGATTGGCACGATTAATTATGCTGCCCTCCCTGCCGCAACTTTTAAAAGTCATTCCGGCCCCCAGGTCCTCCCTGGGCTGCCCTGCCCTCTCGCCCCCCCCCCTGGCCCCGGGTCTGTCAGTGACACGAGGCTAGCCAGAGCCCTGTGTCACGTCCGTAGACGCACCAACTAACCATGTAATACATGAGAAGCGGCCAGGCTAAATACTGTTTACTGGAAAAGTGCAGAACCTTTAAGCCGGCTCGGTGCTTCTAGCAGATAATTTAGTTGAGTCTAAAGTTGACTCGCGAAGCTAAAATTAGAAACAGGCCTTCTCTGCTGAGGCTGCTAGCTGTATTAGCTGACCTTAGCCTCATGTAAGTAACCCCATCACCATAACCATGAACCTTATGACCCAAAACATAAACCTTATGGTCATAACCATATATTCTATTGCCCTAACCATAAACTTCATGATCCTAACCATACCTAATGACCCTAACCATAAATCAAATGACCCAACCATACACCTAATGACTCTAACCATAAACCTAATGACCCTAACCATACACATAATGACCCTAACCATAAACCTAATGACCCTAACCATACACATAATGACCCTAACAATAAACCTAATGACCCTAACCATACACCTAATGACCCTAACCATACACTTAATGACCCTAACCATACACCTAATGACCCTAACCATACACCTAATGACCCTAACCATAAACCTAATGACCCTAACCATAAACCTAGTGACCCTAACCATACACCTAATGACCCTAACCATAAACCTAATGACCCTAACCATAAACATAATGAACGTAACTATAAACCCTACGACTCTAGAGAAACTAGACTTTCCTACCTAACCATACACCCTATGAAACTATTAATGACCCTAAACCGAATGAAACCCTGTAACCCTAACCATTTTAAGAATTCCAGTTGAACAGACGCGGCCGACTTATCTAGCTAGTCAGCAGCAGTGCTTAGCGCCAACAAGCCAAACCTGTAATGTACTTTTTGTGCCGCACGAAGTCTTTCAGCACGGCGGCTCAGCTGGGCGATAAGAAGGATTATCTGGGATCAATGACGGGTATTTTCCTATTTCTTGTTTGCCAAATTGCAATGCCGGAGCTCTGGATGGGGGAACTTTGCAACGTTGCGAATTCAATCGGGACAATATCTGCCGCGGAATCTTTTCCAACTTACTTTCCTACCCCGATGAAATCGGCTCAGACTCAACGATGAAATCAATTCCAATTTTTAACGACTTCTCAAGTACATTGCTCATAGTGATGACTGTTCAAATGCATGCATAGCTCATAGTGATGTCTGTTTAAATGCATACATATGTTGTACTCGCGGGCTGCGATCTCGTCTAGCCCGGTCGTTTTGTTTCCCCGGGGTAGCGGGTTCGGTGCGGGACTGCCCCGGGCGCGCGGCGGAGGGATGGACAGAGGACGAACGACTGGCGCTCCTCGAGGCGGATGGCCACTCCGAGGGGAAGAGGGAGAGATGCGACCCGACACTACGTACAGACACTCCGGACCAATCAAGAGATACGAGGTGATGGATTAGCTGGGGCGTACAGACACTCCAAGCCAATCGAAGAGTGGAGGTGAGCAAGGGGGTGAGTAGGTGAAGCGATGAGGCGGCGAGGATGGAGGGAAGACACGTGCAGAGAGTCCAAAAACGCGAACGCGACCCGAACAAACGTAATTTAAGCTCACCGGGCGGGGTCAAACCGACTCATACGGCGTGGCGCAGTTTATTTAGCCATTTTAATAGCTGTTCTGGTAGCTCGGAGACGGCGGGTGGCACGGATTCGCTGGTGGTGCGCTGTTCGAGAGTTCACTGGGCTCGTGCAGTTTTTGTACTTTTACAGTAGTTTCACTACTCAGTAGCTGGTGTAGCCCTAACCGAAAACCAAGCGGCGTGCCACCGGCCGGCTCCAAGCCAGCTAATAAATAGTATGCCAAAAATGGGGGAGTGGGCCAAACCGGCCTGAGCGCAAGTACACAAAACAGAACCCCGCGAGCACCCAACCCCAGCCCAGCCAATCAAAACACGCGCTGGGTAAGGCTCCACGAGGGGGGGGGGGTAGAAAAGAGAGGGTCTGCCGGCCCAGCCAGCCAATCCGCGCACACGCCGGCTGCCCAAAACCAAAACCGGGCTGAACCAGCTCAAACCAGATAGAACCGGCTAGGGCGGCAGACCGGGCGGTTCGCATGCACCAAAAAAAAGTTGAGGAGAAGGTCATTGTGGCGCAGGCCACAACACCCTCCCCCGCAAAAAAAACAAAAAGGGAAAAAACACAAAAACGAAAAAACAACGGGATGACTCCAGCAGCAGCAAAAAATCGTACTGTACGTGCCGCGCTGTGATCATGACGCAACTGGCAGGGGAGAATGACATAATGACGCAAATGGCAAATGGCGCGGGAGAGTGGGCTACTGGCGTCGGGAAGCGGGGCCGCAGGCGTTGGACACGCACTCCCACTCCTCTGTCAGCCCTCGTCTCAATGAATCTTGGGGACTACCCCGGTGAGCTTCTGGGACACGCATTCGCGTTCGAAGGGGACGACTATGATAAGATGAAGATGAAAAGAGAACAGAAGACACCGCTTCCCAGCCCGTCCGCACCGACCCCCCTACCCCGCGATCCATGCCAATCCCCGCAGAAGCCCCAGCAGACGCCCGCCGTTAAACAGTCGGAACTCCGGAATCGCGACCTCGGTGATGAACCTCGAGCTCCGGATGAAAGCATCTGGCCGCCACTTGCGCTGTGAGTGACCACGAAACTTTTTACCAACATCCCGGCTGAGGAACTTCAGAACCTGCTCAAGCAGAGCCGTAATTTCTCGCCGGTGGTCCCGACGCTCGCGGCGACATAAGCTCGACACTCTTCGTGAGGACCCGGAACGTGGCTGCCGAAGCTCCATGCAGGAATGTTGCGCTGAAGCCGCTTTCTCAGTCGCACTCTTTCTCGAGCGGTCTCCCCGACCCAGGGTCTACTGTCCCGCTCGCCGGAACCGGCTACCACGGCCACAGCTGCTGGCATTGCTTGACCACCCTGGTCGTCTTCCACCACGACGAAATCCTCCATCGAGTCGTTCAGGAGCTCGTCTTCCTCGGACTGGGTGTAGCCGTACGCGTACCTAGCCTCGTAATCTGAGAGATCCTCCTCCATCCCATCGGCCCGCTCGCTCGCATCCGTTTCACCGTTCTCACTCGGACTGGCTGACTCGTCGTCAATAGTGATACAGAACTCCTCCGGCACCGACACACCGTCTGGCGGCACAAAATACCGGGCGCACTCAATCGGGTTAGAGACCGCCTCCTGACCAAACCGGTCGTACAACGCTCGCCGAAACGGGCACAGCAAGATTGCACTGGCATGCTGGAGCTTCTGGAAGCTCTCAGTTCCCTGCTGCCCGCACTTATCTGGATGCCGTCGTAGACGCTCTCCGCAGCTCCTCTTCAGATGCTGACGGTGCGACACCGAACTCAGCGTAAAGGTCTAGACCCGGGAAGCAAAGCCTGCAATGGGCCGGGTTCGGCTTAGACTGGGATGATTCGCGTTGTGACCTCGAGGAGTCGCCGATTCGCTCTGGTCCGGGGTGGGTCGGGTGGTCTTGCCTGGGGAAAAGTTCTCACTGGGCAGTTACTGACGCAAAATGACGGTAACTAGGCGGTTGATGACGCAAAATGACGGTAACTAGGCGGTTGATGACGCAAAATGATGATAACTGGGCGGCGGATGACGCAAAATGACGGTAACTAGGCGGTTGATGACGCAAAATGATGATAACTGGGCGGCGGATGACGCAAAATGACGGTAAATAGGCGGTTGATGACGCAAAATGATGATAACTGGGCGGCGGATGACGCAAAATGACGGTAACTAGGCGGTTGATGACGCAAAATGATGATAACTAGGCGGCGGATGACGCAAAATGACGGTAACTAGGCGGTTGATGACGCAAAATGATGATAACTAGGCGGTTGATGACGCAAAATGATGATAACTAGGCGGTTGATGACGCAAAATGATGATAACTAGGCGGTTGATGACGCAAAATGATGATAACTGGCCGGCGCCCTAGTAGTACAGAGGCACCCCGTAGCGCTGCGGAACCCTTCGAGTCCGGAGTGGCCGGCCCGCCCTTGTATCGCCGGTCTCCTCTCTCTCGGGTGCTTCTTCCTCCAGCGCTCCCATCTCAGGCGCTTCCATCTCCGGTGCTTCCATCTCAGGCGCTTCCATCCGTCTCTGCCACTTGTATTCACCGTCGTCCTCAGATTCCTCCGGCTCCTCGCCCGCTGGTTCCGCTTCCGCAGCAGGGTCGGGCTGCCGCTCCATCCGGGGAGCTCGACGGGGCCCTTTAGCGTCGTCAACGGGTTTCGGCCGGTAGCGAGGCAAGAGATTGTTGAAGTGCACCACCTTTGTCGGCTTCCGTCGGCCTTCCTGTCGGATCCTGTAGCGAGTTTCTGATAGCCGATCTAAGACGACGGCTGGTCCCGACCACGGTGAATGGAGCTTCGCCTTCGCACCGGGTTTCAGTACCGGATTGTACACGTACACCTTGTCCCCGGGAGCGAACTCTCGACCTTTCACCCTCCTGTCATACCAATCCTTCTGCACTCTCTGATAGGACGCTGTCTTCTCCCGTACTTCTCGGTGAGCTTCCTCGAGAATCTCTCGCAGGTGCTGAACTTCCTCGCAATATGGCTCAATCTTCCGGGGCCGGGCTATTCCTATATCAACTGGTAGGGCCATCTCGTGGCCGTGCAGAAGAAAAAACGGCGAATATCCCGTACCACGATGAACGCTCGAACGGTACGCCATGAGTGGTACGTCACGGTACGTCATAGTGATGTCTATTCAAATGCATACATTTGCATTTAGCATACATTTGCTCATAGTGATGACTTCTCAAATGCACTGCTCATAATGATGTCTGTTGAAATGCATACATAGCTCATAAGTGATGACTGCTCAAGTTCATACATTGCTCATAGTGATGACTGCTCAAGCTCATACATAGCTCATAGTGATGACTGCTCAAGTTCATACATTGCTCATAGTGATGACTGCTCAAGTGAATTGCTCATAGTGATGACTGCTCAAATGCATTGCTCATAGTGATGACTGTTCAAATGCATTGCTCATAGTGATGACTGCTCAAATGCATTGCTCATAGTGATGACTGCTCAAATGCATTGCTCATAGTGATGACTGCTCAAATGCATTACTCATAGTGATGACTGCTCAAATGCATTGCTCATAGTAATGACTGCTCAAATGCATTGCTTATAGTGATGACTGTTCAAATGCATACATAGCTCAAAGTGATGACTTCTTAAGTTCATACATAGCTCATAGTGATGACTGCTCAATTGAATTGCTCATAGTGATGACTGCTCAAATGCATTGCTCATATTGATGACTGCTCAAATGCATTGCTCATAGTGATGACTGCTCAAGTGAATTGCTCATAGTGTTGACTGCTCAAGTGAATTGCTCATAGTGATGACTGCTCAAGTGAATTGCTCATAGTGATGACTGCTCAAATGCATTGCTCATAGTGATGACTGCTCAAATGCATGCAATGTAATAGTGCTGAATTTTAGCATTCAACCGCAGTCAGTGCGGACAGTTTATTTTTTCCCAGTTTATGAGCACAAAAGCTCTTGAGCAAATTGACTGTCGGGCTGGCCCTCAGCTCCCTAGGTAATCACTATTATTAATTAAGGCATCTCAGCTTGCCTAATTAGCTCTAATTATTAATTAACAACCAGAAGGCCTCAAGCCGCACTGCAGTTGTAAAACCATCGTTAACTGCAGTTAGGAAGAGACTTTGTGAGCACAGAGCACAGAATTGATAGAAGAAACGGTCCTTGAGCACAGGCCAATCACGGGCGGGGATTGCAAGCAAATAGGGAAGGTTAATCCCATTCAGATTGACTAAGTGATAAATCTAATTTTTGTATCCCCCGACTCCCGACTCCCCTGCATCCCCATCTGCTCAGCAGCAGCAATTGATTGCGGTAATCCGTGACGGACACTTCAATTCGGACAGTGGGGCCGACTAGAGCTGCATCAAGCACCAGAACTCCAGATAGATGGATTGCTATTTTTAGCTATCCTCAGTGCAGCTTAAGCTGGATTTAATCGGTTTGATGAGCGTTTGGCCATACTTCACCTCTCTCTCTCTCTCTCTCTCTCTCTCTCTCTCTCTCTCTCTCTCTCTCTCTCTCTCTCTCTCTCTCTCTCTCTCTTCTCTCTCTCTCTCTCTCTCTCTCTCTCTCTCTCTCTCTCTCTCTCTCTCTCTCTCTCTCTCTCTCTCTCTCTCTCTCTCTCTCTCTCCTCTCTCTCTCTCTCTGTCTCTCTCTCTCTCTCTCTCTCTCTCTCTCTCACTGCGGACTCCTAGTCTGTGTGAATCTTTCTCTAGCTCACTGCTGTCTCCATAGTCTGTGTGAATCTGTCCCTAGCTCACTGCGGACTCCATAGTCTGTGTGAATCTGTCCCTAGCTCACTGTGGACTCCATAGTCTGTGTGAATCTTTCTCTAGCTCACTGTGGACTCCATAGTCTGTGTGAATCTTTCTCTAGCTCACTGTGGACTCCATAGTCTGTGTGAATCTTTCCCTAGCTCACTGTGGACTCCATAGTCTGTGTGAATCTGTCCCTAGCTCACTGCGGACTCCATAGTCTGTGTGAATCTGTCCCTAGCTCACTGCGGACTCCATAGTCTGTGTGAATCTGTCCCTAGCTCACTGCGGACTCCATAGTCTGTGTGAATCTGTCCCTGATTCACTGCGGACTCCATAGTCTGTGTGAATCTGTCCCTAGCTCACTGTGGACTCCATAGTCTGTGTGAATCTGTCCCTAGCTCACTGCGGACTCCATAGTCTGTGTGAATCTTTCCCTAGCTCACTGCGGACTCCATAGTCTGTGTGAATCTGTCCCTAGCTCACTGCGGACTCCATAGTCTGTGTGAATCTGTCCCTGATTCACTGCGGACTCCATAGTCTGTGTGAATCTGTCCCTAGCTCACTGTGGACTCCATAGTCTGTGTGAATCTGTCCCTAGCTCACTGCGGACTCCATAGTCTGTGTGAATCTGTCCCTAGCTCACTGCGGACTCCATAGTCTGTGTGAATCTGTCCCTAGCTCACTGCGGACTCCATAGTCTGTGTGAATCTGTCCCTGATTCACTGCGGACTCCATAGTCTGTGTGAATCTGTCCCTAGCTCACTGTGGACTCCATAGTCTGTGTGAATCTGTCCCTAGCTCACTGCGGACTCCATAGTCTGTGTGAATCTTTCCCTAGCTCACTGCGGACTCCATAGTCTGTGTGAATCTGTCCCTGATTCACTGCGGACTCCATAGTCTGTGTGAATCTGTCCCTGATTCACTGCGGACTCCATAGTCTGTGTGAATCTGTCCCTAGCTCACTGTGGACTCCATAGTCTGTGTGAATCTTTCTCCAAAACTCATGAACAACTCATGCAGTTACCCTAGTTGAGTCTGGTCCCAGCTGCACTCTCCTCATTTCACATTTCAGCTCCAGGGCCCAAATCGCAGAGAAAAGCCGTGTGACAAGATCACGGTGAGCCGCGTCAATCTGGCCCGCGAGGCATTTCGGCTTAGAAGGAATCGCTAAAGTGTACCGCGCCTGATGCATAATTTACATCCCAGGCCAGTCTAAGTCTCCTATTCCCCAAGCCCCCCCCCACTCCCTGCTGTGTGCCTGTTTAATCCCAATCCGTGCGCATAAAAAATCTCTGGGAAGAATCGACTGAAGATGGGATGCAGAGACGGGGCCAGCCAGTCAGAAATAAAAATATGGCAGAATTCTGACTTTTTCTGTGTCTCCATGGGCAATCGAAAAATGGGTAGTTTTATTCAACAATTCCAGGCTCCCACTGACTGAAATTGAGGATTCTGTGGGATTGGCAATAAATTCAAAGGAAATAGCAGAACGCAATTCTGTAATAGCACTAGGATTTTTCAACTGGCAATTTAAATTGCAATTTGGCTACTTGAAAAAGCTCTACTGAGTAGTGCGTTAAGTGTAACGTTGTTATTTTAGCTAATCTAGATTTCATAATATAAAATAAGCCACTGAATCGTCCTTACAAAATTAAGGTAACACATTCTTGTGATTTTCACATTCACATGATTTTCTCTTTCACTTTTTACATTCTCATGATTTTTACTTTCTTTGTTCACATACTCGCGATTCACATTGAAATTATTCGCATTCACAATGACTCTCACTATCACAATTTACATTCTAGCAATTCACACTGTCACTATTCACAGTCTAGCAATTCACACTGTCACTATTCACAGTCTAGCAATTCACACTGTCACTATTCACAGTCTGGCAATTCACACTGTCACTATTCACATTCTAGCAATTCACACTGTCACTATTCACAGTCTGGCAATTCACACTGTCACTATTCACATTCTAGCAATTCACACTGTCACTATTCACATTCTAGCAATTCACACTGTCACTATTCACAGTCTAGCAAGTCACACTGTCACTATTCACATTCTAGCAATTCACACTGTCACTATTAACAGTCTAGCAATTCACACTGTCACTATTCACATTCACATAATTCACACTGTCACTATCACACTCACATAATTCACACTGTCACCATTCACATTCACATAATTCACACTGTCACTATTCACACTCACATAATTCACACTGTCACTATTCACACTCACATAATTCACACTGTCACCATTCACATTCACATAATTCACACTGTCACTATTCACACTCACATAATTCACACTGTCACCATTCACATTCACATAATTCACACTGTCACTATTCACACTCACATAATTCACACTGTCACTATTCACAGTCTAGCAATTCACACTGTCACTATTCACATTCTAGCAATTCACACTGTCACTATTCACATTCTAGCAATTCACACTGTCACTATTCACATTCTAGCAATTCACACTGTCACTATTCACAGTCTAGCGATTCGCACTGTCACTATTCACAGTCTAGCAATTCACACTGTCACTATTCACACTCACATAATTCACACTGTCACCATTCACATTCACATAATTCACACTGTCACTATTCACACTCACATAATTCACACTGTCACCATTCACATTCACATAATTCACACTGTCACTATTCACACTCACATAATTCACACTGTCACGATTAAATCATGATCTCTCATCCCTCAGCAGCCAGTCCATTGCCGGCACCGCAAAGAAGAATAAATAAGCATTAGTTAGAAGCATCGCGCCGCTAGCAATCCAGTGCGCTATCACGGCTGTCGCAATGTGCACAAGAAACTCGTTAAACAGATAGCCGGAGCCCCAGATGCCCATGAACAGGCCGACCATGAAGGCCCGGGATACGGTGAATCCGGATCGGAAAGCCACCTCGTTAGCCGTGGAGATGGCGAACGCCTCGCCCATGGCGTACAAGAAATTCTGCCCGCCCGCGATCAACCAGAAGGAGCCAGCCAGCTGGCTGGAGGACACGATCAGCGCCGTCAGGTGGCCCAGCGCGGTGGCGGCGACGCCAATGGCGATACGGACATCCGGCAGGTGCCGCACCAGAGCCGACGCTCGCGTGGCCAGCATGAGCAGGGCCACCGCGGCAAGCAGAGTAGCCGAGTAGCAGAGCAGCAGCAGGTTGTGACTCCACCTGAACTGGTTCGCGTCCATCCGCCGGATGTCGCCTTTCAAATCCGACACGCTCAGCGAGAAATAGCCAGCCAGGACGCTCGCGGACAGGGCTATCAGGGGCGCCGTTGTCACGACGACGCGTTTAAACCTTGGCAGGCCGGGCAGCTGGAACTGGCTGGGGTCCCAGCCGGGCCGCTCGGCAGTCAGCAGGGCCAGCAGCAGCATGATGACGCTGGTTGGCAAGGTGACGAAGCCAAGCGGGAAGGCCAGCCTGTCCGATCCGAAGGCCAGCAGGTTGCCTAGCAACTGACTCAACGCCTCGCACGCGTAGTGCAGCTGGCAGACGCGCCGCACCGACAGGCCGAGCAGTTTGCCAGACTCAATGGTGAGCACCAGGAGACACGGCCGGATCAGTCCGGAGCCGCAGGCGGTGCCGAACTTGCCAACAGTCACCATAGCGGGCAGGCACATGGCCGGACAGAACACGAATCCGATCAGCATGAGAGCAGCCAGGGTGGACATGAAGCAGCCAGCAGCCAGAGTTCTCGCGCATCCGATCAAATTGTCGGCAACGTAGCCGCCAACCAGGGTGAGCAGGAACGACAGGCCCTGAGGCAGCACGCGGCTCAGTAAAGTCGCGCCGAACGGTTCAGTCGGGCTCTCGCCTAGCAGGGCTCCGCAGTACGGCTGGCCGCTGCCGCCAGCGCCGATGGCCATAGACATATAGTTGTAGTAGGTGCAGCGCTCAAGAGTGACAATGCCCAGCAGGAATAGCAGAGGCCGCCAACTCAGCCGCTGCTCATTGAGAAGTCGTTCAGATTCATCAGCTTCTCTATTAGCAGACAAAGTCATTGCTGTAATTTCATGTTCTTTATTGATCAGAATATCATGTCCGAAATCAGCATGCCATGTCCGAGATCAGCATGTCATGTCCGAGATCAGCATGTCATGTCCGAGATCAGCATGCCATGTCTTAGATCAGTATGTCATGTCCGAGATCAGTATGTCATGTCCGAAATCAGCATGCCATGTCCGAGATCAGCATGTCATGTCCGAGATCAGCATGCCATGTCTTAGATCAGTATGTCATGTCCGAGATCAGCATGTCATGTCCGAGATCAGCATGTCATGTCTTAGATCAGTATGTCATGTCCGAGATCAGTATGTCATGTCCGAAATCAGCATACCATGTCCGAGATCAGCATGTCATGTCCGAGATCAGAATGTCATGTCCGATATCAGCATGTCATGTCCGAAATCAGCATGTCATGTCCGAGATCAGCATGTCATGTCCGAGATCAGTATGTCATGTCCGAGATCATCATGCCATGTCCGAGATCAGCATTTCATGTCTTAGATCAGCATGTCATGTCCGAGATCAGAATGTTATATCTTAGATCAGCATGTCATGTCCGAGATCAGCATGTCATGTCCAAGATCTGCATGCCATGTACGAGATCAACATGCCATGTGAATGCAAATGAATTTATGCAATGGCCACTCAAACGAACAAGACAAATTATAGTTAACGAGAATTTTGTATTCCCAACATCAAGTGTTTATTTTGTTTATTCCCCTCTGCAACAGATTGTGCCAACATTGGCGCTAGAAAAACTTCACAGATTCCAAGCAGAGATGCCCAGAAGAAAATTGAAAGTTGTAAATTTTCAACGGAATTTATCCGAGCCTCTCCTTTCTAAGCTCTTCATTTTGCTTTTTTATCAGGTCGGCGAATCTCTGCTAGCATAGCATGCCCTCCTTTTGTTGGACTTCAGCAAATCACGCGCTTGGCCAGGAAGATAAGATGAGGTCTTTGTGCCCAGCGGGCGGTCCTGAGCGCAGAAGAAGGATGAGCGACCGGCAATTCTTCAAACTTAATTTTACACTGCCTATTGTGAGTGGGAGATCGCTTATCTCTTCTCCCCGTTCAAGCTGAGGATGCGGATTTCCTGGGATTGAAGGCTTTTCAAATAAGCCGCGTACAAGGAGGAAGGGACAGTGTCGAATGCTTGCCGCTTGAGCGATTGCTTTCGGCGGCAGCTCGGAAGTGAAAGTCATAATTTCTGCGGCATCTCTGCTGTAGCCATTGCGCCCTGATCTATCTGGTGTAGCGAACCAAATATGGAATATTTTCCTGTGTGGTCCCAAATCTGCCTAGCGAACCGGAAAAGCATATTTGACTCGATGTGTGTTTGCAGGAAAAAGTTACTTGGGGGGTAGAATAAGACTCCAGTGGATCTGGTGTGGGTTGGGCCTTCGTTCGGTTACTGTCAATCTGTAACAGTGTTCACTGCTTGAACCCGTGGGAGAGCTCTCTCTCTCTCTCCTCTCTCTCCAGTCCCATAGACGAATTTCAGCAGTTTAGCAAGAGGCGTCGGATTACCCAGCATGATGTTTAAATTCGCAATCCAACAGCATCCGCTGGTCCAACAACTGGGACAAGAATAATTTATAAAACCAAAATGGCGTCAGAGAATTTGTCGTGCTGTTTTGGCAAATGGAAGTCCTATATAATTCTGTATTTTTCAGAAGCAAGCGGCTGCTTCAAGTTTGTCAATCTAGAATTGCTTTGGTCCGAATATTGGGTCTTGTTTTGATGGAGAGAGGATTAAAGATAGAATTCTTGTGTTAGTTATATGCGGCTGCAAACAATTAATTAGTCATGGATTTTGGCATCTTTTATTTTGATTATTCTATGACCCGTGTTTTAATTATCTATGACCCTTACTGACACTGTCTATGGCTAATGTGTTGATTGTCTATGGCCTATATGTTTAATTGTCGATGGCTAACGAGTTGATTGTCTATGGCCTATATGTTTAATTGCTGATGGCTAACGAGTTGATTGTCTATGGCCTATATGTTTAATTGCTGATGGCTAACGAGTTGATTGTCTATGGCCTATATGTTTAATTGTCGATGGCTAACGAGTTGATTGTCTATGGCCTATATGTTTAATTGCTGATGGCTAACGAGTTGATTGTCTATGGCCTATATGTTTAATTGTCGGTGGCTAATGAGTTGATTGTCTATGGCCTATGTGTGGATTGTCTATGGCTTATGTGTGGATTGTCTATGGCCTATGTTTCATTGTCTAAGGCTAATCTATTGATTGTCTACGGCTTACGTGTTGACTGTTATTGTCTATGGTGTTTCAATTGTGTATGACCCGTGTTTTAATTTTCCGTACTTTGATTGTCTATGAACAATCTATGTAGTGTTCATCTAACCCTCTGGAGTATTTAACTTTTCCACGGGCCACTTTGTCGCCATGGGGACAAAGAAGGTCAGGCGGTGGGTCGCCGTCAGGCTGTACTAATTTAATTGCCATTTAAAGAAATTCACTCCCTTGCTCACGATGGTTGGCAGTGGTTGTCAAGAGGTAACAGTGCGAGACTTGTTCCTACCAGCCCATTCTGTTCCAAGCGCTCTCGATTTCTTCCTCTTGCCAGCTATCTCTTTCGTTAAGTCTCCCCGGCTTAGCGAACTGTCAGTCAAACGTCAACTCCATCAAGTGGCGCGCATCAGTTCTCTCTCCGCTTGTTGCGCAATAATAGCTTAACAAACACGCTGATGAAGTTTGGGCGAGCACTCTCTCTCTCTCTCTCTCTCTCTCTCTCTCTCTCTCTCTATTTGCATCGCTGCATTCTTGATTCAATTTGATGCAAATTGATAGCAGTAATCGTTCGGTTTGCCATACGGCATGGTTACTGCATTTATAATGAACTGCATTGGTTTAGATGGGCTGGATCTGGGGTCATGCGGAGAGCCTGATGGTAATGGCTCTTATCTCTACCTGTCAGGTCAATTAAACAAGCTTTAGAATCTGAACATTGCAATGCAGAGTCAAGGGGTTAGTCATTGAAAAAAAAATATAGATTGATGTGAATCGACGGGAGAGAGGGAAAAGAGAGACTGGAGGATAGGTAGAGAGACTCTATCTATTAGGCTGATAGATATACAGAGGCTGACAGAGATTTGAGAGAGAGAGGCTGACAGAGATTTGAGAGAGAGGGACAGAGACTGAGAGAGAGAGAGAGGGAGAGAGGCTGAGAAAGATCGATAGAGACTGAGAGAGAGGTAGAGAGGGGGAGAGGGGGGAGAGACTGACAGAGATCGATAGAGACTGAGAGAGAGGTAGAGAGGGGGAGAGGGGGGAGAGACTGACAGAGATCGACAGAGACTGAGAGAGAGGTAGAGAGAGGGAGGGAGAGAGAGACTGACAGAGATCGATAGAGACTGAGAGAGAGGTAGAGAGGGGGAGAGAGAGAGAGGGAGAGAGACTGACAGAGATCGAGAGAGACTGAGAGAGAGAGGAAGGGAGACTGACAGAGATCGATAGATACTGAGAGAGAGAGGGAGAGAGAGAGAGACTGACAGAGGAAGGGAGACTGACAGAGATCGAGAGAGACTGAGAGAGAGAGAGGAAGGGAGACTGACAGAGATCGATAGATACTGAGAGAGAGGGAGAGAGACTGGGACAGAGGGAGAGAGACTAGGTGAGACCAAGTGAGATTGCGATAGAGATACCAATAGAGATGAAGATAGCGAGATTGAATGAAGCGATAAAACGGGACAATTTAAACAGACCTGTAGAGAGCCTTATTAACAGCATCCTAAGCTTTAAACTCAGATAAGAAAAGGTGCCATAAAATAATGCAAGACTTAATAAAGTAAACCAGTTCTGCCGACCCACATTTAATTAGACAAGAACACACCTGCATAGCAGGTTAAAGCTTCTGTGCTAAGAGATGGAGGCGCTTGATAGCGAATCCGTATTGCGCAATCAAAGTTGTTGAGAGAAACAATTTATTCTAATTAGCATTGGGAAAGCAACACCAGAGCCGACAGGCACAGAGGGACAGGCCTTCCACCCTGGCCCCATCCAGTCGGCCGGCTGCCAGCCAATGGGAGTCCTGGGTGGTGGCGGAGGCTGCGCTAAAACCCGCGTTAAAATAAATAATCTGCCTTCCAACGCTCTTTGCAGAATTTGAAAGCGAAATTTTTCCATTGAAAATTTTATTGTCGATTGAGAAACATGGCTAGCGAATATTCGTGTTACCCGCAGCAGCAGCAGCTGGCGGGGTACTGCTGCCAGCTCGAGTTCGAAGCTGCTGCTCAAGCAGAGATTAGCGGCTACTGGCAGATGTCGAGTCCGACTGATGAAAGCTCGATCTCCCCGCAGCAACAGCATCAACAGTTGATGCAGTGCAGCATGGCCTGTTGCTGCTTTGAGCAGGTGGCAGGCTCGTCTCCGCCCGTGTCTCAGCCGCTGTACCAGCCTCCGCCGCCGCCACCGCCGCCGCCACCGCCGCCTCCACCGCCGCCTCCGCCGCCGAAGCAGCAGCCGCCGCAGCGTGCTGTGAAACCACCACGAGTGGCCTATCAAAGAAGGTCAGTCTGACTCCGATGTAGAAAGAATGGCAATTTAGTCTGGCAGAATGGCGATTCAGTCTGGGAGAAGGGTGATTCAGTCTGGGATAATAGAGATTCAGTCTGGGAGAATGGTGATTCAGTCTGGGATAATAGAGATTCAGTCTGGGAGAATGGCGATTTAGTCTGGGAGAATGGTGATTCAGTCTGGGAGAATGGCGATTTAGTCTGGGAGAATGGCGGTTCAGTCTGGGAGAATGGCGGTTCAGTCTGGGAGAATGGCGATTTAGTCTGGGAGAACAGCGATTTAGTCTGGGAGAACAGCGATTTAGTCTGGGAGAATGGCGAATCAGTCTGGGAGAATGGCGATTCAGTCTGGGAGAATGGCGATTAATTAAAAAAGTCTGGCACGGTCAACCCCAAATCCCAGGGAGCACAGACGCACAGAGACGTTAAACCGAGCATTCGAATGCCTGCGCAACTGCATTCCTCACATCCCACGGGACACCAAGTTGAGCAAGAAGCGGATTCTGCAGCTGGCCATCCAGTACATCGGCGCACTGAACACCATGCTGGAGAGCGAGATCCCGGAACCTTCGGACAGAGCTGTGAGTTATACTGATAGATAGATAGGTAGATAGATAGATAGATAGATAGATAGATAGATAGATAGATAGATAGATAGATAGATAGATAGATAGATAGATAGATAGATAGATAGATAGATAGATAGATAGATAGATAGATAGATAGATAGATAGATAGATAGATAGATAGATAGATAGATAGATAGATAGATAGATAGATAGATAGATAGATAGATAGATAGATAGATAGATAGATAGATAGATAGATAGATAGATAGATAGATAGATAGATAGATAGATAGATAGATAGATAGATAGATAGATAGATAGATAGATAGATAGATAGATAGATAGATAGATAGATAGATAGATAGATAGATAGATAGATAGATAGATAGATAGATAGATAGATAGATAGATAGATAGATAGATAGATAGATAGATAGATAGATAGATAGATAGATAGATAGATAGATAGCTCAAAGAACATCCGTGAGCACTATTTTACGATTTTACCTCTCATCTGCTTCTCCAGTATTGACTGTAGTTGGCTTGTGTGCGCTTTTGGTCTGTTGGCCCTTCAAATTCCGCTGATTTTCTGCTCTCTTTTGCCTGTTGCTTTTGTTTTCTTTGGTTTTCATGTAAATTGAGATCGCACGCGAAAATTTGTGAAATACAAGCCTAACGCTTTGATGCAATCAGTAGCATCTTGCTAATATAGTAATCATTTTTACTGAAAGTTTTTTAAACCATACAGTTACTGAAATGAATGGTTTTAGATTTTTTAGAATGAAAATTGCCCTATGCCTGTTGTTAGTAGTGTCGCCGGAAGAAGCTTCCATTAAAATATCATAGCTTATCATCACTGTCAGTCAGTCAGTCAGTCAGTCAGTCAGTCAGTCAGTCAGTCAGTCAGTCAGTCAGTCAGTCAGTCAGTCAGTCAGTCAGTCAATATTATAACTGTAGTGGATAACGAGTAATATGCAGCTTTTTGTACTCAATTCTATTATTAAATGGTGCAGTCCAGTTTCCAACATCAGAGATAAAAATAGCAACCCTTGGCTTTCCAATTCCAAGAAATTACATAAAAGAAATTTTCTAGGGACTACTTGGTGTCTATTTGAGTGGATCTCAGAGGCCATTGTTCTAAAAAATTCTAGGTTTAAAGTAGCCAAAATTTTCATGTCGATTTCGGCACCCTCAATGTCACTTTGGGCCCCCCAATGTCCATTTCGGCACCCAATGTCTATTCCGGCACCCCAATGTCCATTTCCGCACCCCAATGTCCATTTCGGCACCCCAATGTCCTCTTAATGGCAAAACTTACTCTCGTGAAGAATACTCATCACTAGAATTTATCACTGTGGCACTACCGTATACGAGCTACATCATATTTAGCCTCCGAATAACGCCATAACTGAAAATATGAAAGGTAGTACCTAATGGCCTAACTTGGCATAAATTGAGCACATTGTACTCCACTGTCTCCAGTCAGCTTTTCTAACCATTTAATAACTTAAATGAACTTAAATAAATTTGTAAATTCTGTTATATAAACATGCCTTGGATTTTAATCTGCTGCCCATTTCGCATCAGCTGCTCCGATTGCAGGTATCGGCGGTCCCAATAAAACTTGCTTTCTTAGTACTACTGATAGTAGAGCAGGAAATGTGTTCATTTTTCGTTCAATCGATTGTAGAAAAGCTCGTAAGCACGCGAAGCATCGAGGAGTTCGAGAGCCCTGCTGCCACTATCACTACATTTACATTCCTGGCAGTGTCCCCTATGATCAAGTGGAGCAGTTTCGGTGAGTCCTGCTCTGAACTCACTGTGATGCCTCACTCTGCTCTCTATTATCCCTCACTTTGTTTTCTATGACCCTGGTCCGTATGATTCTTCACTTTATTCTCTATGATCTGTCACTCCAGTCTCTATGATCCGTCACTCCAGTCTCTATGATCCGTCACTCCAGTCTCTATGATCCGTCACTCCAGTCTCTATGATCTGTCACTTCAGTCTCTATGATCCGTCACTCCAGTCTCTATGATCTGTCACTTCACTCTCTATGATCCGTCACTCCAGTCTCTATGATCCGTCACTTCAGTCTCTATGATCCGTCACTCCAGTCTCTATGATCCCTCACTCTACTCTCTTTGATCCGTCACTCCAGTCTCTCTGATCCCTCACTCTACTTTTTATGATCCGTCACTCCAGTCTCTCTGATCCCAAACTCTACTCTCTATGATCCGTCACTCCAGTCTCTCTGATCCCTCACTCTACTCTCTTTGATCCGTCACTCCAGTCTCTATGATCGCTCACTCTACTCTCTTTGATCCGTCACTCCAGTCTCTATGATCCCTCACTCTACTTTTTATGATCCGTCACTCCAGTCTCTATGATCGCTCACTCTACTCTCTTTGATCCGTCACTCCAGTCTCTTTGATCCCTCACTCTACTCTCTCTGATCCGTCACTCCAGTCTCTCTGATCCCTCACTCTACTCTCTATGATCCGTCACTCCAGTCTCTCTGATACCTCACTCTACTCTCTTTGATCCGTCACTCCAGTCTCTATGATCCCTCACTCTACTCTCTATGATCCGTCACTCCAGTCTCTATGATCCCTCACTCTACTCTCTATGATCCGTCACTCCAGTCTTTATGATCCGTCACTCCAGTCTCTATGATCCGTCACTCCAGTCTCTATGATCCGTCACTCCAGTCTTTATGATCCGTCACTCCAGTCTTTATGATCCGTCACTCCAGTCTCTATGATCGCGCACTCTACTCTCTTTGATCCGTCACTCCAGTCTCTCTGATCCCTCAGTCTACTCTCTTTGATCCGTCACTCCAGTCTCTCTGATCCGTGTTTCACAGAGGCAGCCTACACACTGAAATCATTGCAGCACAACAGAGATGGATAATTCCAAGTAATGGACAAATTATCTGACTTACTACTGTATATAAATAACTAGATTTCATATATGATGATATTTCGGATACTTCTAATTCAAAATAAAGCGAATTATTGCATCGGCTACCTGATTTTGATCTATAATATATAATAAATATATTTCAATCTATTATTAACAGAGTTCTTATCGCGCCTCGAACAGGAAACAAGCTATCCCCTGCCCCGTATGTCAACTGGATAGCTATATATGCAGAAATCTAAACTGAGTCGACCTGACAGACGACAACAAACTGTTCTGTGGCACTAATTGAGATGGATGACCGCCCGGATCAGTGCTCAGAGGCACACAAAGACTTGTCAGATTGGCAAGAAGATCATCGGGCCCGATTGCTGGGGCGGCCCCGCACTTTCACTCGGCCGTCTGTCGCCCAGTTGATCCGTGGGGGGGGGGGGCAGCAGACACAGAAAAACCACGTGTTTGATAAAACAAGCCCAATGGCCGATGTGAGAACAGAAGGTCCGACACCTAATACCCACCCCGCCTCATCTGAGATCGAGCTCCGGGCACGCTTCAACAAACTGGAAGATAAGGCGAAGTCGGTTGGCCTTAAAAGCACCGTTTTTCTTGCTTGGCTGAATTGTGTCAGCATAGGGCGGCCGCTGTTGCTTCCATTTGAATGACGCTGCTGTAGTAGTGAAGGAATTCGACGGGGCAGGGAGGGGCCCGGGAATCACGGAAGCCATCTGCATTTAGCTAGGCAGACAGGTAATCTGAGGCTGGCGCCGTGTGTTGCCAAGCTGGAGTCCACTAATTAACTGTTTTGTCCCCGTCTCTCCGGACCAGGCGGACAATGGGGGGGGGGATGAGTCAAAGTCAAACGGATTTTAGCTGTTCAAAATATTCTTTTTATAAGCCCGGAATCTGACTGAGTCTATTTTTAGAAATACCTAACGAAGATACTTTATGATGATGAAAATATCGCACTGTAGTGCCTAACCTGATTTTGAAGAGATTTTAAACGTTGAACGTCGAACGCTGATAAGACTTCGCGCGTAATGATGAAGAGGCAGGCGCCAAGTGATCAGGAGGCGCCAAAAGATGAAGAGGCAGGCGCCAAGTGATCAGGAGGCGCCAAAAGATGAAGAGGCAGGCGCCAAGTGATCAGGAGGCGCTAAATGATGGAGGCGCCAAATGATGGAGGCGCCAAATGATGGAGGCGCCAAATGATGGAGGCGCCAAATGATGGAGGCGCCAAATGATGGAGGCGCCAAATAATTATAATTATGAATGAGGCAGGCGCAAAATAATGAATGAGGCGCCAAATGATGAAAGCGGCGCCAAATGATGAAGGCGGCGCCAAATGATGAAGGCGGCGCCAAATGATGAAGGCGGCGCCAAATGATGAAGGCGGCGCCAAATGATGGAGGCACCAAATAATGAAGAGCCGCCAAATGATGAAGACGGCGCCAACTGATGAATGAGGCGCTAACTGATGAATGGGGCGCTAACTGATGAATGAGGCGCCAAATGATGTATGAGGCGCCAAATATTGAATGAGGCAGGCGCCAAGTGATAAGGAGGCGCCAAATGATAGAGGAAGCGTCAAATGATGAAGGAGGCACCAAATAAACATGAATCCTTAGAGTTAGTTGTCTTACACTCAGTTCTGCATTCCATGTGTTGATTAGTTACTGCGTTCGTAGCAGTCCATGGTCCGAGGCGACACCAGAAACAACGGTGGGCACTATCTCACGCGGTTGTCAGGCCGTTGTCGGCTGCCGGACCCGCTGGCCGCGCGCACCTGGAGCCAAGAAATTTGATCCCCAATTAGCACAAGCCACAGTCACGCCTGGCAGCCTTGAAGATCACAGCTATGTAGCGAATTTCGAACTTTGTGATTTTGACTGGCGCGTGGCATTAACAAAATAATAATAGTAATGACTTTTGACAGTTGACCGATCAGTTTATGATGCTCAACTGGCTGAGAAACTTTGGGCTGAAATCTCTGAAGATTACAAAAATCCTTTCTAATGATTTCTTAGGATGCCTGATTAAGTGCACATTTTCAATTTCCAATCAGTGATTTAGGCGCACACTGACACAAGCGTGCAGATTGATTAGCACACACTGGCACAAGCGTGCAGATTGACTAGCACACACTGGCACAAGCGTGCAGATTGATTAGCACACACTGGCACAAGCGTGCAGATTGATTAGCACACACTGGCACAAGCGTGCAGATTGATTAGCACACACTGGCACAAGCGTGCAGATTGATTAGCACACACTGGCACAAGCGTGCAGATTGACTAGCACACACTGGCACAAGCGTGCAGATTGATTAGCACACACTGGCACAAGCGTGCAGATTGATTAGCACACACTGGCACAAGCGTGCAGATTGATTAGCACACACTGGCACAAGCGTGCAGATTGATTAGCACACACTGGCACAAGCATGCAGATTGATTAGCACACATTGGCCCAAGCGTGCAGAATGCAGATTGATTAGCTCACACTGGCACAAGCGTGCAGATTGATTAGCACACACTGGCACAAGCGTGCAGATTGACTAGCACACATTGGCCCAAGCGTGCAGAATGCAGATTGACTAGCACTCATTGGCCCAAGCGTGCAGAATGCAGATTGACTAGCTCACACTGGCACAAGCGTGCAGATTGACTAGCACACACTGGCACAAGCGTGCAGATTGACTAGCACACATTGGCCCAAGCGTGCAGAATGCAGATTGACTAGCACTCATTGGCCCAAGCGTGCAGAATGCAGATTGACTAGCTCACACTGGCACAAGCGTGCAGATTGACTAGCACACACTGGCACAAGCGTGCAGATTGATTAGCACACACTGACACAAGCGTGCAGATTGATTAGCACACACTGGCACAAGCGTGCAGATTGATTAGCACACACTGGCACAAGCGTGCAGATTGATTAGCACACACTGGCACAAGCGTGCAGATTGATTAGCACACATTGGCCCAAGCGTGCAGAATGCAGATTGATTAGCTCACACTGGCACAAGCGTGCAGATTGATTAGCACACACTGGCACAAGCGTGCAGATTGACTAGCACACATTGGCCCAAGCGTGCAGAATGCAGATTGACTAGCACTCATTGGCCCAAGCGTGCAGAATGCAGATTGACTAGCTCACACTGGCACAAGCGTGCAGATTGACTAGCACACACTGGCACAAGCGTGCAGATTGATTAGCACACACTGACACAAGCGTGCAGATTGATTATCACACACTGGCACAAGCGTGCAGATTGATTAGCACACACTGGCACAAGCGTGCAGGATGCAAGGGGGTCAAAGGGTCAGCTGGCCTCGGGGGAGTCCCGAATCAACCCCCGAAAATTAAAAACCCATCTCTTGAGCCGAGTTATGATTTATACAGAAACACTGGCCCTGGCATCTGCAGACGTCTGTCCGACTGAAGCCGGCCTGTTAGAATCGCACAATGTAGCCAGATGCTAAAAAAGTGGTTGAATTCTACCAGTTCATTACTGACACACTGGCTTCGGTTGACAGATGACAAGCTGAAAACACGTGTTTAGGAGATTTTTATTTCAATTTTCCCATAAATATTATCTTACAGAGGGTGTAGGGAGATTGCAGCGATGGATTTAGGGGGAGGTGGGAGTTTTTTTCTTTTGCTAGCGGCGGGCTATATCTCTTCAAACTAAAGCAAATGAGGCGGCAGGTGATGCTGTGCTCCCACACCTAGCCTCAGGGGGGGGGGGCTCAAGCGCGCGTGATCGCGTTAAACCCACCGACCCCTTCCCACACTCCACTGTAGCAAAAGTAACGAATTCTCCCCTTTCTTCCTGCTCAGCCAAGTTCAACTCTGTACAAATTTTGCACCTGTTGTAAGCAAACTTTCTAATGTCAGACCACACCGGGCTCCAACCATTTGATCTCTCTCGTGTTTCTCCCAAAACTTGGGAGCTGAACAGGATTCCTAATAGCCCAGGGAGCTCAGCTACTTAGGGCATATGGCGTATTTCCTCGCCCACTGAGTGTCCACTGGCGAGGGAGACACCTGCAGTGCTCCGCGGTCAAGCCAATTATTAATAGATAACCGTAGGAGGTCAGCTGCCCGGCGCCCGCCGACTGTAACCAGAGACGCAAGTTTGTCAAAGAATTCACGCTGGCTAAAGGATGGGGTCGGGACGATGAAGCTTGAAGGATGGAGGAGGCTGGACTGCCGGGTGTCAGTATCAATTAGCAAACTGGCCGAATAATTTTGAACAATGAAAATAAATTCTTTTCTTGTGGAGTTGCTCCAAACTCGACGGGTGGCAACTCCCGCCTTGTGGCTAGCGGGACATTGTAAATTAACGATTGAGAATAATTTATGAAGAGGGGTGACTGGCCAACACTGCCAGTGCGCCTGTCTGACTGCGAGATCTGGGATTCATTCTCGTGCTGACTCTATCCTACTGACTCCATCCTACTGACTCTATCCTACTGACTATCCTACTGACTCTATCCTACTGACTCTATCCTACTGACTATCCTACTGACTCTATTCTACTGACTATCCTACTGACTCTATCCTACTGACTCTATCCTACTGACTCTATCCTACTGACTCTATCCTACTGACTCTATCCTACTGACTCTATCCTACTGACTCTATCCTACTGACTCTATCCTACTGACTGAAGCTAACCTACTGACTCTATCCTACTGACTCTATCCTACTGACTCTATCCTACTGACTGAAGCTAACCTACTGACTCTATCCTACTGACTGAAGCTAACCTACTGACTCTATCCTACTGACTCTATCCTACTGACTCTATCCTACTGACTCTATCCTACTGACTCTATCCTACTGACTCTATCCTACTGACTCTATCCTACTGACTCTATCCTACTGACTCTATCCTACTGACTCTATCCTACTGACTCTATCCTACTGACTATCCTACTGACTCTATCCTACTGACTCTATCCTACTGACTCTATCCTACTGACTCTATCCTACTGACTCTATCCTACTGACTCTATCCTACTGACTCTATCCTACTGACTCTATCCTACTGACTCTATCCTACTGACTCTATCCTACTGACTCTGTCCTACTGACTCTATCCTACTGACTATCCTACTGACTCTATCCTACTGACTCTATCCTACTGACTGAAGCTAACCTACTGACTCTATCCTACTGACTGAAGCTAACCTACTGACTCTATCCTACTGACTGAAGCTAACCTACTGACTCTATCCTACTGACTCTATCCTACTGACTCTATCCTACTGACTATCCTACTGACTCTATCCTACTGACTCTATCCTACTGACTGAAGCTAACCTACTGACTCTATCCTACTGACTGAAGCTAACCTACTGACTCTATCCTACTGACTGAAGCTAACCTACTGACTCTATCCTACTGACTCTATCCTACTGACTCTATCCTACTGACTCTATCCTACTGACTCTATCCTACTGACTCTATCCTACTGACTCTATCCTACTGACTCTATCCTACTGACTGAAGCTAACCTACTGACTCTATCCTACTGACTGAAGCTAACCTACTGACTCTATCCGGGATAGCCCATAAATTCGTAGAAGTAGCACCCATTCGCTTAGTTAAAAAAGAGCAAAGATTTGCATTGATTATTTTCACTCACATGACTTCATGCTTATCATATGAAAAGCCGAAAAAAGTATCACCGTTTGTCAACATTGGAGCCCTTATTATTTTTAGTCAAAAACTTCATTTAGTTTCTTGTTGAAAAAAGAACATAATTTTGTTGCAACTTTTGGTGAACAAACCTCTAATTTCACAGACCTAAAAAAGTAAAAGTTATGAGTTAGTCGTACTGTAGTTACTGCTTAATTACAGCTCCCGAATACAGTCTGTGCTCGAAACGCAGATTCGAACATGTGACAGAGTTTTGGTGCCGTCAAGATGGATCCATTCTAGATGCCCCGCCAACTCCGCCCACAACACCCACACACACTGGAAGAATGCCCTGATCCCAACTAATATTTGGGAAAACTATATAGTATTAGCAATCAACTCAACTATTAACTGTTCGTTCGTGTTCAATCCTTGATTTTCGGGATCATAGGGGAAGTGGGATACCCTCCACTGCTTCTTGGCAGTGAAAACTAATATGAGAAATATAGGATGCTCAACTAGTTGAGCATGTAGTATGTCTACTTGTCTCTGGCCTTAATTGATGTCGGTAATTGATAGCTTATATAAGGGTAACTTATAGGGCACGGTTGACTGCATAGAGACCGTAAATGTTTTGTCTAGTTCGGAAGCTTATTATCAGACTGAAATGATCGGGTTTTGCCTCTACTTTACATTATGAGACTCTGGCATGTCAAGTGGAATGTGTGGTTTATTGATGTATGTATGTAGTGTACGGTGAACTGGAGCAGTCCGTTGTCAACAAGTCAACCATATATTGCTATAGAGTTATGACTGTGATTATTGCGGGCTTATAGATAGTTGGTCATCCGCGGCGAGATCGTGAGCACAGATATGAGCACAGATATGAACGGGAACTGCACGCATCCAGCCAGTCTGGCAGGTAAAGCGAGAAAGTTTTTAAAGAATTTTCGAGCCCGACAGACGGCGATGAATCCAACAAAAGAGGCCAGCATAAGTTATCGCTAGCTTTTGAAGGGTCATCTGGCCCGCTTCTTCTAGTTTCTGAAGTTTGTGAAGTTTCTGTAGTTTGTGAAGTTTCTGAAGTTTGTGAAGTTTCTGTAGTTTGTGAAGTTTCTGTAGTTTGTGAAGTTTCTATAGTTTGTGAAGTTTCTATAGTTTGTGAAGTTTCTATAGTTTGTGAAGTTTCTATAGTTTGTGAAGCTTCTATAGTTTGTGAAGCTTCTGTAGTTTGTGAAGTTTCTGTAGTTTGTGAAGTTTCTGTAGTTTGTGAAGTTTCTGTAGTTTGTGAAGTTTCTGAAGTTTGTGAAGTTTCTGAAGTTTGTGAAGTTTCTGTAGTTTGTGAAGTTTCTGTAGTTTGTGAAGTTTCTGTAGTTTGTGAAGTTTCTATAGTTTGTGAAGTTTCTATAGTTTGTGAAGTTTCTATAGTTTGTGAAGTTTCTATAGTTTGTGAAGCTTCTGTAGTTTGTGAAGTTTCTGTAGTTTGTGAAGTTTCTGTAGTTTGTGAAGTTTCTGTAGTTTGTGAAATTTCTGTAGTTTGTGAAGTTTCTATAGTTTGTGAAGTTTCTATAGTTATACTTAGCTCAATTTTTATCCAAACCAGGTCATGTATAGCTAGGCTGCATGGCTCACCTCTCACCTCTGCTCTGTCATCCCGGGCACATGTTGCATACTGCTAAGACGAGTGAGTTAGGGGTGGGGCTCAAATATGATGGAGGGAAGTCCCCATTATCAGTTTCCAGAATCAGCGATGGAGTTTAGGTTTTGCCATATATGATTTATATTATATATATTATATGTGTCCCAACAGTCAAACGGTCCGCCTGTCTGCAGTCTGTTCTAAACTGAGTTCCCAGACTTGTGAATCCAAATGACAGCAGGTGAGCATGGGATAACGAAGATGAAGCATGCAGAAGGGGATCTGTGCAGTTTCGCAACTTTGTTTTGTGGACTCATTCAGCCTCCAGATTACTCAATGATGAGGCAAAAGGTTGAGCAAGTCGAAAGTCTGCACTGTGCGAGATTCACAACTGATAAAAAATAACAGATTTCAATGCTTTCTAAACGGTGGCTGAATCAGTTCTTTCATTTTGTCACTACTCTGTCACTCCTTCTAGCACTCTCAGTCACTCTGAAACTCCCAGTGGACACTTATAACTCAGGCATCTAACCTCTGTCACTCCACTCAGTCACTCAGTAACGGGTCGCCATCATAAACCCAAAAAATCACAACTCCGTAAGCAGTTCCTATCATTAACCCCAAATGCCATAATTCTAAAAACCAAAAAAAACATTGGGCGTTGCTAGCACTAGGATATTTCGGAGTTATGATGTTTCGGGTTTGTAATATTTCGGGATTGTGATATTTCAGAGTTATGATATTTCGGGTTTGTGATACTTTGGGTGTGTGATATTTCGGGTTTGTGATACTTCGGGTGTGTGATATTTCGGGTTTGTGATATTTCGGATTTGCGATATTTCGGGTTTGTGATGCCCCCCCCTCAGGAACTTCCAGTGGGCACTCCTAACTCGCACACCTGGCCTCTGTCACTCCTTCTAAAGCACTCTCAGTCTGGTGGTCGGCTTTGTTGAGATTAAAATACTTTCATAATAATGACATAAATATATTAATAAATACAAAATGACTAAGTTAAAAACAGATCTTGCGCAATGCTAAACAAATGGACACTGGTCCTTCATCATCTCAGATTGAGCACGCGCGACTCAAACAAGCTTAGCCAGAATTGCTAGAAGCAGGTTCGAGTAAAAGGAAATCCAGCTTCACATGAGCACGCTCCGAGCGCCGGGAACAAAATTCGGTATTCAATCTGCTATTGGCTGAGCAGAGGCGGCAGCCCTCCCAACCCCCCGACCGCCTCAGGCCTTCCCCACCCACCCGCAGAACGGTTATAATAACGGGGCCCGCTGAGGCCCGGCAAGCCCGCCATCCGAGTTCGCTCACAGAGTCAAAATTCACCAGCTTGAGCCTTCGCTATCCCAGTTCGATCTTTTCAAGTCCTAAGAGCCAGACTCATCTACGCAACAATGTCGAACAGCGCTTGCGGTCAGGCGGCCTGGGCTGAGCTGTCCTCTCTGCATCCTAGCGATATGGAAGACACCAGCGAAGCTGAGGCTCCGCCCGCCTCCGCCGGTGTGGCGGCAAAGTCGACTGGAACGCGAAGTCAGTCGACGAAATCGGCAGGAGTCGCTCCAGGCGGGCGTCGTCGGCGCGGCGGCGCCTTGGCCGCTGCTGCTCGCGGCCTGAGCGACTCGGAGCTGCAGGACCTGCGGCTGAAGATCAACAGCCGAGAGAGGCAGCGAATGCACGACCTCAATGCGGCTATGGACGGGCTCAGGTAAGCTCGGGGATAAAGTGGAGAGTCTTTGTTGCTGTAGACTGGTGGATTGATAGATGGGTAGACTGGTAGATTGATAGGCGGGTAGACTGGTAGATTGATAGATGGGTAGACTGGTAGATTGTTAGGCGGGTAGACTGGTAGATTGATAGATAGGTAGACTGGTAGATAGATAGATAGGTAGACTGGTAGATAGATAGATAGGTAGACTGGTAGATAGATAGATAGGTAGACTGGTAGATTGATAGGCGGGTAGACTGGTAGATTGATAGATGGGTAGACTGGTAGATTGATAGGCGGGTAGACTGGTAGATCAATAGATTTTTCATCAGAGTCTATTGACAAGGCCAAATCTAAAGTCTATCTCATGTTTTTGGCTTAAACAATGCATGTCAATCCAAACTGAACTCTCCTCGCCTTCAACAATCAGGTCGGTGATGCCGCAGCAGACCGGACCATCAGTCCGCAAGCTGTCAAAGATCGCCACCCTGATGCTGGCCAAGAACTACATTGTGGCGCTCAGCCGCGCTCTGGAGGACTCGCAGCGCCTACTGATGGAGCAGCTCCAGCAGCAGTCTCCGAGCATCGCCCTGCCAGCCGCCGCGGTCACCGTTTGCAAGTCCCAGCTGGAGATGCGGCATCAGCCCTGCGCTTTGCCATCGCAGCAGCAGCAGCTGCTGGTTCATCAGCAGCACCTGGTCCAATACCAGCACCAGCACCAGCTGCTCCAGCCCCAGCCCCAACCTCAGCAGCAGCCCCAGCAGCTGACTGAGCTGTCAAACGAGAAGCCCCGACTAAAGCACTCCATCAGCAGCTTGATCCTTTGACCGTTTAACCAGATATTTTATAACAGTAAATAGTCTACTTGTTTTCTTCTCTACTATGAGTAGTGTGAATAATTGCACTGGAAATCGCCATCAATGTTTATTTATTTCTAAATTTTAATTGCGTGAAAATGCGTCACAATGCCAAAGTTCTAAGTTTTCTCTATCGAATAAAGCGCATGTAGCCGAATTATTTTTGCATCGCTACTTACAGTAGCATCCTTTGAAACTTGAATTCAAAAATAATAAAAAAGTTGCAACAAAATCAACTGGCCGCGTATTCGAAAATTATCGTTCGCCAAGTTTTTTCAACGTCAATAGTTATATTTGTTAAGAGTTGTTATGTTGCTGTTGGCCGTTCAGGTAATTATAATGTATTATAAGCTGTCAAACTGGATTTCCCGGAACGTGACGCTGCCGCTTCGCTTCCAAGTGCTCACTTCAAAGTATTCGATATAGTCTCGAGAGGTACAGTGATTCATGCGCACGTACTTCTTAGTGCTCCATCGTTTAGTGTTCTCCCTGCTGATAGTGCACCAGCTGTTGTCCGACAGGGTGATCTTCAAGTCCTCAACGTCGTCCGAGCAGCAGTCGTTTTTTCTTAGAAATGTGATGCTGGCCAGCTTGGCCGGTCGCTCAAGTCGGTATCGCACGGTGGAGCCGGCCGGAATGGTGGCGAATGTGTTGAACTGTCTGTCTGTTGTCTTCCTGCACACCTCGCTGCCGGGGTCGCTTGGGTTGCACAGCAGCCTGATGTTGGCTGGAGCAAATTTTGTTTGTTTGGCTTTTGGTGGAGTGTTCACGGATATTCTGTGACATTTTAAATCTTTTTATAGACATTCTTAGAAAGGGGTACATTCTAAAATATAAATTCAAAGGGAGGGGTGCATTCTAAAATAGACAGTCTAAGGGAGGGGTACATTCTAAAATAGACAGTCTAAGGGAGGGGTACATTCTAAAACAGACATTCTTAGGGAGGGGTACATTCTAAAACAGACAGTCTAAGGGAGGGGTACATTCTAAAACAGACATTCTTAGGGAGGGGTACATTCTAAAATAGACAGTCTAAGGGAGGGGTACATTCTAAAACAGACATTCTTAGGGAGGGGTACATTCTAAAACAGACAGTCTAAGGGAGGGGTACATTCTAAAACAGACAGTCTAAGGGAGGGGTACATTCTAAAACAGACAGTCTAAGGGAGGGGTACATTCTAAAATAGACAGTCTAAGGAAGGGGTACATTCTAAAACAGACAGTCTAAGGGAGGGGTACATTCTAAAATAGACAGTCTAAGGGAGGGGTACATTCTAAAATAGACAGTCTAAGGGAGGGGTACATTCTAAAACAGACATTCTTAGGGAGGGGTACATTCTAAAATAGACATTCTTAGGGAGGGGTACATTCTAAAATAAACAGTCTAAGGGAGGGGTACATTCTAAAACAGACAGTCTAAGGGAGGGGTACATTCTAAAACAGACAGTCTAAGGGAGGGGTACATTCTAAAATAGACAGTCTAAGGGAGGGGTACATTCTAAAATAGACAGTCTAAGGGAGGGGTACATTCTAAAACAGACATTCTTAGTGAGGGGTCCATTCTAAAATAGACATTCTTAGGGAGGGGTACATTCTAAAATAGACATTCTAAGGGAGGGGTACATTCTAAAATAGACATTCTAAGGGAGGGGTACATTCTAAAATAGACATTCTAAGGGAGGGTACATTCTAAAATAGACATTCTTAGGGAGGGGTACATTCTAAAATACAGCCTTAGGGAGGGGTACATTCTAAAATAGACATTCTTAGGGAGGGGTACATTCTAAAATAGACAGTCTAAGGGAGGGGTACATTCTAAAATAGACATTCTAAGGGAGGAGTACATTCTAAAATAGACATTCTTAGGGAGGGGTACATTCTAAAATAGACATTCTAAGGGAGGGTACATTCTAAAATAGACAGTCTAAGGGAGGGGTACATTCTAAAATAGACATTCTTAGGGAGGGGTCCATTGTAAAATAGACATTCTTAGGGAGGCGTCCATTGTAAAACAGACATTCTCAGGGAGGGGTACATTCTAAAATTGACATTATTAGGGAGGTACATTCTTAGGATCAGTTTTAGCGAGTCAGTTTCTAGGAGGAGTCATGGCCCCTCTTTGCCTACTCCGCTGTCACTCACTGAGGCAGGTGCGGCTGTTTTCAGTGGTGGCCCCGTCAGAGCACCAGTCACACCTGCTCATGCCTTCCTTCCTTGCCATGGCGAAGTTCAAGTCGCAGGCTTTACAGCGCGGCGCTCCGACAGAATTTGAGTACAGACCTGGCGGGCAAGGCCGACAGTACTTGTAGTGCGGGCTGCTTGAGTCCATGTAGCTGCCAGGCAGGCATTCAGGCACCCGCCAGTCTGCTTGAGCACAGATTGCTACCAGAAGGACTGCAGCTGCAACTGTAAGGGCTCTCATAGCTACTATCTGAGTCTATTAAATAATTTTTAACAGAGTGATTTTAATCTTTGTTTTATTTAATCGAAAGTGTTTGCTATTATCCTGACAGAAACCGATTCTTTTAAAGCAAACTTTTTTGCTGTCTGAGAATTGAGAATTCCAGAGGTTCATTGATTGAAAATTTTAAATAACTTTATGAAGTTTAATGCTCTCAGCATACTGGAATCCAGGCAACTAGAAGGTATGCGAAGAATTCATGCAATTGGAAATTTAAAATTAATCTCTAGGAATTCAGAAAATATGCGATACAGTTGATTGCATTGATAAATATTTTTCAACTTTCAGTCTCTGTTTGGTTTTAAGGCCGAGCGGACATCTATCAGATACAATAAACTTAACTAGATTAGAGTGGGTTCGATTGAATTCAAATTAATTAAAAATTGTATTAAAATAAATTAGATTGAATGTAGGTTAGATTAGATGCAAATTCGATTAGATGTAGATTAGATTAGATTAGATTTAAATTATATTAGATGTAGATTAGACTAGATTAGATTTAAATTACATTAGACGTAGATTAGATTAGACGTATATTAGATGAGATGTATATTAGATTGGATGCAGATTAGATTAGATGTAAATTAGATAAGACGTAGATTAGATTGGATGCAGATTAGATTAGATGTAGATGTAGATTAAATGTAGATTAAATTTTAAGCCAAGGGCCAACTTCAACTCGGGGAAGATAATTTATTTGAGCATAAATTATTTGCGAAACTTTTAGCCGCGGAAAGCGCATATTACTACTAGTAGCAAAAGTAGTTCAGTCAGAACAGATTTATCTGTGAAGAATTTTATCCAGACACTGCTGCAATGAAGTTTAACCCCCCTTCCTCCCAAAAATCGAATCAATAACTCATGAGCAGACAGAGCAGAGACTCATTCGACTGGAAGATAACGCGGGGCAGACGGGAAATGGCGACTCTGTAGAATGGAGGCTGCAGCGAGGCAGAGACAGAAGAACGGAGGGAAAAGCAGATTCTCTGGCGGAGAGCTGCACGATCGGAGCAAAGCCCAAACAGATTTCTGAGGTTTGGGAGGCTGCTTTGGTAGGATATAACTAACGTAGGTCGGGGCCATATCTGTGTTTATAACTTGCATTAATTGATTAATTCAATCTGGGCCAGGGTGGCCAGACTTCCAAAGAGGAGAGGGGGGAGATTAGCATTCAAGGGAAGCCTGGCAGCTGCATGGCTGCAGGGTGAGTCAGCCTCATCAGGGCGCCAGTCACTCTATACAGCCTCCCCATCCCCATCAGCCAGACTCCCCACGATCAGAATTTCCGCTCTCTCTCTCTCTCTCTCTCTCTCTCTCTCGCAGTCTCCAAGGTTCCGAAAATTTTTTTTTACTTTTTAAGCAGGCCGGTCGGCTTGACTCCATCCAGCACTCATGGGCAGTTGCGGGTTACAGGAAGCCGGCTGAAAGAGTTTTCCGTCCTCCTGCGACCCGGCTATGGCCATTCAGCAATGCCTGGGGGGCAAGGCCAGGCCGAGGTCTACCGGTGCACAAAAATCCCAGCATGCTTCAATTCAAAGCACCCCCCACCCCCAGTTTTTCCAACTCTCAACTTTGGTCTGAGAAGAAAAGATTTTGCTGCCGCAGCTGCCAGGTGAACTCAATGAGTTTAGCGGGGCTCGGCCTCACTGAACTGCTTTGAACTGCAGGGGCGACCGGCTTCAGTTCAGAGTTTCAAAAAAAAATCAACGAGACAGAAGAGAAACGCTGAGATCACCCTTTACTGCTGAACTCGCACCGGCCTCCCGCCTCTTTCTGGCCATCAAATTTCATGCTTGGACCGCAAGATGATGAGGAAAAAAGAAGTCCCCCCCATCGGTAGGAGAGGCTAAGCTGGGGATCTGAAGGGAAGGCATTCATGCTGATTGACATCCACTCGCATCCGTTGGTCCGCGCTGAGGTCAGAGCGGTCCGTCTGTGCTCCGACAGCTGCCAAAAGTTTGAGTCCTTTTCATCGTTCGCGTCCAGATTCCCGGCTCCACATCAAAATTATCCAGAAGTGAACCGGTCTCGCGTGCTTATTCACATTTCCTTTGGGAATGATCCGCTTCACGTGGTTGGATGCGGGTCAGTAGGCCAGCACTGCTGTTGGTTATTCAGGGGAGTTGGGATTCTGAAAAATTATTTTATTAACTAAATTAATTGAGATTAAAATAGGCTTAAGCAATAATGCATTGAAGTTTAAACAATGGCTCCACAGGTTCAGGGGTGTTTAAGGTTGAGAATCGAGGTTTAAATGGATATTGTCATGGACTCAAGGGTGTTTTAAGGTTGAGCATCGAGGTTTGAGGGGAAATTGTCATGGACCCAAGGGTGTTTTAAGGTTGAGCATCGAGGTTTAAGGGGATATTGTCATGGACTCAAGGGTGTTTGAAGGTTGAGCATCGAGGTTTAAATGGATGTTGTTATGGACTCAAGGGTGTTTTAAGGTTGAGCATCGAGGTTTAAATGGATATTGTCATGGACTCAAGGGTGTTTAAGGTTTAGCATCGAGGTTTAAGGGGGTATTGGCAATCATGGGCTCAAGGTGTTTAAGGTTGAGCATCGAGGTTTAAGGGGGTTTTCTCAGTCATGGACTCAAGGGTGTTTAATTTTGAGCATCGAGGTTTAAGGGGATATTGTCATGAACTCAAGGGTGTTAAAGGTTGAGCATCGAGGTTTAAGGGGGTATTGGCAATCATGGGCTCAAGGGTGTTTATGGTTGAGCATCGAGGTTTAAATGGAAATGGTCAGTCTTGGACTCAATTGGGTGTTTATGGTTGAGCATCGGGGTTTAAATGGAAATGGTCAGTCTTGGACTCAATTGGGTGTTTATGGTTGAGCATCGGGGTTTAAATGGAAATGGTCAGTCTTGGACTCAATTGGGTGTTTATGGTTGAGCATCGGGGTTTAAATGGAAATGGTCAGTCTTGGACTCAATTGGGTGTTTATGGTTGAGCATCGGGGTTTAAAGGGATATTGTCATGGACTCATGGGTGTTTATGGTTGAGCATCGAGGTTTAAGGGGATATTGGTTTCAATAGATGTTTTTTATTAAAGTTCTTGCTGAACTATGATTGCACTGAAAAATATCTGGATTAGCTGTAAACAGTCACACATACACATGCCAAGACTGCTTTGACTGAGTCAGCGCTCACGTATGTAACTATACAAGCCTAGTATGCCAAATTGCAGGACTTTGTTCCTGCCAGAATGCAGCCAGCCAGGTTTCACACAGCAGGGTGCAGGCAAACTAACCAAATGCGCATACATTTCTGTAGGTTGCAGGTTTCGGATTTCAAGTCTTCAGTCTCTAATGCCTATATAGCTCAACTTCTGGCCTTCTCCTTAATTATAATGTGCATGAGTTTTTAGCTTACAATGAGAGACGCGGGACTCAAGGTTTAGAACAAAACAGGCCACAGGTAAATGTCACTTGGCTTTCGCTGTAGGCTAAAAATACCCCTGATGCGAAAAAAACAGGAGGAAAGGAAAGGATTAGATTAGGTAGGTAGATAAGTTCTAGATTAGACAGGCCCCGGGCATACCTATGTGGCCGTGCGCGCTCACACGTTGCCCCATTAATTAGGGGGACTGAAAGGGGGCTTTTTGCTTTGCTGTTGAGGATCATCAAGGCAGGTATAGGAAGGTCCTCGCGTGCCGAATCACGAGGGGTGGACGGCACGACAGCGGCAATTAAGGTGTTTCGACATTCGAGCTGAGCTGCTTCGACTTCTTGCCTCTGCAGAGAGTGGGTCTCATTTTATGAGTCTCTCGAACCGCAGTACGCAGCACTGCCCTTATCGCTTTTAACGAGAATTCGAAATTTGGAGGAAAAAACTTCGTTCCCAGTTTAGTCGAGCGGACGAAATCGGATTGAATTTGCACCTGCTTCCATCTGCTTTTAGTAGAAGCAGCAGCCGCCTGCAGCTGTTAATCAGTCGGGCCTAACTAGAACTATATACTCTCACTCCTACACAACTGAATAGCCAACAGTTCCCAAATACCTAAGCTGCCTAAATACTGGGGTAGGTGGCGAAGTCCGGCTGCTGACTGACAGGCAACTAGCAGTTCGAAATGTCTTGGACGAAGCAATTAGGCGCAAAAAGCTCTCTTGTATACACACACACACACACCCATCCGTGCATATGCATATAGATAGATGCAGACACAGCCACAGCTCAGCTTCAAGCAGATTGAAAGAAGGCAGACAGGCGGGCAGCCAGGCAGTTCCCCATCCTCTGCCCCCCCCCCCCCTAGGGTGATTGGCGAACTTGATTGGGACGAAGACGGAAGAAGAGGAGGAAAAGAAAAGTCGGGCTTGAAGCAGCAAGCCATGCATGTAGAAGCAGAAGGAGCGAGCCGCCTCTCCTAGCCTTCACTGCCCCCCCTCCCTCCAATTTCCTGTGCCGCGAGCGCCCTGCCGCTAATGACGCAGGGTGGGAGGGGAAAGGAGAGATTGTGGCCCCGCAGCCCTGAGCCCCCCCCCCCCCCGAGCCCCCGAGGCCAGAACACGCGCCCTCCCAGTCGCCTTAGCCTCCCCCTCATCACCGCCCCCTCGAAAGCCTTTTTCGCCCCTTTCATTTATTTTCCTTTCAGACTGTAGCATGCGACAGTGGCGTGAAGCGGGCATCTTCTTCAACTAAAAAGAAAGTTGTTTTTGTGGTCAATTCTTTTTCTAACGATGCGTTTCAAGAGTTTTTAGAAGTTTACAAATCAATGCTCGTTTTCGTTTTGAAGACTTTGTCCGAAATTGTCCAAAAAAAATTGGCACACAGTTGTGTCTTGTCAGCGTATATTTTTGCAGTTGAACAGCATGCAGACAGATGATAGAAGTTGTGGGTTACAGCAAAGTGGGTCTGTACATTAATCAGAGCCGTCGATCAGAGAGTCGCCCCATTTGACACTGACAGAGCCGGCGGGGTCCGAGCAACTGCGACGATTCCATCAGTGCCAAGAGCTGCGAACTCCGTTAAAGAGAACTGTGTATAAGCATAGTAAATTCATGCTTCAGTTTGTCTCTATGCAAGCAGTCTGCTTTCGCTTGCTGTCTAAGTAGTGGTGCTAGCTCGCAGGAAATTCTCAAGCACGCCAGAGAGAGAAAAAATCGGTATCTAAGCAGCAAAGTGTCAAACTAAGACCAGCTCTGGTCTGTCAAATTTGCATAAATGCTTCAGTAAGACAGGAAGGAGCAGAAATAAAAAAGCAAGCAGAGCGAGAGAAAAAGAAAACGGTCGCTATGGATAACCAGCAAAAGCAGCTGAAAACTGTACAGAACTGCTGCGGCACAGAACTCGTAAAAATGCATAAATAATTTTTTTGGGCTCAAAATCGGTTATGAAGCCACGGCTTTGATGGAGTGGCGTAGGTAGTGTGAGGGAAACTCAGCCTCCGTAGTAAGGCTCACCGATTTCCAATAAGTGCTATCGATCTCTAGCTAGCCGACTGAGAGATGGGGGTTGCTGTTCCACTTTGGAGACGGACGGGAGTATTGATGAAGATTGGGGGTGAAGTATATAGCGAGAGGCTGAGGGAAGCCGGCTAGAGAAGCTCATTAGTCCCGCAGTCTATTTCATTTCCTCAGCCCACCCAGCCATCCCCGTTGCTCAACTCCCACGCTGACAAAGTGGTTCAAGCCTCGGCCTTCAAACTGAGTTAGTCGGGCGCGAGAGTTGCCGAAGCGGCTCTCGCCGTTCCCCATCTCTCTGAGTCGCATCCTTGTGAGTGGCGGGCAGAGAGAGAGAGTGTGTGTGTGAGAGAGATTCGCTTCATTTCCCGCTCTACCCTTCCTAATCCGATTTCTTTATCCCGCCAGCCCCTCCTGCCATGAAACAGATACGATCGAGAGTTTTACGAACCAAAAATGGAGATGCAGAAAACTTTTCTTCTTAGACTCGAAGCTCGACTGTGTCTAGGCTAAAGTTTCAAGGCTATCAGAAATTCCTGTGTGTGTTTGCAAGTTGTCGGCAAGATTTCTGTGGGCCTCAATAGAGCTGATTCCGATGTAGGCAAGGCTTGCAGAGTGTAGCAAAATTAAAGAAGTTTAAGAAGCGCATACGCTCGTATGACGAGGCCGAAGCAAAAAATTGGGGCTGTAAATGCGAACAAAAATTTGCACAATTTGGCCATAAAGTTAGCCATATAAGAAAATGTACTGCTACTTCAACTCTCAACGTTGAAGCAAATATGACTAAGTATGACTAAGCAAATATTGACGTTGTAGCAAATTTTGCCGGCGCAATGCAAAAAACCAGCACAAAACAGCGGCACTCTACATTGGGAGGAGGGTACAGGTGCGGCAGAGTCTTACCTTAAGCTTCAGCTTGGAGACGGAGGCCTGCGTTAGGTCGGAGCGGAGAGGCGGACCGGGCAGCAAAGGGGCTCCGGAGTCGCCTTGGGGCCCGGGTATTTAAACAGTTCGGCCAACCAATTAGACTGCGGCCAAGGCCGACGGAGGGGGTGGGGAAGGAACGCGAGGCGGTCGGGCCTGGCCCGAGGCGTCTGAGGCCCAAGGAAGGGCCCGTGTCTCGCCCATCTCTATTCTCGTCTCCCCTTGGTTTTTCTCCCCTCCCTCTCCCCTCCCCTCCCTTTCTCGTTCCGTCGCTGCAACTGCTGGACATTGGAATGAGTGTGCGCGCGCGCGTGTGTGTGTGTGCAGATTTGGGACCCGCTAGCGACGCTGCCAAAGCCCTTAGTCTAGAATCTTCCATCCCCATTTTTTCCTCAATTCCTTTACCAACCCCCTCCCTCTCAGCCCCCAGCACCCAGTTGCCAGCCCCCCCCCCCCAGTAATGACTGCTAAGGACTCACGCGCCGCCTCCGTGTTCCATTATAGACCAAGCACAGCACCATCCGATCTGAGTCCTGCAGTCTCCCACTGCCCCCCCCCTCCCTCATCTCCGCTCCATCGCTATATGAGAAATCGTGGCGCAGAGTGAAGAAGGAATGAGAATGAATGAGCTGGGCTGCCCGCTGCGGCTGCCCATGAATATTGGGAGTGGGGATAGAGCAGGGGAAGGAAGCCGGGTTGGGCCTAGGGAATTGTTGAGATTAGTCAAGAGTCTGCGGCTGATGGAGGCGCCAAGCTCTCCGCCGACTCTCAGCTGAGCTCTCTGTGCTCTCAAGTGAAGTATTTTCTGGAGCAGGCGGCGGGGCCGGCATTAAAGGAAGAGGAGAAGGTCGGGATTTGGCAGGAGCGCGCGAGGCTGGGCGAACGTGTGACAGGATGGAGATAGGAACTCGCTGAGGGGGCCATGCCCCCCCCCCTCTCTCTCTCTCTCTCTCTCTCTCTCTCTCTCTCTCTCTTGCGCGCGCGCGCGCAGGATTCCCTGGCGGCTGAGCTGATTGATCGATTGATTTCAAGTCAGTAGAGCCCCCCCCCTCCCTATGAGCTTATATTCTCAGCTCTTTTTATTGCTTTCTGGCGTCTGGCGCTGGCACGGATCGATAAAAGAAGAAGGATGGGGGAGACTGGCTAAGGAAATGGGAAACTGGGAGCGCTGGAAACTAGGAGGGTTGGTTAGGTGATGAAGGGTCCAGCAGCCGTGAGTCTTCTGCTCGAGTCGTTTCGTTTGCTATTTTTTCCAACCGTTCTCATTTCCTATCTGCTTATCTCCTTCTCATGGGCGAGGGCATCTCAGGATGAAGGGGAAATGAACTGCTGGGGAAATTTCTGACGGGCGAGATTGGAAATCAAATGCCCGTGAGATCTTGGGAAGATAGTGAACTGACCGAGCTCATTTTCGTGATCTCCGGATAGGCTGAGATGCGTGGGATTTTACTTTACTACATTTGACCTTCTGCCGAACCTTCGCGAATTTCTAAGAAAGATTTTTACACGCAGCTAATTGCCTGCAGTGGAAACTGCCATTGCCTGCAGTGGAAACTGCCAATGCTTGCAGTGGAAACTGCCATTGCCTGCAGTGGAAACTGCCAATGCTTGCAGTGGAAACTGCCATTGCCTGCAGTGGAAACTGCCAATGCTTGCAGTGGAAACTGCCATTGCCTGCAGTGGAAACTGCCAATGCTTGCAGTGGAAACTGCCATTGCCTGCAGTGGAAACTGCCAATGCTTGCAGTGGAAACTGCCATTGCCTGCAGTGGAAACTGCCAATGCTTGCAGTGGAAACTGCCATTGCCTGCAGTGGAAACTGCCAATGCTTGCAGTGGAAACTGCCATTGCCTGCAGTGGAAACTGCCATTGCCTGCAGTGGAAACTGCCAATGTCTACAGTGACCAATGCTTACACTAGTGACCAATGCCTACACTAGTGACCAATGCCTACAGTAACCAATGCCTACACTAGTGACCAATGCCTACAGTGACAAATGCCTACACTAGTGACCAATGCCTACAGTAACCAATGCCTACACTAGTGACCAATGCCTACAGTGACAAATGCCTACACTAGTGACCAATGCCTACAGTGACCAATGCCTACACTAGTGACCAATGCCTACAGTGACAAATGCCTACACTAGTGACCAATGCCTACAGTGACCAATGCCTACACTAGTGACCAATGCCTACACTAGTGACCAATGCCTACACTAGTGACCAATGCCTACAGTGACCAATGCCTACACTAGTGACCAATGCCTACAGTGACCAATGCCTACACTAGTGACCAATGCCTACAGTGACCAATGCCTACACTAGTGACCAATGCCTACAGTGACCAATGCCTACAGTGACCAATGCCTACACTAGTGACCAATGCCTACAGTGACCAATGCCTACAGTGACCAATGCCTACACTAGTGACCAATGCCTACAGTGACCAATGCCTACAGTGACCAATGCCTACACTAGTGACCAATGCCTACAGTGACCAATGCCTACAGTGACCAATGCCTACACTAGTGACCAATGCCTACAGTGACCAATGCCTACACTAATGACCAATGCCTACAGTGACCAATGCCTACACTAGTGACCAATGCCTACACTAGTGACCAATGCCTACAGTGACCAATGCCTACAGTGACCAATGCCTACACTAGTGACCAATGCCTACACTAGTGACCAATGCCTACAGTGACAAATGCCTACACTAGTGACCAATGCCTACAGTGACCAATGCCTACACTAGTGACCAATGCCTACACTAGTGACCAATGCCTACAGTGACCAATGCCTACAGTGACCAATGCCTACACTAGTGACCAATGCCTACAGTGACCAATGCCTACACTAGTGACCAATGCCTACACTAGTGACCAATGCCTACACTAGTGACCAATGCCTACACTAGTGACCAATGCCTACAGTGACCAATGCCTACACTAGTGACCAATGCCTACACTAGTGACCAATGTCTACACTAGTGACCAATGCCTACACTAGTGACCAATGCCTACACTAGTGACCAATGCCTACACTAGTGACCAATGCCTACACTAGTGACCAATGCCTACACTAGTGACCAATGCCTACACTAGTGACCAATGCCTACACTAGTGACCAATGCCCACACTAGTGACCAATGCCTACACTAGTGACCAATGCCTATACTATTGACCAATGCCTACAGTAACCATTTGCTTCAAATATCGCAAATTTACGGGACAGAGAAACAGGCGTCAAGCTCAGATCAGCTATTCTCAGATCTCAGACAAGTTGCACCATCGATGTAAAAGTTTTACAAATGCATAGGCTGTAGTTTTTTGCTATAACAACTTCTTTATGTCTTATTGAAGAACAACAGCTAAAAAGGCAAGCATAATTGCATACTTGAAGTATTACAATACTTGCCCCCCCTCAGCGCCATTGAGAGTCAAGTTGCACACTGATTGAGAATGGGAAATCAGAGACTGAGCCTGGGAAAAATGCATATGATTAGATTCTTACACTGCCATAGCTAGCCAACCTGGGCGTCACTTTGTGTGACACAGCTGCAGGGAATGAGTTAGGGGGGACCCTCGTTTCTCTTTAGCGATTCCCATTAGCAACTTTAGAAATTCCTTCCTTCCTTATTAATAGAAAAGGAGTTAAGTCAAAAAAGTTTGACTCAGACGTGCTTCAGGCCTGCAAAAGCAAGCTCTCGGGGGCGGGGGAGATCCCACCAGAGCAAGCGTTAGTCACCGCACCGAGTGAGCAAATATTCTCTAAATAAAACTGCTGCTGGCACGGCGTTGTTCAGAAATATGCGAAATTGATAAGAAGGAAAGGGAGATAAGAAAGGGGAGAAGGGAAAGGATTGCCTATAGTCGGCTGATGCTGGGATGCTGGGAAGCTAGGCCGATGGTCAGCATCTCTCTCGTCTCTCCCCCCCTCTCTCTCTCTTGCTATCTCTCGGAAGGAAAAAGGGGTCGCCGCAGGACGAAAGCTGAAGGAAACGGAGGCACTCGCTCACCCTTCAATGCATGCAGGCCCCCTCAGTTCCACACCGAAGCTGCAAGCCATGCTCCGCGCCATCTCTCAGCTCCGATCCCATCTCCTCTCTCTCTCTCCCACTGTCAATCCGCGCTATTCCAACAACACTCTTCGCAACCGGCGGTCACGGCTTTTGGACAGCAGGCTGCAGAGAGTGAGGGGGGCAGGCTTCGTGGGGCAAGGTGGAGACTGCAAAATGGAGGAGGTGCCCGGGCCGCCGAACTAGGGGGGGGGCAATTCTGCTGCTAGGGGGCCCGGTGTCGCTGGAGGCGGAAAGGGGAGGAGGGTCTGTAGAGACGGGCTGATGAGGGGGGATAGCAAGGGAGTCGGATCGATCGATAGCGCTTGCAGCTGCTGCACGCACCAAGAAAACGGACGCTGCGAGATGGGGAAGGGAGTCCCGAGAACCAGCGAGTGCAGGAGGAGAGCACACACACACACACCCACACACGCAAGCACCAAGAGGTTTTAGCTGGCGAATCGGGGGAGAAGGAGAGACAACATCATCCATGCGAGTCCTCTGCCACTGGCACTTGGAACCGAATTTCGGTTCGAGTGGATCGCTCGAGTGGGCAGATGGGATCTGGGAAGGGTTGAGTCAGCAGCAAGGCTGATTTACCCCATACATGTAGCTCTGGGCACACAAATCTCCCAGCTTAACACCGCAATGGTCGCATCTGCTCTCCATCAACTACTACATACATGTAGGTCCTGTTAGGCCCATCTGTATTTGAAGAAGACAACCAACCATTTTGTTTTTCAATGCATGTATGAGCAGTCTCATAACAGTCGATTACTTTTAAAAGTTCGTTAAATAAGGGTGCTAAGCAATCTCTTTATAGATGCGTATGATGAACGAATACATGTAAAATTTAAACGTGCTTGATGCTTGATCCATTCCATTGATCCATTGATCCATTGCTTGATCCATTCTACAATTCAGAATTCTGCACAAGACCACTCTGTCTTATCTTGAATATGTAAGATCGGTGGACGGTGTTCAATACTGATTTAGCTATTTCTCAAAAGCCCTTGTTTGTAAACGATCGACGATCGATGCTAATTAATAAACCTTATGTAGTTCCCATTTTAGCGAATTTAATTAAGCTTTTGTCGTGTGTCTAGTCATTTGTCTCTGCTATCATTAAGAATAGTATTGCTACGAAAATCAAATTTTAAATCTTATTTGCTGATTAATTTTACATAATTTCAGAAGTTCGGTAAATATTAAGAAACCTAAAAGACTTTTGTTATAGTTTTTATATAGATTTGTTTCTGACCATTTTATTTCGCGATAGCTTCTTAAACCTGCACGCTTTCTACGAACTACGAATCGAACTATCATTATAGTTTAATTTGTAGTGTTGCCTTCTCCAGGAAATTTAAATCGATTGGGACTGAGCCGACAACAGTGCACAATATTCAAATTTTAACTGACAGGGCATCCAACAACATGCAGCATAAGACTTTCAACTCATTAATCTTCGGAGGAGTCATTTTTCTAACAATTTTGCAAGCGACTAATGGTAAGTGACTAATTTATTGTTTCTACTTTCTAGATAGCTATTGCATAAAATCATGTTTCTAGTCAAGATAAATCGGTAAATATTTATTAGTAGCTTAGCTGTAGCTACTTTAGAAATCCAATCTTTCCTAAACAATAGATACATATATTACAGTTACATCTTATCAAATTGCATTTATTAATTATTATTAGAAATTTGCTTTTACACTTTACACCAGTACAATTACAATCAATAGTACACTATACAAATTGACAAAATACAGAGAACATATTTTTATTTTGTTTTTGTGTAAATACTTAACCTATATTATATATTTACTTTAGTAGCTCTTAACTACTTGATATATTATTATTTGTTTTGTGTATAGTCACAGAAGACTTAGTATTAATATTAAGGCCTAAGTGTTTTTATTTACTGTTTACCAGTTTGAAATTTATCCCAAAAATAAATAACAGGTTCTGTATGGAAAGTAAAAAAAATAATAAAAATGCATATGCGCAAAACTTCATTAAAACTTTTTTTGGCTCTGAGGGAGCATTAGTAAATTAATACGAGCTATTAGCACTAGAGTTACCATTTCTACATTTTAATCCAAAAATATGTGCACTTTTCTGGCAAAAATCCACTGTTTTCTGCGCCTTTCTTGGTCAAAACTTTTTGTTTTGCATGCTTGATATATGAAGTACACCCTGGACTGTTTATTGTGTTTAAAGAACATGTACATGTATTTGTCTTTATTTAATTTTTTATACCTTATTGCCTGACTAAAATGCTTATGTTTTACATTTTAGGCTCTCATGCCAAGACAACTGCAAGTACCAAGAGCTTGAATTTAGACAATGCTAATCATCATCAAACCACTGAACATAAAGCCAGCACTAAGGCATACTCTGACAGCAGTTCAATACAGTCATCTGTATTGCCATCAACTTCTGCTACTGCCAAATCTACAATTGCTACTACCAAACCTGCTACTACCAACTTTACCAATCCTATTAGCACTAACATAAAAAACAATGGCTCAGAACTAGCTTCTACACCAGTACCAATACCTCAAACTGTGACTGGTACAGGTGGTTTTGATGGTGCTTCATTTTTTGGTGGCTTTGTGCTAGCTATTGGCCTGGGTGTCATTGGCTTGGTTATCTACAAGGTCTGCTTTAACAACAGGGCTACAGGACCAAGCTATAGCCAATTTTAATCATACTAAATGCCATGCCTTGAAATCTAACAATGATCAACTAACTAGCAGTAGTTTTCTAAAGGCTTTTTAGTTTACTCTCTTTTGTTTTCTTATATAATTTAGCTAAATTTCAAAAGCTGGTAGTTGTAAAAGTCATCATTAAAAGTCATGCTAAGACTTAAGAAGCCTGAGCTGATTAAATAGGCAGGTTAGTTGGCCTTTTGAAAGGAAAATAAAATATTCAGTGTTTTTGGTTAATAAATGTACTAAAGGCATTTTTGTTTCTTATAAAATTTACTACTAAGAAACTTTGCTTAAATTTCATCTGTAACATGACTTTGATTTTTACACATTAGCATGAAAATATCTGCTTCTAAAAATCATTCATATGTCAGCTTCTATACCTTGTTCTGTCTTCCTTTTTGCCATTTTGTTTTTTACATTTTCTATGCAGAATGTTTTAACTTATATTATAATCACAAAAGCCTTGGTGGCAAGCTTTCTATCTATGTATCATTATTTTTGCATGTAATTTAGAAATTTGCTTTGCAATTTGCTTTCATTGAAGTATTTTTTAAATTTTGTTCTAGCTTTTTCTTTAATATTATTTTAATATGTTTAATTTCCCTGCTTTTTGAACTACTGTACTCATATTAAACTTTAGTAACCAACAACCGCTAATATATTGCCTGTCTGTATGCAGATAATGCTGAAACCCGTCTGAATTGACCTTGCAGTGACCTCTCCCGTCTGATTATCAGCAGTAACTGTCCCAGTCTTCAGCTTTCCCATGCGCAAAATAAAACGCAGTCAACTGATTCAAAACCATAGCTAAGCTATATTTACATAGCCAACCATTTTTGCTGCTCTTCCCCAGTCGATTATTGCGAAGCCAAAATTTCTATGCTAATTTCGTGCGTTAATTCTTTACTGTTTGTGCGGATCCGCTGCTTATGCGAGTTCAAACGGGAAGCCACACTTCCGGGATGTGCGCCAGGGTACGGATTGTTTTTGGGGAATCGCTATGTGAGAGAGCCGGCTGTACCATGCAGATAAGCGGGCAGCATTGCCATTGACAGTGGCGTGTAATCAACCCCACCCCGAGAAAGAAGTGTCCTATGAAGTTTGTTTTTTTGTTTCAGGGTAGACATCGCATAGGCAATGTCTACTACTACCTACAAAGCAGGGTATCAAGCGTGACCGCGGACCAAATAGTTTGTTAATTGCAAGCCGATAGTTGCGTGTCAGACATTTGTTGCCAGCTGATAGTTGCCTGTCAGACATTTGCCAGCTGACAGTTGCCTGTCAGACATATTCCAGTCAGACAGTTGCCAGCTGAACTAATTAAGCAGCCCCAGTTTCACAATTCACAAGGTCATGTAACATGCACTGTAAAAAAATAAACTTCATATCTAGGCTCGCTAAGGTCATAACATCTGTAAAACTAAGGTCCCAACTACCGATAATTTCCAGGAAAGCCCAAGAAATTATCAGTGCGTAAAGCGAATAAACATTGTAATAGAATTTATTAAATGTGCTTGTAGTGCACAGGGCTCTTTCACAACGCCATGAAAACTCTGCCAAAATTTTGTTTGCTGACAAACAGTTCACATAATTTCAATCGTATGGTTATGACTCGTTCACACCGCTGGGATAGTAAAGGCTGGACTAGACAAAAATTGGTGTGCAGTGAGCAGTGGGCAAATGTCTGACCGGCAACTGTCAGCTGGCAAATGTCTGGCTGGCAAATGTCTGGCTAGCAACTGTCTGGCTAGCAACTGTCGGCTGGTAACTGTCGGCTGGTAAATGTCTGGCTAGCAACTGTCGGCTGCTAACTGTCGGCTGGCAACTGTCTGGCTGGTAACTGTCGGCTGCTAACTGTCAGCTGGCAAATGTCTGGCTGGCAAATGTCTGGCTAGCAACTGTCGGCTGGTAACTGTCGGCTGGTAAATGTCTGGCTAGCAACTGTCGGCTGCTAACTGTCGGCTGGCAACTGTCTGGCTGGTAACTGTCTGGCTGGTTACTGTCTGTCGGCTGGTAACTGTCGGCTGGTAACTGTCGGCTGGTAACTGTCGGCTGGTAACTGTCGGCTGGTAACTGTCTGGCTGGTTACTGTCTGTCGGCTGGTAACTGTCTGGCTGGTTACTGTCTGTCGGCTGGTTACTGTCGGCTGGCAACTGTCGGCTGGTAACTGTCGGCTGGCAACTGTCTGGCTGGTAAATGTCGGCTGGCAACTGTCTGAGAGGCTGACAAACTGATTAGACCCTTCTATTTCAAGGGACAGACAAATCTACTCGATGTAGTATCATGTAGCTAGCGTGGAGTATCAAATCTTGAAAAAAATTACACGTTTGTTTACAAAAGTCAAGTAAATTAATTTTGTTCGGCCAAGAAAGTAAAACACGCTTAAAAATATCTGGCCTAGGTTTGCCGCGTAAAAATGTATTTCTTTAATGTAAATGCAGTTAAGAAATAGAAAGTCCTGGGAAACGCGTGGTCCGACTAGTTGACCAGCGCAGTCCCTATCTAATGCTCGTTTGTTATTAGTAAATTCCAATTAAAAGTCACTAAGTATGTTTTAGGCAAGCACGAGCTCATACAAAGATATGCTTAATTTGTAAAACTCAGATTCACTGATAACACAAGGCATGCTGCTACTGACCAAAGTAGCCGGACAGTTCAATATCTGGCGGGCTTCTAGAATTGGCATTGCTGCTGTCGCTAGCGTAGCTCACGCAGTCAATGCTGCAGTTGCTATTCGATTCGGCCGTGCCCGAGTCTGTCAAATCTGCGGTGGCGGCGGCGGTGGCGGCGGCGGCGGCCATCAGCAGGGCGCTGGTTTTGCGCTGCGACCAGATTCGAATGTCTTCTAAGCTGGTGCAGCTGCGCGGCCTCAGGTAGGGGTTGAACATCGGGCTCTCGCTGCGCTTCTGATAGCGGCGCAGGCTGCTGCACCCGGGCAGCCATGCATTGTTCGGCTGGCAGCCTTGAAGGCAGGCTCGGCAGCTCTGCTGCGGCTGACGCTGCGGCTCCGACTTCATCGGGGAGACGGCTGGAGCGGCGGCTGCGGCTGCTGCAGTGTTTGGGGCGACTCGGCCAGCTGAGGCAGCCGCTGCCGCCATCGACTGCGGCTCGTAGACGTTGAAAGCGACCAAAGACGGGTGCCAAGCGGCCGGCTCGCTCTCTGGCAGCTGACGGCTAGTGGGATCGGGCATCGGCGGCGGTTCAGTGTCGGCTGGTTTGGCTGCGTCGGCGGCTGCGTCGGCAGCTGCAGCGTCGTTGGAGGAGCGACCGCAGCAGCGGAGGACAAGACCGGAGATGGCTGGCATGGTTTCAACTGAGCCTTGTGTTGAACGTGTGCTCAAAATAGGAGCGTAAAATATGAGTAAAAAATGAATAGAAAATTGCCTTATATAATCTGTGCAAGTGTCGAGTGGATTGTGCAATCAGTTCTGCCCTACCAGAGCCAATCAGAAACCTTTAGAGGGGGAGGGTAAATTACAGCTCAGATTTTTAACTGGAGGCGGGGTGGGTTGGCACGCTGCCCCTGAAAGTTCAGTGTGCGTACGTGTAGTAACACTGTTTTAGTTGTCCCTGGTAGCGTGAAAGACTTAAAGACTGTGTTTGTGGAGCATTACCCGAGCCAAGGAATGTGCGGTCATTACCCGAGCCAAGGAATGTGCGGTCATTACCCGAGCCAAGGAATGTGCGGTCATCATATGAGTATCATATGAGTATATATGATTTCCCACGTCCCACAACCAGTGGTGAGGCAATTCTGCCCATTCCGCTGATTCTAGAGTACATACAAGGGCGCCAATACTGTAGGCAGGCACGTCTGAAATCTACATGTATAGGCATGTACAACTCTTTGCCTTGGAGATTAATTTTGGCAATTTATACATATACATGTATGTATGACATGCAGTATGACCAAACGGAGTATCATTGTGCGTTTACAATTCAAAGTAGGGTGAAAATTATAAGATCATTAATTTGGTTCACCGATTCTTAATCAAACCAAAATCTAGCAAGGAATACTGAAATGTCATGGCGTATTAACCATGCAGCTAGATTAAAAAAGGATTGTCCGAGTTGCCGAATTTACCGAATAATCGTGGATTTCAAGGACGAATTTGGAACTACAATTTACATATTCTACACGTCGACGTCAACCGGAGAAGCGGCTCAGCGTGCTTGGCTACGCCGACGACCTCGCCCTGCTGTCCTCGACCGTCGAGGGCGCCCAACGGCAGCTGGACAGGCTAGTTGCCGTTGCGGCGAGCGTCGGCCTGGTGGTCAACACGCAGAAGACCGTTGTGCTCTGCGTGCCGGACGACATCGAGGCTGCAATATTCTGCCGAGGCGCTGACGGGCAGGCGACCGAGCTCCCGCGATGTCAGCAGTTAGTCTACCTCGGCGGTCTGGTTCCAGACGCTCGCGAGGACCTGCGACGCCGCCGCGGGCTTGCCTGGGCTGCCTTTCGTTTTGTGAGGGCGGTCCTGCAGTCCGAGGCCCTACCGGACCGCCAGAGGGCGGCGCTGTTCCAGGCGGTAATCGAGACCGTCCTGCTCTACAACGCCGAGACCTGGACGCTGACGGACTCACTCGAACAGCAAGTCGATGCGGCGCACGCTGGCCTGCTGCGCGCCGCCTTCAACATCGGCGTCGTGCGAGTCAACAACGCGGCACTCTATCGCCGCGCTGGCCTGCCACGTCCAAGCGATCTACTGCGCCGTCGGCGACTCCAGCTCGCAGGCCATCTCATCCGCGCCGAGTCGTACTGCCCACAGCCGGTGCAGGAGGTGCTGCTGCTCACGCTGCAGGCACCCTACCGGCGAGGTCAAGCGCGAACTCGGCGTTACGTCGACTGTCTGCTGGCCGACGCCGGCGCCCCGGACACTGCCGGTGGCGCGGCCTTTGTTCGCGCCCAAGCCATGAAGCGCGCCCTGTGACGCTGACTTTTACCATCCTGACAGCGTATTTTGTTGTTGTTGTGTTGTTACATATTCAAAAAATTTTTGTGCAGTATATTTGGAAAATTTACCATTGTAGTAGTAAATTGTAGTAGTAGAAATAAACTGTTTTTGGACTATCGATTTAAAAACCGGGTGCCTAAATCGCAGATACTACTTAATCAATATACGAAAAAAATTGTATATGTAATACAAATGAGATTACCAGAATATTGTTTTTTTAAATCGCAATAGCTGACCTTTGGAAGAAGAAATATCAATGGTTTGAAATAAAGTGAAAATATTAATATATGGCGGGGCACGTATAGTCTTCAAAACAATCAAACAGTATGTAAAATCTGAACAAAATGGCTTTCCTGATTAAAAATTGAAACTTAACGGTTTTATTGTGCCGATTAAAACAAAAATTATTACTCACCTTTTCCAATTTTCTGAAACTCATAATCTTAGTCATAAGAATAAATATTTTTAGTTTTGAAATAGATCAATAAAAAATATTAAGTCTGTTTCACCAGTTCGCGAAAATTGTGTGAAGAAGATTTTCAATTTATCGAAGTTAGTTTTCTTCGGTCCAGTAAATCTATCTTGTGTACACGCACGTATCGGTAAAGTAATTTCTTATAGCATCATCAATCTTGGTAAGTTTTTACTTTTTGTTATTTTTTCGAAGTTACAATGCGGAAGTTACAATGCGAAAATGTAAATTTTAGCTGCACTTTAAAAATCAATGAAAAGGCTTCTAATGAGCATACAGTGTATAAATTACATGTATTTTAAATTATTATTTATTGAATATGTTTGCCATAGTTTTGTGCATCTAGTTTTTCTTAGTTAATAACTATTTGGCCTTCCTCAAAAGGTAATTTTAAAATAATTTACCCTGTGAAACATTCCAAATTTTGTGAATTGTTTGTGAATTGTGAATTGTATGCTTGTTTGTGAATGCTTGCGCAAACTAAAAGATAAGATTATATCATCAAAAAAGATTACTTAAGATTGATCAAACAAGATTATAGTATTGATTTTAATTTTTCTTAGTTCCTATATTATACTCTAACAGCACATCAATTTTTTTCAAATTTGAATAGAACAATTTAATATTTGTTTTCAATAAAGGTAGTGTATATTTTATATACGAGCGTATTGTCAAATAAATTGATTTTAATTTAACCAAAATAACTAATTCGTGCGTCTATTTCTAATTTGTTCATCATCCCCATCGATGAAAACTGAAATTATTTTTAGCCAAGCCGCTCAAGCTGTCGTAAAATGTCCGCTCCAATCAGCAACTCTCGGCTGCGCGTGCCGCACGGCTTCCAGGCCCTGCTGGAGGGCTTCACACGCGAGGTGCTGCGCAACCAGCCATCAGACATCTACTCATTCGGCGCCTTGTACTTCGAAGAGATGCTCCGCCGTCGGGAGGAGACGGGCGAGGAGGACCCGGCCCAGCTGGCGCTGCGGCTGCAAGACCGGCTGCGCAACGGCGCCAAGTTCGGCGACGGCCGAGTGATCGGCGATGCCAGCGATGCGCGCCAGCAGCAGGCCTCGGTGGTCATCCAGTCTGACTTCAGGCGGCGAGCGGCGCAGCGCGAGGCTGAGCAGCTCCGGCGGGATCGAGCAGCCGGCGACATCCAGGCGGCCGTGCGCGGCCATCAGGAGCGTCGGAACGGCGACAGCGCGTGAGTTTCAGTGGCATATCTTGGGAAGATTTTGAAAATAGGATTGAAGGTTTTGAAGGTCTGATGCTGGCAGCAACGGAAATTTCACCGGGTTTAAAAATTCGACACAGATTCTTCAACCATCAGGCTTCATATCGCCATAATGTTGGGCATTCAATTTTTAACAAAACTTGGCTTCCGTTTACATAACCCATGTGCTAGCGAAAACCTCTGTGCCCTCCCGAAAACCCCTGTGCCCTCCCGAAAACCCCTGTGCCCTTCCGAAAACCCCTGTGCCCTCCCGAAAACCCCTGTGCCTGCCTGCCTGCCTGTCTGTCTGTCTGTCTGTCTGTCTGTCTGTCTGTCTGTCTGTCTGTCTGTCTGTCTGTCTGTCTGTCTGTCTGTCTGTCTGTCTGTCTGTCTGTCTGTTTGTCTGTCTGTCTTTCTGTCTGTCTCCGAGATCTCCTCACTTTCTTTAATTTTCTTTCACTTTCTACTCAATGTTTTAGCACTTATCTCTATAGATTGAACTGTTAAGAGTCGACAGATCGATAGAGTGAGACAGAGCGGTGCACCAGTTGCTCTGTACTATTAATTTTTTCTATCTCAGAAAGCGAATGCCCTACAGAGTGAGTAGAATGAGCCCGACAGAAACTCTGTGTTGTCTGAGAGGAAGCTGGGCCCAAGTCAAACAAATGGCCGATAAAGGCATCCCAGGCTGTTCGTCAACTGTCTCTCTCTCCGCTCTGTATGCAATTCCCATTCTCTTTCTTCTTTGCACTGTCGTCAAATTGCATTGAACCAAAATTCTCTCTTCTAAGCGGCTTGTGCCAACATTTCTCACTGCGCAACTGCGGCTCATGTTGAATTAAATTCTTTAGTTCTCAAGTTTATAGACCATTTTACACTTTCCGCCTTTGTCTTTGTTTTCAAAGTCTCCAAGAATCTTCATCTTTATATTCAGCATCTCTCCTCCATCCGGTCTGACTCAAACCGGTGTTAGCTTCACCCAAACCCTAGCCCTAGCCCTAATCCTAGCCCTAACCATAGCCCTAACCCTAGCCCAAACCCAAACCCTAGCCCTAGCCCTATTCCTAACCCTAACCCAAACCTTAGCCCTAGCCCTAGCCCTAACCCTAGCCCTAACCATAGCCCTAACCATATCCCTAACCCTAGCCCTAACCCTATTCCTAACCCTAACCCAAACCTTAGCCCTAGCCTCGCCAAACCAATCATTTGCAAAGTGCGTCGCGTCTCGGCCTCCATGCCTAAAAGCAATTTTAACAAAATTAGTTTTCAGCTCCCACTCTGTCCCCTACCCCCTCCCCATAACATGGTGCGCTTCCGCTTTCAACATGGGGAAATCTGTCCCCTATTTCTGCTCAGTGCAGACTTTGAAGATCGGCGAGTAACGTCGGCAAGATTGCACTCTCTGGACTTCAAAGCTTAGTAGGGTACACACAAGGAATTGATACGAGCTAAATATTTGGCAAAGGTGGGAGTGCAAAATGCAACGGTTGACCTCGCTGAGGACCTGAACCAGGGCGCAGCTCATATCTAGCCGGAACTATATCCATGATGCAGCGGGAGCTGGAAATGCGAGATCCAAATTAATGCGTACCGTATTAATTATGCTCAATGAGGGAAGGTCGGCTTGGTCAAGAAATGGGGGCAGGTTTGAGAAATGCTCAATGTTCAGGCCAGGAAAAATGAGAACAGGGCAGAGAGTAGCATTTGCATAGCAACAGGCAGAGTACTCCGCGGGGTGGGGCGGGTGCACGGTGGGATTGGCTCTATGCCCGCTCTCATTTCCCATTTCTCCCTCTGAGTCCTCTTCACCTGGCACCCTCCCATTCACCTCCACTGCCTCATAGGTGCGCGCCTCATGTCTGTCCCATAGGTCTTCCAGAATTCAGCTAGTCAGCTCATTATATCCTAACCCCACACTATGTTTGAGGGCATTAGTACTTGGTGCTCTATATACTCGTAGTTGGACTACTTTCGAGTGCAGATGACTAACAGGAAGAACTACTACGAGCTAATTTGAAGGATTCTTTGTCACTATGAACTCATAGATAAAGGACCAGATTCTTACGAGCGTAGTTATTTATCTTTCAAAAGCAGATTTAATCTTGAATGCTTTCCCTCACTGTGCTGCAGGTACCAGAGGGGGCTTTTGTAGATATTTCTGCGAGCTTGTGTCACTACAGTGAGACTGTCTGCGAGCTTGTGTCACTGCAGTCAGATTGTCTGCGAGCTTGTGTCACTGCAGTCAGATTGTCTGAGAGCTTGTGTCACTGCAGTCAGATTGTCTGAGAGCTTGTGTCACTGCAGTCAGATTGTCTGCGAGCTTGTGTCACTGCAGTCAGATTGTCTGAGAGCTTGTGTCACTGCAGTCAGATTGTCTGAGAGCTTGTGTCACTGCAGTCAGATTGTCTGCGAGCTTGTGTCACTGCAGTCAGATTGTCTGCGAGCTTGTGTCACTGCAGTCAGATTGTCTGCGAGCTTGTGTCACTGCAGTCAGATTGTCTGCGAGCTTGTGTCACTGCAGTCAGATTGTCTGCGAGCTTGTGTCACTGCAGTCTGATTGTCTGCGAGCTTGTGTCACTGCAGTCAGATTGTCTGCGAGCTTGTGTCACTGCAGTCAGATTGTCTGAGAGCTTGTGTCACTGCAGTCAGATTGTCTGCGAGCTTGTGTCACTGCAGTCTGATTGTCTGCGAGCTTGTGTCACTGCAGTCTGATTGTCTGCGAGCTTGTGTCACTGCAGTCAGATTGTCTGCGAGCTTGTGTCACTGCAGTCAGATTGTCTGAGAGCTTGTGTCACTGCAGTCAGATTGTCTGCGAGCTTGTGTCACTGCAGTCAGATTGTCTGCGAGCTTGTGTCACTGCAGTCAGATTGTCTGCGAGCTTGTGTCACTGCAGTCAGATTGTCTGCGAGCTTGTGTCACTGCAGTCAGATTGTCTGCCGGCTTGTGTCACTACAGTGAGACTGTCTGCGAGCTTGTGTCACTGCAGTCTGATTGTCTGCGAGCTTGTGTCACTGCAGTCAGATTGTCTGAGAGCTTGTGTCACTGCAGTCAGATTGTCTGCGAGCTTGTGTCACTGCAGTCAGATTGTCTGAGAGCTTGTGTCACTGCAGTCAGATTGTCTGCGAGCTTGTGTCACTGCAGTCAGATTGTCTGAGAGCTTGTGTCACTGCAGTCAGATTGTCTGCGAGCTTGTGTCACTGCAGTCAGATTGTCTGCCGGCTTGTGTCACTACAGTGAGACTGTCTGCGAGCTTGTGTCACTGCAGTCTGATTGTCTGCGAGCTTGTGTCACTGCAGTCAGATTGTCTGCGAGCTTGTGTCACTACAGTCAGATTGTCTGCGAGCTTGTGTCACTGCAGTCAGATTGTCTGCGAGCTTGTGTCACTGCAGTCAGATTGTCTGCGAGCTTGTGTCACTGCAGTCAGATTGTCTGCGAGCTTGTGTCACTGCAGTCAGATTGTCTGCGAGCTTGTGTCACTGCAGTCTGATTGTCTGCGAGCTTGTGTCACTGCAGTCTGATTGTCTGCGAGCTTGTGTCACTGCAGTCAGATTGTCTGCGAGCTTGTGTCACTGGATACAAATGGCGCGCAAAATAATGCTTTTTCTCGTGTCACTCGGGAAGGGGATTAAGTCTGGATTGCTCGGCCTGATTAAGAATGGGATTGCGATTACGGATTTTGTGTCCATCCCCTTCCTATTCCCTGCGCGCTGTCCTGACCGGGTCGAGCTGTCCTCGCCTCTTAAAGGAAAAAAGTTGTAAGACTGAGGGCTGAGAGACGCTGCTGAATTCTTACCCTGCAATTTTGCTTCTAAAAGCGTTCGGGTTGAAAATTTTCTTGCGTTACAGTTGTCGTGTATCTTCGATTGCTTTAGTAAGAGCAGAAGACAGAAATAAGCAGATTGATCAGTTTAACATTCTTGCCTATCTTAGTCTGATTAGAAATTTCTAATCATTTTCGTCTCTTTCCGCCAGATTAAAAGAGGGGAATCTGTAATGCATGCATTTAATGAGCAAGATGGGATCAGTTTTTATCCCTGAGTGACCAACTGGATAAATTTTTGCTCTAAAAAAACCGTTGCAGAACTCGGGACGACCAAGACGCTGCTGAGGAGGACGAGGTGAGCTATCTGTCTGGAGTTCCATTCTGCACCTCGAATGCGGACATTATCACACAACCAGCGCTGAGGCAATTTTGTTCATTCCACTGATAGGACAGGCATGCACACACAAACGTGCACGAGGCACTTATTGGCCAAGTGTGCAAAAGCTTGCACATATTGGGACTGCTCCGACACACGAAAAATCACACACACACACGTCCCCACACAGGCAATTTTCAACCCACCAAATCGATTTTTATTGACAACATGCTTTTGGCTTACTGAAAACAGTTGGAAAGCATTTTTCGAGGTGCATTGAACTCACAACAGATTGTACATGTATACTTGTCTAAAACAGAATTAAAAAACCCTGGTGTGTTGCTGAATTCCACTTAAGGCAATAATATCAGCGCGTCAAATTTCACCAGATAATTTCAGCGATCATAGATTATAGAAGACAGGATGGTAAATGGCAAGGGACTTTAAGGTTATCGAAAACAAACGACATTGACACATATCAAAAAAATTTTACGATCTGAATAAACAAAATTTGCTACATTTAGTGCCACTGGGAAAAAACAATTCTGTAGCGAAACTCCACTGTTCATAAAAATGTACTTTATTGATTATGACACAATCACTAGAATTACTCAAAAGGTACATGTCAGCTATTCGGACCCACAGAATGCTACGTAAAAGGATGCGGAAATGAACCACACTATAGCAGAAGCCAGCACACACTATAGTATGGGGCTGTCCCAACAATTCCAGCATAGCCAGTGTGGATAGGGCTGTCCCAACAATTCCAGCATAGCCAGTGTGGATAGGGCTGTCCCAACAATTCCAGCATAGCCAGTGTGGATAGGGCTGTCCCAACAATTCCACCATAGCCAGTGTGGATGGGGCTGTCCCAACAATTCCAGCATAGCTTGAAAAAGAATATACACAAATACTATAAAAAGCAAATGCTAGAGCTCTACCGCGGTCATTGCACCGGATTTTATTAGAAACAGACTGCAAAAAAAATGCGTCCTCTGAATAATATTCCAGTGAAGCACACAACAGTTAATCGGCTTCTCGATTCAGAAACTTAAAAAATAACCAGCTCTGCCAGAAAACTCATCAATTAACTGACTGCCGGCACGGATAGCGGCTGCTGCTGCTGCTGCTGCTGCTGCGGCTTGTGAGCAGCAAGTGAACCAAATGACGGATGCAGCGGCGAGATCAGAATGCTCGCTGCTGATCGTTAAAGCGCATTCTTGTCTCTTAGGCATGTCGCTGGCGTTGCTGACTTCAGAAGCTGCGAGTAAAAGAAATCAATTAAGATAGGCTTGCTTTAGTAATCATTAATAGGCTATAAAGGAACCCTTTAATAGAACGTGTTCAACTAATGCTGGGTCTGTTTTGAAAAGTCAGAACTCAGAAGTAGTCGCGATTAGAATCAGTATTGTCCCAATAAGTGCGACCCAACAAATGCTGTTCAAAAAATAGGCCTGGCTGCAATGTCCCAATAAATGCCCAACAAATTACTAGCCTTGAGCTAGGCTGGGCTGTGTTTACTATTCATTGCGTTTGTAGCTTGTGTCCCAACAATGCCACTGAGATTGTTGCATTGCTTTTGAATTGTGCTCTACCAGGTAACACAAGTACTCTGGTGTACAATACTTCTACAGCAGATAATACTCACCCAAAACAGATCGTCTCTTTCTCTTTAATCCTGTGCCAGACGGGTTTTCTTCAGATCCACCAGAAAATTCACAAATAGACTGACTGCCTGCACGGATAGCGGCTGCTGCTGCTGCTGCTGCTGCTGCGGCTTGTGAGCAGCAAGTGAACCAAATGACGGATGCAGCGGCGAGATCAGAATGCTCGCTGCTGATCGTTAAAGCGCATTCTTGTCTCTTAGGCATGTCGCTGGCGTTGCTGACTTCAGAAGCTGTGAGTAAAAGAAATCAATTAAGATAGGCTTGCTTTAGTAATCATTAATACGCTATAAAGGAACCCTTTAATAGAACTTGTTCAACTAATGCTGGGTCTGTTTTGAAAAGTCAGAACTCAGAAGTAGTCGCGATTAGAATCAGTATTGTCCCAATAAGTGCGACCCAACAAATGCTGTTCAAAAAATAGGCCTGGCTGCAATGTCCCAATAAATGCCCAACAAATTACTAGCCTTGAGCTAGGCTGGGCTGTGTTTACTATTCATTGCGTTTGTAGCTTGTGTCCCAACAATGCCACTGAGATTGTTGCATTGCTTTTGAATTGTGCTCTACCAGGTAACACAAGTACTCTGGTGTACAATACTTCTACAGCAGATAATACTCACCCAAAACAGATCGTCTCTTTCTCTTTAATCCTGTGCCAGACGGGTTTTCTTTAGATCCACCAGAAAATTCACAAATAGACTGACTGCCTGCACGGATAGCGGCTGCTGCTGCTGCTGCTGCTGCTGCGGCTTGTGAGCAGCAAGTGAACCAAATGACGGATGCAGCGGCGAGATCAGAATGCTCGCTGCTGATCGTTAAAGCGCATTCTTGTCTCTTAGGCATGTCGCTGGCGTTGCTGACTTCAGAAGCTGCGAGGAAAAGAAATCAATTAAGATAGGCTTGCTTTAGTAATCATTAATACGCTATAAAGGAACCCTTTAATAGAACTTGTTCAACTAATGCTGGGTCTGTTTTGAAAAGTCAGAACTCAGAAGTAGTCGCGATTAGAATCAGTATTGTCCCAATAAGTGCGACCCAACAAATGCTGTTCAAAAAATAGGCCTGGCTGCAATGTCCCAATAAATGCCCAACAAATTACTAGCCTTGAGCTAGGCTGGGCTGTGTTTACTATTCATTGCGTTTGTAGCTTGTGTCCCAACAATGCCACTGAGATTGTTGCATTGCTTTTGAATTGTGCTCTACCAGGTAACACAAGTACTCTGGTGTACAATACTTCTACAGCAGATAATACTCACCCAAAACAGATCGTCTCTTTCTCTTTAATCCTGTGCCGGACGGGTTTTCTTCAGATCCACCAGAAAATTCACAAATAGACTGACTGCCTGCACGGATAGCGGCTGCTGCTGCTGCTGCTGCTGCTGCGGCTTGTGAGCAGCAAGTGAACCAAATGACGGATGCAGCGGCGAGATCAGAATGCTCGCTGCTGATCGTTAAAGCGCATTCTTGTCTCTTAGGCATGTCGCTGGCGTTGCTGACTTCAGAAGCTGCGAGGAAAAGAAATCAATTAAGATAGGCTTGCTTTAGTAATCATTAATAGCTATAAAGGAACCCTTTAATAGAACTTGTTCAACTAATGCTGGGTCTGTTTTGAAAAGTCAGAACTCAGAAGTAGTCGCGATTAGAATCAGTATTGTCCCAATAAGTGCGACCCAACAAATGCTGTTCAAAAAATAGGCCTGGCTGCAATGTCCCAATAAATGCCCAACAAATTACTAGCCTTGAGCTAGGCTGGGCTGTGTTTACTATTCATTGCGTTTGTAGCTTGTGTCCCAACAATGCCACTGAGATTGTTGCATTGCTTTTGAATTGTGCTCTACCAGGTAACACAAGTACTCTGGTGTACAATACTTCTACAGCAGATAATACTCACCCAAAACAGATCGTCTCTTTCTCTTTAATCCTGTGCCGGACGGGTTTTCTTCAGATCCACCAGAAAATTCACAAATAGACTGACTGCCTGCACGGATAGCGGCTGCTGCTGCTGCTGCTGCTGCTGCGGCTTGTGAGCAGCAAGTGAACCAAATGACGGATGCAGCGGCGAGATCAGAATGCTCGCTGCTGATCGTTAAGCGCATTCTTGTCTCTTAGGCATGTCGCTGGCGTTGCTGACTTCAGAAGCTGTGAGGAAAAGAAATCAATTAAGATAGGCTTGCTTTAGTAATCAATAATAGGCTATAAAGGAACCCTTTAATAGAACTTGTTCAACTAATGCTGGGTCTGTTTTGAAAAGTCAGAACTCAGAAGTAGTCGCGATTAGAATCAGTATTGTCCCAATAAGTGCGACCCAACAAATGCTGTTCAAAAAATAGGCCTGGCTGCAATGTCCTAATAAATGCCCAACAAATTACTAGCCTTGAGCTAGGCTGGGCTGTGTTTACTATTCATTGCGTTTGTAGCTTGTGTCCCAACAATGCCACTGAGATTGTTGCATTGCTTTTGAATTGTGCTCTACCAGGTAACACAAGTACTCTGGTGTACAATACTTCTACAGCAGATAATACTCACCCAAAACAGATCGTCTCTTTCTCTTTAATCCTGTGCCGGACGGGTTTTCTTCAGATCCACCAGAAAATTCACAAATAGACTGACTGCCTGCACGGATAGCGGCTGCTGCTGCTGCTGCTGCTGCTGCGGCTTGTGAGCAGCAAGTGAACCAAATGACGGATGCAGCGGCGAGATCAGAATGCTCGCTGCTGATCGTTAAAGCGCATTCTTGTCTCTTAGGCATGTCGCTGGCGTTGCTGACTTCAGAAGCTGCGAGGAAAAGAAATCAATTAAGATAGGCTTGCTTTAGTAATCATTAATACGCTATAAAGGAACCCTTTAATAGAACTTGTTCAACTAATGCTGGGTCTGTTTTGAAAAGTCAGAACTCAGAAGTAGTCGCGATTAGAATCAGTATTGTCCCAATAAGTGCGACCCAACAAATGCTGTTCAAAAAATAGGCCTGGCTGCAATGTCCCAATAAATGCCCAACAAATTACTAGCCTTGAGCTAGGCTGGGCTGTGTTTACTATTCATTGCGTTTGTAGCTTGTGTCCCAACAATGCCACTGAGATTGTTGCATTGCTTTTGAATTGTGCTCTACCAGGTAACACAAGTACTCTGGTGTACAATACTTCTACAGCAGATAATACTCACCCAAAACAGATCGTCTCTTTCTCTTTAATCCTGTGCCGGACGGGTTTTCTTCAGATCCACCAGAAAATTCACAAATAGACTGACTGCCTGCACGGATAGCGGCTGCTGCTGCTGCTGCTGCTGCTGCGGCTTGTGAGCAGCAAGTGAACCAAATGACGGATGCAGCGGCGAGATCAGAATGCTCGCTGCTGATCGTTAAAGCGCATTCTTGTCTCTTAGGCATGTCGCTGGCGTTGCTGACTTCAGAAGCTGCGAGGAAAAGAAATCAATTAAGATAGGCTTGCTTTAGTAATCATTAATACGCTATAAAGGAACCCTTTAATAGAACTTGTTCAACTAATGCTGGGTCTGTTTTGAAAAGTCAGAACTCAGAAGTAGTCGCGATTAGAATCAGTATTGTCCCAATAAGTGCGACCCAACAAATGCTGTTCAAAAAATAGGCCTGGCTGCAATGTCCCAATAAATGCCCAACAAATTACTAGCCTTGAGCTAGGCTGGGCTGTGTTTACTATTCATTGCGTTTGTAGCTTGTGTCCCAACAATGCCACTGAGATTGTTGCATTGCTTTTGAATTGTGCTCTACCAGGTAACACAAGTACTCTGGTGTACAATACTTCTACAGCAGATAATACTCACCCAAAACAGATCGTCTCTTTCTCTTTAATCCTGTGCCGGACGGGTTTTCTTCAGATCCACCAGAAAATTCACAAATAGACTGACTGCCTGCACGGATAGCGGCTGCTGCTGCTGCTGCTGCTGCTGCGGCTTGTGAGCAGCAAGTGAACCAAATGACGGATGCAGCGGCGAGTTTGAATGCGGATGAACCTGTGCGTGGGCGCACAAAAGAAAAATAACTTATTGAGAAATCGGTCTGATTTGTTTGATAACAGATTTAAATGTCGCTGTTCTAATAAATGCTTCATTGTCAATGAAATTTTACTGTACAATTAAAATACTCGAGTTTTGTCCCAACGCTGCTGCTTGTGTGAGTCAGATGGAGTACAAATTTCACTTTCCCGATAGTGCCGCAACAACTTACTTTCTCACTAGCTGACTGCAGGCAGGCTTGCTTGTTTTAATAATGCCCTAGAGAACAAAACACTTATTGCAATTGAGTTTCAGTTACTAGGAGTTGCAATTTTCTGAGATCCTATCTCTTTGCTGACCGCCCATCTTTCCAATCAGATGAGCTTCTTTTTTGCTGCTGACTCTGCCCTTCCTTTCTTTTCGGCGTTTGACTTTGCAGTAAGCTTTGTTTCTCGTTCTAGAATGCTGTCATTTTTATACTGTTCTTTAGTTATGCAATAGCACTGCTTTGGGTAAAAAAATAATTCGACTATCGAATTATAACAGTAATATATTACATTAGTTGCCCAGCAAACTCACATAGTATTTCTCCAAGTCTCTAGTACTGTGGGCGATGTGTCGTGCGAGATTTCTTTCCCAAATGTTTTGATTGAAACTTTTAGTAAAATTTGTTCTTCCTAGAAGTGTAAATTTTGCCTACTTATGATTGCTCAACTGGCTGTTGTAAATTAATTGATAAATAAGGTGATCGTGCCGCCTCTCTTATATTTCACTGAGCTCAGAGTATTACTAGGCTGCTTATTATTTTTCAACGTAAAAAATACGACATATACGAGTACGAGACAAGACTTACTGGACAATGAAGGCAAATCTGTTTGTTATAGAAGAAAACGGTAGCTTATCGATATCAACGTATCTGGAATTTTAGAAAGTACATATGTAAATTCCAGTTAAGTTTTTATTTAATCATAAAATTTTAAAAAGAATTTTAAATTCTACTTACATATGTGTAATGGTTCCTAGCCAAGTCTTTTCATGCCAGGTCATGCATGGAAACTCTTGTGACGTGGCACAATTTGTCTGTGTAGTGCAGGTCTCGTAAATGAATTATATTCGTTTGAACATATGCAGTACGCCGTTTGTCAAAGGGAACTTCTACATGTACCTTTCCGTTAGAATTGGCTCTTCCTCTTGTAGACCTCAACTTCAGTGTAAACTTTATCCTGACTCCCTTGCGCCCGCCTCTCCTCCCCGCTTCCCCCCCCCCGCCGCGATAGGAATGTACGCGTGGCCTGGGTAAGGGATTGCCTGGGTCTTGTACACGCTTGTCCTAACACTTCTGCACTGTACGTGGGTTTATCTTTACGATCCAAGATAAGCAGAATTGTTTTCCAGGAAGGCCTAGTAGTTTTGGGCCAACTAGTCATCGATTTAGACTTTACAGTGACAGTGACACTCAAACATGTGCTAGCAGTCCATGCAGTCATCTTAAGTTTCTTGGTATCTCCGTACTTTTCAGTATACCAGACGATAATTATCATAATTCTAGGAAAAAATTTGCTGCATAGTATGGCTGCCCAAACCCAGGCCAATAAAGAAGTCATTTAAAGCCTTAGAGATTAAACGTTTCCCTCTAATACTCGTCCTCGGTTTTCTCGGGAAATGCAAAGTTTTTGTTTGCCCTTTATTTCTTTGCTCTAAAAGCGCTTCATAAGACTGTGAGAATTTCCACCGGAAAACTACCTCACTCAAAGTGTCACTTTACGTTAATGGCCTCCAGTCACTAACTTGAGTCAGTTAATACCCATTCACATATGACAAATAGATTAATGCAGCGGATTTAAAACGAGAATTTCAGTTAAAATGGCCCAGGGCACGAGCGGATGTAACCTTAATTTGTTATGTTTCGTGTATAAGTGAAATTGGAAGCTAATGAATTTAGATGCTAGCTGTTTCTATGCAAAAATCTAAATATACTAAATCTATTAGGTTTGTATGCTTGCTTGTAATATTCTAAATCTGTATTAAATTATTTCATATTTAGTAAACACGATGCCAAATGTCAGTGGATCCTTTCAAGTGTTGATTGGCAGCCCTGTAGGGAACCTTTATCTGTTACTTGTAGTAGACTTTCTTGATATTGTAAGAAATATTGTAATAAAACGAGAATTCCGATTTGAGACCCAATTGTTCTGTTGGATCAGACCATCAGTTCGCATAATTTTTTAAACTTCTTAGGACACTGCAAATCATTAGATTCCCCGTGTTTGATTAAAAATATGAAAAAATGACAATGATTTTTGAAAGGAGAATCGAAAGACGGTTCCAATGAATATTTTTTCATTTCAATAGAATTCATTTTTGGAAGTGTCGGGACGCACTTATTGGGCCTGGCCCAACACATTTTTGGTCCTAATAGCACGGGTCAGTTTATACACGCTTGTCCCAAGAAATGCCTAATGCACAAACTCATGCACACGCTCACACAGGGTGTACAATATCTGTGTCAGCGCTGACAGGCAGGCAGACAATGCCGTCTACCAAATGGTCAGGGGCTGACTGACGAACACAGCAAACTGCTAACTGCAGAAAGGCAGATATCCGAGGTCACAACTAGCTGCAGGGTTAGAGAGGCCGAAATCCCGCCATGCGCAGCAATCCCAATCCCATGCTCGCTCCTGTCCCCAAGTGACGCGTACACTGAATCTGACTGAGTACAGTGCTCAGCTGTACCCGTTCAGCCGTCGCGAAGGGAAAAGCCGCTGTCAGGTTCGGTAGCTGATTTCGGTACTATTTACTCATATATTTCTCTTTTGAGCTTCTCTTTGATGTTGAAAAAACTGCCGCAGTGGGAATCTGGCTGGGAAAAACGTAGTGGCTCTAGCTATTTATAGTCTCCCGCTTCATCTCGACTCAAGGACCGACGTTCGGCCTCGGTCCGCTCACCCTAAGCCAGTCTTGCCTAGTTGCTTTAGCTAGTATAAAGCCTCTCTAATCATCTCTAGCAACCGTTCTGGCGTCCTTAACAACCATCAGTCAGAGACGGGAGAGAGACGAATTCAAGGCAGCTCAGGGGAGAGAGGGCGAGAGAGACAAATGGAGATGATTAGTGGCTGTGAAATATTCATCCTGCCAACCAGCACGAACCTGCCTCACGTTTCGGCGCGTGAGGGTAAACGGGATCCCTACCCTTGATGGGGAGTACAGAGAGGCTGCAGCAGCTCATTGTAACACAACGCTCAAAACCCCCGCCCCCGCCCTGCTCTGGCAGGAAAAAACGGCTAGAAAAATGCCCAACTTTTTTCCATACAATTTTGTAGGCTTTGTTTTCAGTTAAAATAAAAAAGCCCGCTTGCTAAATTTTCGCTGCTTACTCTACTTATAGTAGAAAATGGAGAAAAACTACGAATTTTCTTGCAGGTTGACATCGACCTGAATGATCCGGAGGTGGCGGCGGCGGCCGAGAAAATCCAGGCCGGCTTCAAAGGCTACAAGACGCGGAAACAGATGAAGAATCAGGATAAGAAGAAACCAGACGAAGATGAGGTGAAGGCTTGAAGAAAGTTAGATTTCTGCCTGCAACACTATTTCGACTATTTTGATAAATAAACAATCCCAAATTAATCTATCACCGTGACAGGTTGACATCGACCTGAACGATCCTGAGGTCGGCGCAGCGGCCGAGAAGATCCAGGCCGGCTTCAAGGGCTACAAGACGCGGAAGCAGATGAAGCAGCAGCAGCAGAAGGAGCCGCCAAAGCAGTCGGAAGATGAGGTGAATAATATCCTCATCTGACTTACTCTTGCAAACATACGACATATCTCCCACCACAGCTGTTAAATAGTGTTGAGTCTAGTGAGTCTCTGGGGAGTGTCTGGGGAGTCTGGTGAGTGTCTGGTGAGTGTCTGGTGAGTGTCTGGTGAGTGTCTGGTGAGTGTCTGGTGAGTGTCTGGTGAGTGTCTGGTGAGTGTCTGGTGAGTGTCTGGTGAGTGTCTGGTGAGTGTCTGGTGAGTGTCTGGTGAGTGTCTGGTGAGTGTCTAGTGAGTGTCTGGTGAGTGTCTGGTGAGTGTCTAGTGAGTGTCTAGTGAGTGTCTGGTGAGTGTCTGGTGAGTGTCTGGTGAGTGTCTAGTGAGTGTCTAGTCAGTGTCTAGAGTGTCTGGTGAGTGTCTGGTGAGTGTCTGGTGAGTGTCTGGTGAGTGTCTGGTGAGTGTCTAGTGAGTGTCTGGTTAGTGTCTGGTGAGTGTCTAATGAGTGTCTGGTGAGTGTCTGGTGAGTGTCTGGTGAGTGTCTAGTGAGTGTCTAGTCAGTGTCTAGAGTGTCTGGTGAGTGTCTGGTGAGTGTCTGGTGAGTGTCTAGTGAGTGTCTGGTGAGTGTCTAGTGAGTGTCTGGTGAGTGTCTAATGAGTGTCTGGTGAGTGTCTGGTGAGTGTCTGGTGAGTGTCTAATGAGTGTCTGGTGAGTGTCTGGTGAGTGTCTGGTGAGTGTCTGGTGAGTGTCTGGTGAGTGTCTGGTGAGTGTCTGGTGAGTGTCTAGTGAGTGTCTGGTGAGTGTCTGGTGAGTGTCTGGTGAGTGTCTGGTGAGTGTCTGGTGAGTGTCTGGTGAGTGTCTAGTGAGTGTCTAGTCAGTGTCTAGAGTGTCTGGTGAGTGTCTGGTGAGTGTCTGGTGAGTGTCTAGTGAGTGTCTGGTGAGTGTCTAGTGAGTGTCTGGTGAGTGTCTAATGAGTGTCTGGTGAGTGTCTGGTGAGTGTCTGGTGAGTGTCTAATGAGTGTCTGGTGAGTGTCTGGTGAGTGTCTGGTGAGTGTCTGGTGAGTGTCTAGTGAGTGTCTAGTGAGTGTCTGGTGAGTGTCTGGTGAGTGTCTGGTGAGTGTCTGGTGAGTGTCTGGTGAGTGTCTGGTGAGTGTCTAGTGAGTGTCTGGTGAGTGTCAGGTGAGTGTCTGGTGAGTGTCTAGTGAGTGTCTAGTGAGTGTCTGGTGAGTGTCTGGTGAGTGTCTAGAGTGTCTAGAGAGTGTCTAGAGTGTCTAGAGAGTGTCTAGAGAGTGTCTATAGTGTCTATAATGAGTTTCAGCAAAAACAAAACACTATATAATTGACCCCGCCGCAGGTTGACATCGACCTGACTGATCCCGAGGTCGGAGCCGCTGCCGAGAAGATCCAGGCCGGCTTCAAGGGCTACAAGACGCGAAAGCAGATGAAACAGCAGCAGCAACAGAGTTCAAAACCATCTGGCGAAAACGCGACCGATGAGGTGAGCTAGTCCGTCCTCGGCCTATGAGTTGGCAGAGTTATTAGTGCACTCTTTTTATAGTGCGTGCTTGATCAAAAGCACTTTTAGTTCACTTTGCGCTGCTGCAAATGCATTTTTATCAATACTCGCTTCTTGAAATGCACTTTTATTGCAGTACACGCTTCTTCAAATGCACTTTTATTGCAGTACACGCTTCTTCAAATGCACTTTTATTGCAGTACACGCTTCTTCAAATGCACTCTTATTTTAATACTCGCTTCTTCAAATGCACTTTTATTGCAGTACACGCTTCTTCAAATGCACTCTTATTGCAGTACACGCTTCTTCAAATGCACTTTTCATGCAGTACACGCTTCTTCAAATGCACTTTTCTTGCAGTACGCTCTTCTTGGTCAGTTGGAACTAATTTCGAAGCGATGTAACTTTTAGAAAAAGTCTCTTCTAAGCTACTTAAAGTAGCTAATCCTCAGATGTAATTTTAACCGCGCATAAACTGCATGTTCTCAGGTTGACATCGACCTGACCGACCCCGAGGTCGGGGCGGCGGCAGAGAAAATCCAGGCCGGATTCAAGGGCTACAAAACGCGGAAGCAGATGAAACAGCAGAAACAGGAGCAGCAGACTAAACCAGCGGAAGCAGACGTAAGGCGTGATCTTTTTTCTAATTTCAAATTCTCCACTGTTTCAGTGTCTAACTTTGGTAAAAAAATATTTTCGAGTTGAGAAAATCAACACGAATCTTTACGAACTGCAGACAGAGGTTGACATCGACCTGACCGACCCCGAGGTTGGGGCGGCGGCCGAAAAGATCCAGGCCGGTTTCAAGGGCTACAAGACGCGGAAGCAGATGAAGCAGCAGCAAGATGAGAAGCAGCAATCAGAGGCCAAGGCAGATGAAGAGGAAGTAAGATCGCTTGGAGCACATATTGGTGTAGAACTGGGAGTAGATAGTGTAGAACTGATAGTAAAATGTGTAGAACTGGGAGTAGATAGTGTAGAACTGATAGTAAAAAGTGTAGAACTGGGAGTAGATAGTGTAGAACTGGGAGTAGATAGTGTAGAAATGGGAGTAGATAGTGTAGAACTGGGAGTAGATAGTGTAGAACTGGGAGTAGATAGTGTAGAACTGATAGTAAAAAGTGTAGAACTGGGAGTAGATAGTGTAGAAATGGGAGTAGATAGTGTAGAAATGGGAGTAGATAGTGTAGAACTGGGAGTAGATAGTGTAGAACTGGGAGTAGATAGTGTAGAACTGGGAGTAGATAGTGTAGAACTGATAGTAAAAAGTGTAGAACTGGGAGTAGATAGTGTAGAACTGGGAGTAGATAGTGTAGAAATGGGAGTAGATAGTGTAGAACTAGGAGTAGATAGTGTAGAACTGGGAGTAGATAGTGTAGAACTGATAGTAAAAAGTGTAGAACTGGGAGTAGATAGTGTAGAACTGGGAGTAGATAATATAGAACTGGGAGTGGATAGTGTAGAAATGGGAGTAGATAGTGTAGAACTGGGAGTAGATAGTGTAGAAATGGGAGTAGATAGTGTAGAACTAGGAGTAGATAGTGTAGAACTGGGAGTAGATAGTGTAGAACTGATAGTAAAAAGTGTAGAACTGGGAGTAGATAGTGTAGAACTGGGAGTAGATAATATAGAACTGGGAGTGGATAGTGTAGAAATGGGAGTAGATAGTGTCGATATAAGGGTAAAGAGGTTGGGTCTTTTATAGTTTTTCGGTTTCGAAAAATGAAAGCAAAAATCTAAAACAATCTAGTCGCTCTACTAAGAGTAGAGAGTTGCTTGAACACCACCCAGTCTTGCAATGACTTCAAAAAGGTCACGTCAGGTCACCAGATTTACCTAATTCGCACTTATTATTCGGCCTCCGCAGGTTGACATCGACCTGACTGATCCCGAGGTTGGCGCGGCGGCCGAGAAGATCCAGGCCGGCTTCAAGGGCTACAAGACGAGGAAGCAGATGAAACAGCCGCAACAAGATGTAAGTCAATAAATCAGGGGTAGCACTAAATTTAGATTTGGATCAAATTTACAGTTGGTACTTGAGCTACCTGCGCCAAGACACAATATTAAGCCGAGAGAATTAGTTGATTCTAAATTCATCCCTTGGCAGTTTCGTTCTTGCGCGTAGAAACTGCAAAGTCACGCGTCCGGCTCGTGACCGGTGCTGGTTCGGCTGGCCTCGGTAACCCTTTTTCTCCTTCTTTTTCTCTCTGTCGGGTCAGCTGATTCTTCTTGCTGGTTGGTGGGGAGGACGGGAGCGGCAGGCAGCAGTTCGGTTGCCGTCATCATCCCGCAGCGAGACTTTGCCCACCCCCTCTACCCGCTCGGTACCTTCCATATCTTTCCCACACTGTTAAAGTCTCTTATGTGCATTGGCGCGTTTTCCTGTTCTGCATTGCTGATGGGGATTGCCCAGCGTACATCCGGGACTAAGCTATTCGTCCATCAGCCGTACTGCTGCGCTACGTACGGGAGGCTCGGGGAACCGCGCGGTCGTTACTAAGCCGTTCAGCAGCAGCAGCAGCAGCAGCAACAGCAGCGGAGACTTACCTCACTTTCCTGCCTACCAACCTGCCCCGCAACCTCGAGAGAATCTGTGCGGCACACCTATTGTTTACTGTCCGAAAGACTACCAAGAAAACTGATATTGAAAGAATCGTGTCTGAGAACTCCACAATTCTTGAAAAATGTTGTCATTTTTCAAAGGCATTGGCAATATCCTTGGTCTAAGACGACCTTCGCTGCAGCAGCAGCAGCAGCAGCAGCAGCAGCAGCAGCAGCAGCAGCAGCAGCAGCAGCAATCAAGTTCTGCTTCCGGACATGACGCAGCGGCCGCCTCCAGCGACACGCAGCCGAAGCCTCGGCAGAAGCAGCGGGCAGCTCTGAAAAGCGCCGAGGCGACCGGCTCGTCACTGAACGCGGCGACAGCCAAGGCCGTGCGGTTCAGCGGCACCGGCAACGATGACAACTCTGGAGACGGCGGTGCAGCCGCGGAACCGGAGGCGGCGCCGTCTGCCATCGTCACCAAGGAAACAGGCGACGCTGTTCTGGTTGTGCAGTGCGGCGACGATCGAATCAGCGGCGGCGGCTCCGTAGCCGGCAGCGACCCCAGCCTGCAGAGCTTCCAGAAGGTGGACGCGCCCGCCTTAGAGGAGTTTGGCGCCGTCAGCGGCGGTGCAGGAGGCGGCGAGGTGTCCAGCACCTGCTCTGAGTGCGGCAGCTGTTCGCAGGATGCCGGCGACGACGGCAACTCGGCAGGCAGCAGCGGCGATGGAAATGTCGGCCAGTGCAGCATCGCCAACGACTTCAACGATCCGGAGTCACGGGGCGGTCGTTGGCTCCGCCAGCAGCAGCTGATCGGTCGGGAGCAGCCGCTCGACGATCTGAAGCGTCTAGCCGAGGAGCAGATGATGGAGGAGGACGCGATGGTGATGCGGCTGGAGGCTGAAGAAGCTGAGGCTCGGTCGAAGTTCAGCAGGGAGGAGCTTCAGGTCAAGGAGGAGGCTAATACTGGCTGCGAAGATGCTCGGGATGGCAGTCTACAGCCAGGAATGTCGGAAATTGCGGCGGAGCTGCGGGAGCCAGCCGAGGAACTCAGCAGTGCGGGAGAAGTGACTGAGGAGCGGAATACGCTGCTCATCAAGTTTGAGGAGCAGGGAGGCACTCAAGAATGCGCTGAGCTGGTAACACCTGAGCTGAGGATTGAAGGAAAGAAAATTTGTGAGGATCACGACAATCAGGAAAAAGAGGTCGAAGCACTGGTGGAAGAGCAGCAAAAGCTGGAGGAGCAGATGGAAGAACAGCAGAAGCTGGAGGAACAGATGGAAGAGCAGCGGAAGCTGGAGGAACAGATGGAAGAACAGCGGAAGCTGGAGGAACAGATGGAAGAGCAGCGAAAGCTGGAAGAGGAGATGGAAGAGCAGCGCAAGCTGGAAGAGCAGATGGAAGAACAGCGCAAGCTGGAGGAACAGATGGAAGAGCAGCGGAAGCTCGAAGAGCAGATGGAAGAACAGCGCAAGCTGGAAGAACAGATGGAAGAACAGCGGAAGCTGGAGGAGCAGATGGAAGAACAGCGCAAGCTGGAGGAACAGATGGAAGAACAGCGGAAGCTGGAGGAACAGATGGAAGAGCAGCGGAAGCTGGAGGAACAGATGGAAGAGCAGCGAAAGCTGGAAGAGCAGATGGAAGAGCAGCGGAAGCTCGAAGAGCAGATGGAAGAACATCGGAAACTGGAGGAACAGATGGAAGAACAGCGCAAGCTGGAGGAACAGATGGAAGAGCAGCGCAAGCTGCAGAAACAGATGGAAGAGCAGCGAAAGCTGGAAGAGCAGATGGAAGAGCAGCGGAAGCTCGAAGAGCAGATGGAAGAACATCGGAAACTGGAGGAACAGATGGAAGAACAGCGCAAGCTGGAGGAACAGATGGAAGAACAGCGCAAGCTGGAAGAGGAGATGGAAGAACAGCGCAAGCTGGAGGAACAGATGGAAGAACAGTGCAAGCTGGAGGAACAGATGGAAGAACAGCGGAAGCTCGAAGAGCAGATGGAAGAGCAGCGCAAGCTGGAAGAGCAGATGGAAGAGCAGCGGAAGCTCGAAGAGCAGATGGAAGAACAGCGCAAGCTGGAGGAACAGATGGAAGAGCAGCGCAAGCTGGAAGAGCAGATGGAAGAACAGCGCAAGCTGGAGGAACAGATGGAAGAGCAGCGCAAGCTGGAAGAGCAGCGGAAGCTGGAAGAGCAGATGGAAGAGCAGCGCAAGCTGGAAGAGCAGCGCAAGCTGGAAGAGCAGATGGAAGAACAGCGCAAGCTGGAGGAACAGATGGAAGAGCAGCGTAAGCTGGAAGAGCAGATGGAAGAGCAGCGCAAGATGGAAGAGCAGCGGAAGCTGGAGGAACAGATGGAAGAGCAGCGGAAGCTGGAAGAGCAGATGGAAGAGCAGCGCAAGCTGGAAGAGCAGCGCAAGCTGGAAGAGCAGATGGAAGAACAGCGAAAGCTGGAGGAACAGATGGAAGAGCAGCGTAAGCTGGAAGAGCAGATGGAAGAGCAGCGCAAGATGGAAGAGGAGCGGAAGCTGGAGGAACAGATGGAAGAGCAGCGGAAGCTGGAGGAACAGATGGAAGAGCAGTGGAAGCTGGAAGAGCAGATGGAAGAACAGCGCAAGCTGGAAGAGCAGATGGAAGAGCAGCACAAGCTGGAAGAGCAGCGAAAGCTGGAAGAGCAGCGCAAGCTGGAAGAGCAGCGAAAGCTGGAAGAGCAGGTGAAAGAACAGCGGAAGCTGGAGGAACAGATTGTAGAGCAACGGAAGCTCGAAGAGCAGATGGAAGAACAACGCAAGCTGGAAGAACAGATGGAAGAGCAGTGGAAGCTGGACGAGCAGGCAGCAAAGCAAGATGTAGAGGATATCGAGCCGGATGCAAGGCATGAAGAACCGCAGCAGAGCATCCTGAGTGCGGCAGAGGAGGCAGTAGCTGAACACTTCAATCAGAACAGCCTTCACCAGCAGCTGGAGGCCGAACCAGAAGGTCAGCCGGTGCACCAGCAGGTAGAGGAGCATGCCGCCGTAGAGATTCAGAAGGTCCTGAAAGGCTACTGCGCCAGAAGCCGCTTCTGCAAGCAGAAAGTGAGTTTTAAATCCTTGCCGCTTTTGAGCCAGGTGGATTTTGTTTAAACGTTCTTAAAATTGAATCTTTTTAAATTGTATTTTTCAGGACGCTGCGGTTAAAATCCAAGCACACATCAGGGGCTATTTAACGAGGAAGCACCTGACTGGCTGCCAGAATTCTGAGCAACAGGTGAGCTGATTTTATGGTTTGTGTGGTGCTGCCAAAGCTGGTTTAGATTTCTGAAACGCAATCATTTGTTGATGTAAAAAATCTCAGCTTGGATTTAAAACGAAACAATGAAAAGCAAACGAAATTGGAAGAGGAAAATAAGTTTAGGATCTCAAAATTAAAATAAAAAACATAAATCTAGAGATTATTTCCATTGTAAAAGAAATGCGTTGGCAATTTAAAAAATGATAAAATAATCAAATATAGCACACACTTGAATAGTTTCTATATGTTGATTTCTTCTTTCGTGTATTTACTTTTCATTAAGGGAGCTACGAGTACTTTACCTGAATTTTATTTTGAGATCAACCGTCGTGCCCGGACGTTATAATCAATAGTTTTAGATAAAATTTAGTACGTTGAATTATCGATTTGTGCATTGACTATCGATTGGTGCATTGATTATCGATTTGTGCATTGACTATCGATTTGTACATTGATTATCGATTTGTACATTGAGTATCGATTTGTGCATTGATTATCGATTTGTGCATTGACTATCGATTTGTGCGTTGATGATCGATTGGTGCATTGATTATCGATTTTTACACTGAGTATCGATGTGTGCATTGAGTATCTATTTGTGTATTGATTTTTGATTTGTGTCGATCGAAGTATCGATCGATTTAACACTTTTGCCACTTTCCGTCTTTGCAGAATTCCCAGCCGGAAGTCCCATGCGACTGTCCAGCCGAACCGGAAGTGCTATTCGAACCCTGTTGCCGAGGCTACGCGGCAGAGGAGGGCGAGAGCGACGAGTGCCAGCTGAGGCGCGGCATCCCGCTGAGCGGCTCTGACTACGACCTGTGCGCCTGCTGCTGCCACGGCGGCGGCGGCGAATGCGGAGGCAGCTCGGACAGCCCGCTTGAGCAGTTCGGCCAGGAGCACATCGGCGAGTTCGGCCAGGAGGAATTCCAGCGACAGCATCTGCTGCAGATGTGGCAACAGCAGCGGCAGCCCGAGGTGATAATCGCGGCTAGCGGGAGCGACGTCAGATAGGTCTTTGTGTGCATGCATGTCTTTGTGCTGGATGGCGATAGCATGCCGCATTTGCTTGAAGCTTTCTTTGAGCCTGGAGCCTGGCGGACAGCAACAGCAGCATGACTCACGAACAAGAGGGCCGTACATGTCTATGGCTGTTGGACACCATGCGAATGCGGCTCTCAGTGCCCGAAAAGCCCCCTTAAAAACTGTTGAATTCTTATACCAAATCAAGATTTATAATGCAATAGAAGCACCAGTAAACATTATTGAACATAATCTTAATAAGAGTAGAAACATAGTGTTGAGGTTTGCGTGCGATTTTGTGCCTTCGTGCTTGCGATTCCATTCATGTTTGCTATCTTATTCATTCTATTTGGTCACATGCTCTTCTAAGAAAGAGAATGAATGGGACAAGTAAGCAAAGTATATTTTGAATTTGCTCTAAAAATTTAATATAAAAATTGTCAAGCGATATAATATCGATTAGAATGAAAACTCGACTCACCTGAAGGGCAAGGGTTAAAATGTACAGATCCGCATGCACAGAGAGCATGTGACCAAATAGGGACTTACGAGTAGAAGGAATAGGAAGACAAACGCAAGCACGAAGGCACAGCCTCACACGCAAACCTCAGTAAAGGTATAAACTCTTAATTGATAAAAAAATAGCCACATATAATTCTACTCCTATACCTTGATATAATAACATACTGTACTTCATATTTCATTTATGCACTTTGTGGGATGATCGGGAAGCAAAATGATTGACTTAATCAAGCTTGAGAGTCGCAAACTTCTTGGGTTTCGCTCGCCTATTCGAAGTTCGGTAGATGATAAACAAGTCGATTCCATTGCCAAGCGTTATTTTTCCCTCTTTTTCGTATTGAGGGGATTTTTTTCTGCTTTTCCAAATCCCCTAACTCCAGCGATGCGGGCGGGCCGGGGATAAAAGTACATCAGCTGACGCACTGGAAGGCTATCACATGATGTCAGTAGCCAGTTAGCCAGTCACAGATCAAGGATGCAGGGTGGGTTCGATATTTTTCTGACGTGAAATTTTCTTAGAAACAAATAGCCGCCGATAATTGTCTGTCCCTACTACTACTGCTTAGCGTGCAAGTTAAGTAGTGTATGCCGAGTGTTAACTTTGTAGGGTTGGGAATTTCACCTTTGTTGTTGAAACCGCAGTCTGCCGCGCATTGTTCTTTATAATTAATGAAGCTCATGGTCTCATTGTTAATATATCTGGTGTCTGATCTGCATCCCACACTTGGGGGGGGGGAACCCAAGGGGAATTATCATCTGTGCAGACGCTTAGGTTTGATTAACCGGTTGATTAACTATGCTGGGTTGCGCGCTCACGCGTGGGGGGGGGGCAACGATAAGTAGAGATAAGTCTGAATAAAAGTACAATCAAAGCTGGAGCACCTGGAGTGCGGCTGTCTAGTCCAGCACCCCTGAGAGACTTGCCCTCCCCCGACCCTCTGAATTGACCTCCTTTTAAGACATCTCTTTCCCCCGACTTAAACCCCCGGTCAGAGACTTGCCCTCTCCGATTTGACCCCCCGGCATGAGAACTTCCTCACCCGATTTGTCCCCCCCTGGGTCTGAGACTTTCCCTCCCCGATTTGACCCCCCCCCCCGGCCTGAGACTTTCCCTCCCCGATTTGACCCCCGCCGGCATGAGAATTGCCCTCCCCGATTTGACCCCCCCAGGCCTGAGACTTTCCCTTCCCGATTTGACCCCCCATCATGAGAATCGCCCTCCTCGATTTGACCCCCCGGCATGAGAATCGCCCTCCTCGATTTGACCCCCCGGCATGAGAATCACCCTCTTAGATTTGACCCTCCGACATGAGAATCGCCCTGCTCGACTTGACCCCCAGCATGAGAATCACTCTCTTAGATTTGACCCTCCGACATGAGAATCGCCCTCCCCGATTTGGCCCCCCGGCATGAGAATCGCCCTCCTAGATTTGACCCCCCGGCATGAGAATCACCCTCTTAGATTTGACCCTCCGACATGAGAATCGCCCTCCCCGATTTGGCCCCCCGGCATGAGAATCGCCCTCCTAGATTTGACCCCCCGGCATGAGAATCGCCCTGCTCGACTTGACCCCCGGCATGAGAATCGCCATCCCTGATTTGACTCCCCCCCCGACATGAGAATTTCCCTACCCGATTTGACCCCCCAGGCTGAGACTTGCCCTCCCCGATTTGACCCCCCCCCAACTGAGACTTGCCCTTCCTGACCCCCCTAACAGACAACAGAATTGGCATAGGTAAATTATACCTAAAATGCCATTCTTCGAATAATCAGTTCCAACTTCCAACAATATGCGGTTGCATTTATAGCCTCAGATAAGAGGTGGGCAAAAATATCCTAAATAAACCGAAAGAAACCACTTAAGAAAGAACGGCCTTTCGTGACCAGCAGACAGCATATGATATGGCAAGCCACTCCATCGCTCACGATAAAAAATGAACCATTTGGATTCTGTAGCATCCCAGATCTTCCCTTCCTTTGCGCATTTGATATAGAACCCTCTCCTCTTCCCCAACGCCTCAAATTATTCGCTTGCTGAGCACCCGGAGTCTCGGACAGAAATATGAGATTCGAGCAAATCTGGCTGCTCACGCCACCGTGTCGCCCGGCAGCTTCCTGCGATGTCGCTGCTCCTTGGAGCCTCATCCAGTAGGAGAGCAGGGCGAATCCGTGGGAGGGGGGGTCGGGAAATTGAGAAAATGGGGAACGGATGAAGGATGGGGAAGAGAAAGGAAGCTGGGTATGCACGAGGTGTCGTGGCGGGGGGCGTCGCCCTTTAATTCCTTACTCAGACACTGTGACTCATCGTTAGAAAGTGAATAACAGGAGATTAGTGTGCGCTGGACTGCTGGTCCGACTCACCCCTTCTTGAACCAAGGACTTCTAAGTCTAGAATCTGGACAGGATCAAATACATTGGTGGGGTTTCCGCTGTAACCAAACAAGAATGTTGCTGCGTTGTTTCATTCTGCATAAACTTCAGCGCCACTGGACACAGATATAATCTCTAGCTGAATCTTGCGATTTGATATAAATCAAAAAAAAACAAACAAGTAGTGAGGCTGGATTCAGCTAAACAAGCCAAGCCGTGGGCCATGAGTATTGGGCAGCATTGTGCAGTGTCTGCTGCTTCTATTCCACTGGATCAATTGTACATTGTGTGTTGGCTGAATCGGCGAGAGGAAGAAAGAAAGAGAGGTGAGATCCCCAGGCTCAGTATGCTTCTATCCTCTGTCTTCCCCTTACATTGCTAAATGAAATCGGCCGTGCCTGCCGCTCCCACACGGGGGGATATTGTTGGACTCAGGACTCCCTAGCAGCCCCCCTCCCAGACTTACCCTGCTCCCCTCTCCCCTCTTCTCTCTCTCCGCTCCTATACGTGACGGTTTTATATACTCAGTGGGCGCAGCCCTCAGCAGCTGCAGGCCATGCTATTATCATCACTATTCAACACTCTCAAAGCGGAAGAAGCAGCAAAAGAAGAAGATAGAAGAAGAAGAAGATAGCTGTCAGCGTCGGCTACAAAAAGGATTGGCTGGAAAGCGATTCAGCTGCTAATCCGCTCTGTAAGACGGCAGAGAAGAAGAGCAGGATCAGCTCAGAGTCCTCACCTTAGAGCACCGACTGCTCAAGGCTTCACCTGACCGAGCGAGCAAGATCGAGCAAGTGGCGCCCCTCCTCCGATCGAAGCTCTCCAGCCTCCCAGCCAGAATATCCTTGCCTCATCGTCTCCCTTTCCTCTCTTCCCTCAATCCGGGCCAAGAAATCTCTGCACACAAGAGGAGAAACACGCAGTCTTGAGGCTAAATTTAGCACTCGAATAGTTCCTCCTCCTCCTGTTCCCAAGAAATCCTTCCTTCATCCTATTTTCTCTCTTGCCTGAGAGCGCAGAAAAATGCCATTCGGCGCCCAGAGCCGCCCCAGCCTCCGCGGCTGCCCAGCGAAACTGTAAAAAATCCCCCACACTCCGCTTCTACCCGCCGTCTCCCGCGAGCTAGCCCTTGTCCCAAACACAGATAGGAGGGGGGCCAGAGAGTCTGAAAAGCACTAAAGGAAACAGGCAGAACTAGCAGCGGCAGCAGCAGAAGGAGAAAAAGCAACAGCCGCTTTCGCCTAGACAAGCTTCGACCGAATCCGAGAGGAAGCATCCAGCTTACAGCTTAGTGTACAGCGTTGCCGAACCGATTGCGCACAAACTCTTCAAGCTTCCCTCTCTAATATCCCCTCTCCGTCATTTTCTTCCCCAACCCCCTTCCCCTGGCGAACCACTCGGGGGGCAGCGGCTAATACTTTACCTTCTACCCCCGGCCTGCGAGCGCGCGCGCAATTCGAAAATTCGACAGACCACCACCAGCAGCCATTCGCGGAGGCTTAGACGCTCGCCTTTTTGACGGTAAAGAGTAAAAGAGAGAGAGAGAGAGAGAGAGAGAGAGAGAGAGAGAGAGAGAGAGAGAGAAGGCGAACGCGCAGTCCGTCTATCCGGCGGCTCTTCCCCTGCCAATCCTTCTGGACATCGCGGACGCATCGTTCCGTTCCGTCTGTTCTTTTCCCCGGCCCGGTGGCGGAGCTATTTTTCCCCGTTGCTGCAGCCGGCGCCACCGCCACCTACCGTCCTTCTTCATCATCTCCTCTCCTTGGCGTCGTCTCTTACCTGGCCGCCCGCGCTAGAAGCAGAAACTGAACTAGAAGTAAACAGCAAGCGGAAGGATTCGCATCAATCAGCTACTCAGTCGCGATTTTCTTTCTTCGGATCCAAGCAACAACATCCGCCCTCTTTTCGAGCTTCAATCGACCGCCTTTTTTGCTTCTCTGTCCGAGTAAAAAAAGCAACAGAGGAAGAGAAGCGGCTTCTCTAGCGCGGGTTTTTCATCAGCCTCCGGCAAAGCAGACGAGGAGCAAAAGACACCAACCAACCAAGATAAGAAGCCGCAATGCCTTTCGGCTGCTTCGGGAAGCGCAAAAAGAAGGACAAGTCCGTAGTCGACGGCGCCGGCACGGACGGCGCGCCAGGCGCCCCCATATCTGGCGCCGCAGATGGCGCCAAAAACGGCGGCGAAACGGAGATCAACGAAACGGTGGTCGCTGCCTGCGTCCAGGGCCAGCAGTCGGCCGCGCCTGGCAGCAATATTCAGAAATCCGCCACTTTGGCTAGGTACGATTTTCTAAGAAAAAGCGACTACGTGAACTCGGCGGACAGGTGGGCCGCCCTCAAGGAGCAATATCTGGCGCCGAAGATGACGCAGTCGCAGCACGGCAGCCAGCTGGCGTCGTCGGAGGAGCCGTCAAGCGCGCCTCCGGCCGCGAACGGACCGCCGGCTCTCGGGCGCCGCACAGGCGGCGGTCGCGCAGCGCAGAGCCTGCCGCGCCAGTTCTCGCCACCGTCAACGGTTGTCTCCGTGGTGAAATTCTCGCATTGGTTCTACGAGCGCCAGATCAGGGAAGAGGAGGCGAGGCGAGAGGCCCAGGAGCGGGAGGAGAGGAGCCGGGTAAGAGATCAAGAGCCTGCAATTCTTGTCCTAACCATCATCACATCAGCCGAATAAATTCACAAGATGGTCTTAGCCCAGAGAGAGAGTCCCCGAAGCCCGCGATCTGGTGCAAGAAGCCCTGCACTTTTAGAAGTTCGCCCAGCGAAGGAAACTTCACGGCGTATTGTAAAATAATTAGCAAAATAGGAGCTCAGCAGGTGGTTGGAAGCCAATCGACAACCGGCATATCGGGTGTACACTTGCACCCTCTTTGTGCCGCTGAGGCGATTAAAGAATCCCAATGCCATTCTCTCTTCCCCTTCGCTAATGTTATCCCAGAGGGCGGGCAGATTAAACTGAAGCTTGCCCAGCTGCCCCGCTGGAAGGGGAGGGGATAGCGGGAGAGGGAGAATCTGCAGCCAGGGTCGAAGTTGGGACGAGAATAAGAAACCCGCACGATCGCGGTCCCAACACGCATTATCCATCTCGGTCGGTCTGCGGGTCTGGCCTGAAAGCAATTGAAGGGCGGCATGTTCGGAGTTCGAAGGGTGTGTGGTGGGTGGCTAGCCCCCCCCCCTCGCGATGCTACATCAGCCGTCATCCGTGAATATGCGGCAGCTGGCTAGATTGGAATGCCGCCTGGACGGGGAGGCACTGCGGAGTGAAAATGTCAAGGCCCTCGGGGGTTGAGGGTTGAGGATTGAGGAGAGAGAGAGGAGAGAATGAGGGAGAAAAGCGAAAAGGAAGGACGGGTGTGGCAGAGCTGTGCATGCCCTGGCATGCCCTGCAGCTGCAGCAGCTTCTGAGGCGATTGTTGATGAAGAAGAACGAGAGGCTGTTGAGGGTCAAAAATAGCATCGGAGGAAAATTTATATAGCGAGGCATAAAGCGGCCTAGTATGCCGAATTCGAGGCTCACAATGAAAAACTATTTTCGAGATTTTTCCCCGGCTAAGCAAAGTCAATTCCTTCTAATGGCAAAAGTACACATTTATTAAGAGGATTTCTTAGCTCGATTGGCAGCAGGTGTACTTTGGCTGGGAGAAGGGGTAAGGAAGTGGAAGTATTATTTTGAAGACAGAGCTCCCACTTAGTCAACTGCCAACAACTGCCCGACAACAGGTGTTGCCCCTATGAAATTGGGAAGCCTCTGAAGTGCCGGCGGCCCACTGACTCAGTATGGCTTGCCTCTGCATGTCTTGCCTTGCGTCTCTTCAAGAGTTTTTTTTCCCAATTGCAGATATCTGGGTTAAAGCTCTATCTAGGCGCTATACGAGCTCCTATATAATAATATATTTAAGTAATATAATACGTGATAGGCAACTCATCAAAGTTGATTTGAAATTTTCCAATCGCCCGAGGGAAAGGTTAGGGTATAAGGACGAGTTTCCCTCAAGTCACGTCCGCCAAGTGAAATTAGTGGCGTAAAAAATCAAAAAGAGGCGATGAGAGAAGATAGCAGGGGAGGGGGTGTGGGATAGAAAATCGTTGCAGCCCCCCCGTCAACTGACTGAGTGGGGTGGGGCCGGGCCGGACGGGCGGCAACCGCGATTTCCGGCCGCGTCACGGAGAAAAATTGATTTTTTTCTGCTCGGGGATTCGCAATGGGGTGGGAGGAGGAAGGAGAAATGCGACGGCTGCGCTGGATGATTTGGGAACTGGGAGAATTAGCTGGGATCGGTATGAGAACCGTCCGCAGTCTGTCACGACTGTCCCCATCTGCCTCTCTATTCTCCGTTGGCTATTATTAATTTCCACTCTGAAATATTATTTGTCCCACAAAAATCTGTCTCTGATTGTGGCTTAGCCTACTGTACTTTTAGTTGCTCAATAACTTTCGGATTTGTTCTATCCTGGCGTTGTCAATGCTGTTTGTGATTGATTTTGCATCGATTATTTTGGATACTTCTGTCTGAAATTATTATCCACAAGAATTGGTATTCGGTTGAATTTGAGAACTTGTACATGTATTTGTACTATGCGGCTAGTACGAGTAAATGAAAAGGGCGGAAGTTAAGGTGGGTGTCGGAATTTCCAGGGCAGGCAGGGGTGAGATGGGTGTCGGAATGTCCAGGGCAGGCAGGGGTGAGGTGGGTGTCGGAATGTCCAGGGCAGGCAGGGGTGAGGTGGGTGTCGGAATGTCCAGGGCAGGCAGGAGGTGAGGTGGGTGTCGGAATGTCCAGGGCAGGCAGGGGAGTGAGGAGGGTGTCGGAATGGCCCAGGGCAGGCAGGGGAGTGAGGAGGGTGTCGGAATGGCCCAGGGCAGGCAGGGGAGTGAGGTGGGTGTCGGAATGGCCCAGGGCAGGCAGGGGAGTGAGGAGGGTGTCGGAATGGCCCAGGGCAGACAGGGGAGTGAGGAGGGTGTCGGAATGGCCCAGGACAGGCAGGGGAGTGAGGTGGGTGTCGGAATGTCCAGGGCAGGCAGGGGTGAGGTGGGTGTCGGAATGTCCAGGGCAGGCAGGGGTGAGGTGGGTGTCGGAATGTCCAGGGTAGGCAGGGGAGTGAGGAGGGTGTCGGAATGTCCCAGGACAGGCAGGGGAGTGAGGAGGGTGTCGGAATGGCCCAGGGCAGGCAGGGGAGTGAGGAGGGTGTCGGAATGGCCCAGGGCAGGCAGGGGAGTGAGGAGGGTGTCGGAATGGCCCAGGGCAGACAGGGGAGTGAGGAGGGTGTCGGAATGGCCCAGGACAGGCAGGGGAGTGAGGAGGGTGTCGGAATGGCCCAGGGCAGACAGGGGAGTGAGGTGGGTGTCGGAATGGCCCAGGGCAGACAGGGGAGTGAGGTGGGTGTCGGAATGGCTCAGGCCTTAAGATTTCAAGGGCTGAAAGAATTGCTATTAGAAAAGAACAGAGTTGGCATGTCTCTTCTCAGCCTTCTTAACTATCTAATAAACAAGATAGAAATTAGCTGAATGCACAATCTCAAATCAGTGAGATTAGCCACCCGCTTGATGCACTCGGACTTTGAACTGGCTCGCATTCGCTGACGCGCAGAGATTGTTTGAGGGCCTGCCGGCGTCCAGTCCAGAGCGGGACGCCGCGGAAACGGCGGCAGCGGCTGAAACAATTCAGGCGGGTTACCGGGGCTTCAAAACCCGCCAGTCGCAGCAGGAGAGAAGGCAGCACCAGCAACAACAACAACAACAACACCAGGAGGTGAGATGGCTGTGAAAGACTCGGCCGGCTGACTCGGTGCAGTTTCTCAGCAAATCGTCTGCACGGATTGGCTTGCTAGCTTAGCTGTTGGCCGTTGCAGTTTTGTGTGAGCCGCTTGATGCTGCTTCGTAGCGAGGGCTCCTCGTCTGCCTCCCATTTTTTCCTCAATCGCATTTCCCCTCACCTCCTAGAGGATTTCGGTAGCGACTCTTTTGATCCTAAAGTTCCGCTTCCGTTTTGGGCCAATCGCTGCCGGAATAACTGCCAAAATGATTGATGGAATAATGAAAAGAAATGAAAGAGACTTGAGGGCAAATGAATAGATTTTTTCTCTCTAAAATGGCGGCCATTGTGTCTTGGCGCAGAAAATATAGTAATGATCATTATTTTGGTAAAGAAATTTTACGAACAAGTTGCTTACTCTCAGCTTGCCGATGCTGTGTGCAATATTATTAGCAGGCAGCGGTACACAGCTTTTTTTGCATCTCTCTATACCGTTATATGGATTACATAGCATGAGCTTATTCTTGAGTATTCGATTAAGCATGCCGCTTACAATTAGTTAGGATTTTTCGCGAATGGGCGGGGATGGGTAGGGAGTGGGGTGGGTGGCTGAGTTGGAGTTGCAGGGAGTGAGGTGGGTGCTTGACTAGGAGGGGCAGGGAATGAGGTGGGTGCTTGACTAGGAGGGGCAGGGAATGAGGTGGGTGCTTGACTAGGAGGGGCAGGGAATGAGGTGGGTGCTTGACTAGGAGGGGCAGGAATGATGTGGGTGGTTGACTAGGAGGGGCAGGGAGTGAGGGGGCTGGTTGATTAGGAGGGGCAGGGAGTGAGGTGGGTGACTAAGTGGGAGGCGCAGGGATTGAAGTGGTTGAATTCAACGCTCTAAAGCTTCCAATCGGGTTAGAAAACTCAGTACAGAATGACTAGCATACGAGTATTCGACACCCTACTCTCGACATGAATCAAAATCATTTCTCTACTGAAAAATATTTTAGGACGATCAACAAAATTAAAAGACAGACTCTTTTATCCGGACTGAATGCTGCCAGTTAAACACTCTGCAGCAATAAGCACAATATATACACACAGTCTAACACAGATTGTCTTAGTTTCGTCCGTGACTTGCAGCACCCCGGCTTCTGTCTGCAGAAATCTTTTATCTTGTTGGATTCTTTTGCGTACTCTTTCTAGCCCTTCTTATTGACATGTACCGTGACTGACTATCAGTTTGTGTTGCGAGGAAACTCTGAAAACAAAGAAACAATACAACCCAAAAACACCCATGCAGTTCACGTTTCTTTTGGCTTGCTGCATTGTTGATTTTTTGTTGCGAAGCAAGCAACTCTCCTGTCGTTCGTTCTGCTTTTATTAACTGCCTCTTTTTTGTTTTGTTTCTGAGCTTGTAGAGTTAGGCCTGTCTTGTTTAACTAAATTAATTCTACGATAAAGAGAAAAACAAAGCGAGAAAGTTGAAAAAAACCTCCCTAGCGGGATTAATCACACAAAATGTACTTTCTTGGCACTAATTTCTGGTCGCACCTTTAACCAGTAGTTTATTTAGCACTTAATCTGCTATCCAACGGTTAATCCGACCTCATGAGGAGGCCAGGAGTGCTTTCGCCTCTTGCAGCGACTCTGCGTACTTTTCTCCCCACTTCAATGCCTCGCTACCTATCCGCTTACCATCCCCCAAACTGATTGTCATTTCGGCCAAGGCGGAAGAGGAACAGCATCAGCGAGACCTCCTGGCGGCCGAGGCGGCCGGACACTCGGCTGAGGAGGAGGCGGCGGCTGCGGCGCGAATCCAGGCCGGCTTCAAGGGCTACCAGACTAGGAAACACCTGGCCGAGGCGAAGGAGCATGAGGTAGGCTGCTGACACTGGGGAGGGAGTGATGAGGTAGGCTGCTGACACTGGGGAGGGAGTGATGAGGTAGGCTGCTGACACTGGGGAGGGAGTGATGAGGTAGGCTGCTGACATTGGGGAGGGAGTGCTGAGGTAGGCTGCTGACACTGGGGAGGGAGTGATGAGGTAGGCTGCTGACATTGGGGAGGGAGTGCTGAGGTAGGCTGCTGACACTGGGGAGGGAGTGATGAGGTAGGTTACTGACACTGGGGAGGGAGTGCTGAGGTAGGCTGCTGACACTGGGGAGGGAGTGATGAGGTAGGTTACTGACATTGGGGAGGGAGTGCTGAGGTAGGCTGCTGACACTGGGGAGGGAGTGATGAGGTAGGCTGCTGACATTGGGGAGGGAGTGCTGAGGTAGGCTGCTGACACTGGGGAGGGAGTGATGAGGTAGGCTGTTGACACTGGGGAGGGAGTGATGAGGTAGGCTGCTGACACTGGGGAGGGAGTGATAAGATAGGTTACTGACACTGGGGAGGGAGTGATGAGGTAGGCTGCTGACACTGGGGAGAGAGTGATGAGGTAGGTTACTGACACTGGGGAGGGAGTGATGAGGTAGGCTGTTGACACTGGGGAGGGAGTGATGAGGTAGGTTGCTGACACTGGGGAGGGAGTGATGAGGTAGGTTACTGACACTGGGGAGGGAGTGATGAGGTAGGTTACTGACTCTGGGGAGGGAGTGATGAGGTAGGTTACTGACACTGGGGAGGGAGTGATGAGGTAGGTTACTGACACTGGGGAGGGAGTGATGAGGTAGGTTACTGACACTGGGGAGGGAGTGATGAGGTAGGTTACTGACACTGGGGAGGGAGTGATGAGGTAGGTTACTGACACTGGGGAGGGAGTGATGAGGTAGGTTACTGACACTGGGGAGGGAGCGATGAGGTAGGTTACTGACACTGGGGAGGGAATGATGAGGTAGGCTGCTGACACTGGGGAGGGGGTGATGAGGTAGGCTGCTGACACTGGGGAAGGGAGTGATGAGGTAGGCTGCTGACACTGTGGAAGGGAGTGATGAGGTAGGCTGCTGACACTGGGGAGGGAGTGATGAGGTAGGCTGCTGACACTTGGGAGGGAGTGATGAGGTAGGTTACTGACACTGGGGAAGGGAGTGATAAGATAGGTTACTGACACTGGGGAGAGAGTGATGAGGTAGGCTGCTGACACTGGGGAGGGAGCGATGAGGTAGGCTGCTGACACTGTGGAAGGGAGTGATGAGGTAGGTTGCTGACACTGGAGAGGGAGTGATGAGGTAGGCTGCTGACACTTGGGAGGGAGTGATGAGGTAGGTTACTGACACTGGGGAAGGGAGTGATAAGATAGGTTACTGACACTGGGGAGGGAGTGATGAGGTAGGCTGCTGACACTGGGGAGAGAGTGATGAGGTAGGCTGCTGACACTGGGGAGGGAGCGATGAGGTAGGCTGCTGACACTGGGGAAGGGAGTGATGAGGTAGGTTGCTGACACTGGGGAGGGAGTGATGAGGTGGCAATTATCAGCAAATGGTGGGCAAAACTGGCCGTTAAAGTTGTCAAAATGACAGTACAATCTAGGATTAGCTAGGATATACATACCTGGTGATAACGGTGCAGAAATTTGCGAATATCACCAAAAATCGGAGGCCCAAAACTCGATTCGTTCCAGCAGCCTCAGCAGCAACCAGAGCAGCACAGTCAGCATCCTTCGGCCGATGAGCATCTCGATGTTGACGAGAGCGATCCCCGCGTGAACCAGGCGGCAACAAAGATCCAAGCCGGTTTCAAAGGTATAGAAAAGTACACTTGTTAGAAGTCCCAGATACTAATGCCTCAATGTCCTGGAGCCAATAAAACTAATAACCCCATGGCAGGCATGCAAGCCCGCAAAGAGGTGAAGGAGTTGCGGAAACACAAAGATGAAGAGGCGTCGGCTGCGACAACGGGGCGCAACGCTGCCGAGGATGGCAACCATCTCCATGGCAACGTGGAGCAGCCCTCAGCGGAGGAGCAGAACGCGGCGGCCGCCAAAATTCAAGCCGGTAAAGACATATTTCTCTGTGCTCACGCTGACCGACTACTCTTAGTAGGCTTCAAATAATCGATTTCCTGGGTGTTCTTTGAGCGGCTTTGAACCAAGGACCACTGTAGTATGACAGGACGCAGCTAATAATAACTGATTACACCTGCCCCAGTTGTGCCAGATGTGCAACCGACAGCTCAGCCGCAGCTATTGCGCGGCGCATCTGAAGGCTGCGTACGGCTGTTCAGTCCAAGGACTGGGGGGTCGCCACGCACAGCCTCAATTACCCCAGCTAATGCTGGCATCCATTTTACAGCTGGGTGAACTGAAGCAATGCAGAATTAAGTGTCCTGCTCAAGGACGCAAATTGTTTCAGTGGGATCGGGAATCGAACCCCCGACCTTCCAAGTCGTGAGTCCCACGCTCTGACCACTAGGCTACAACTCTTAGCTAGTAAACGCAAAACTCAAGATAAAACTCAACTTGTTGCATGCAGGACTCCTTAAGCCATTATTGGAGGCATAGTCACATTTAAATGCATATTTAGTAGCTATTCCTAGATCTGTCAAAATAATTAAATGTAGAAAATGATTACCAATATCATTTTATCAGCAAAACAAAGAAGCGAAAAAAACTAAATTTCTTTTGCGAGTATTTACAACTTTGGCTTGACCTTATGAAATAAAAAGAAAACAATATGAAAATAAAAATTTCACTAGAAAACTAATTAAGTGTCTTTTTCACAGGAACTCGGCCTCTAAAGAATTACACGATCTTTGAGTTTCATGTCTTGTTATACAGTGGTCCTTGCTTTGAACTTGATTGAAAATAGAAATTTTGAAATCCGACTTTGCAGACTGAATCCGAACGTGCTCCAATAAAAATATCAACTGACAGGTAAATTTGAAAGTGCGCCGACGCAAAGCAAAAAAATCCTTTTCGATTCCTGAGCATTGCGCTGCTCTTAGCTAGAGTACTCGTAATTATGCTAACATTTTTAGATAGCCGAATTTGCAAATTTAGATTGTTGTGACCCCGTAATACTAGTTTGAGTAATTAACATGCATCCTTTTGACTAGATACTGTGCAGTCACAATCAATGTGCTTACATTACAATGCGTTCAAAACTTGAAAATTCAAATTGATTTCTGCAGTCATTAATACTATTGAAGTCTGAATTGCAAATTCCAATCGATCCCAGCAGGCTGCACATTCCAATAGATCTCATAGATCTCAACAGACTGCACATTCCAATAGATCCCAGCAGGCTGCACATTCCAATAGATCTCATAGATCTCAACAGACTGCACATTCCAATAGATCCCAGCAGGCTGCACATTCCAATAGATCCCAGCAGGCTGCACATTCCAATAGATCCCAGCAGGCTGCACACTCCAGTAGATCCCAGCAGGCTGCACACTCCAGTAGATCCCAGCAGACTGCACATTCCAGTAGATCCCAGCGAGTTCACATTCCAGTAGATCCCAGCCAGCTGCACATTCTAATAGATCCCAGCCAGCTGCACACTCCAGTAGATCCCAGCCAGCTGCACACTCCAGTAGATCCCAGCCAGCTGCACATTCCAATAGATCCCAGCCAGCTGCACATTCCAATAGATCCCAGCCAGCTGCACATTCCAGTAGATCCCAGCCAGCTGCACATTCCAATAGATCCCAGCCAGCTGCACTTTCCAATCGATCCCGGCCAGCTGCACTTTCCAGTAGATCCCAGCCAGCTGCACACTCCAGTAGATCCCAGCAGACTGCACATTCCAATCGATCCCAGCAGACTGCACATTCGAGCAGATCCCAGCCAGCTGCACATTCCAATAGATCCCAGCTGCACATTCCAATAAAAGTTCTTATCTCACATTTCAGGCTTCAAGGGCTACAAAACTCGCAAGGAGATGGGGCTGCTGCACGAGCAAGAGGGACATGGCGAGCAGCAGCAGCAGCATCAAGAAGATGAGGCCAACAGCTAGGCGATGGGGTTTTGAAAGAATCCTAGCACCAGAAAAACCATTTCGAACTAAGGAAAAAGATCACCAGATAGAAGTAGATTTGTTCCGCCTGAAACTTGGGGTCGTCAGCATCTTTTATTCATAGCTCCATCATTGTCCTCTGTCTCATGATTTTCTGCTACTGTTTTAGAAATAAGAGTTCGGCATTCTCCAACTTCGTGTTTGCAATTTTCTTCTATTCGACGTGTTACTTCGCTTTAAGTGACAATTCTTTCGCTAAAGAAGACACATATTTAATCACAGTTGTCCCTCCTAACGACACCAGAAGCGACTTTATACTGCGGTCAAGTCGCGTATTTAAACAAATTTTAATTATTTTTTTCTGCGCACCGTCTCTGCTAACCGGCTTTGTTCGCAAACTGCGGACAAAATCTTGTGTATTATTTCAATATTTAATCCCCATAAACTGTGGATTCAAACATTAGGAATTGGAAAAAAGGATTTTTTATAGTAAACTTCCGGTGTTTTCCGGGTTGTGCGCGTAAATTTTCCTGGAAATTCATGGAATAGATTTAAACAGTTATCTTTGTTAGAATTTCCGCCAATTTGTATTGAAAAAAACGTTACAATTTTATGAGCTTTTCTAACGCAGATTTTGGGGCGAAAGCTTAGTTGTGTCAAGTTTGTTATACTTAACTAAATGGTAAATAATGTGTTTTAAAACTGATTTTTTACGCTCGTTTGTTTGTAAGAAGGATCTCATTGCTTCTCAGTGTAAAAAATTAGTTGGCTTTGTTCCACTGTGTCTTCTGCTTCACCCTCCTTTTTTCGTTTATAATAGACAATATTTAATAATACTAAAATGTGCAACCAATTTTTTGTCTGAAGAAATATTTGTTAAACTTTGAACGGAGTTTATTTCCTAGCTAACAAGCAGATAGATCGTTTCTAATGCCTTAAGTAATATCAGTTTTACCGTTGTGGCTTTAGGAAAAAAACAATTAATAGTTAAACTGTAATGAGGATTACTATGAACGCATATAAACTCTGCTTCTCATTGCCGATAGTTCAGCTACATCGCCCTCCCACATCAAATCAAGGCTCGAATTAGAAATTCGCATGAACAAAAGTACATCCACCCAGACACTTTAGTGTGCATTATTATACGTTCACATTGACGCAGTGTATTCTGGCTAATGCTTTATTATATTCCCGTTCAACTGCGTGACCTTACAAAGCTTCTTGAGCCCATGCTCCCTGTTCAAAAATCGTCTGTTTTTGAGCTGTTTATTTGCATTGAAGCAAATTTCAAATAAATTTCGTTATTAAAGTAGATTTTGCAATACGGGGATACTGTGAAGGTTTAAATCACTTGAAATTTTGTTTTAGTTCTATAGTTAAGTAAATTTGTCAGCCAATCAGAGCTAAGTACAATGTCAGTGCTGTTTCTGTGTCAGCCAATCAGAGCTAAGTACAATGTCAGTGCTGTTTCTGTGTCAGCCAATCAGAGCTAAGTACAATGTCAGTGCTGTTTCTGTTTCAGCCAATCAGAGCTAAGTACAGTGTCAGTTCGTCTACCTCGGCGTTCCAGTGCTTGACGGTCGCTAGTAGGATCTGCGACGTCGCCGTGAACTTGCCTGAGCTGCCTCTTGTTCCGTGAAGGCTTTCCTGCAGTCCAATGCCTTACCTGGCGGTGATCAAGACGGGTCGCCATCATAAACCCGAAATATCATGAACCTTTAATATCATAAACCTGTAATATCATAAACCCGAAATATCACCAACCCGAAGTATCATAACTCCGAAATTGATAGCAACACACATCATAAACCCGAAATATCATAACTCCGAAAACCAAAATAGTGTTGGACATTGCTAGAACTTTCGGAGTTGTGATTTTCGGGTTTTTGATGCCCCCCCATCGAGACCGTCCTGTTGTACAATGCGCCGAGACCGGGACGCTGACGGAATCGCTCGAACAGCAGGTCGAGGCGGCGCGTGCTGGCCTGCTGCGCGCCACCTTCAAGAGCGAGTCACCAATGCGGCACTGTATGGCAGCACAGGGCTGTCCTGTCCCAGGCCGCATCATCCCTGCCGAGTCCTACTGCCCGCAGCCGGTGCAGGAGATGCTGCTGCTGACGCTGTAGGCACCCTACCGGCAGGGACAGGCGCGCACTACTCTACGCCACTGTGCTAGGCTCTGAAAGCAAACAGACAGACGCACTTTTATCGGCGGGCGGCACCTAATGAGAGCAAACCAGACAGACTCACTTGATTTAGCTGCAGGGTGGTTCGTAGACACAGCGGGGAGGCGAGGGTCGCCCATTCCGCTAGCCCCTGAAGGCCCGCAGACAGGCAGAGGCGTGGGGGCGGTCAGGGTGGTCCGCCGGTCCGTCCTGCAGCGTGATCTTCCGTGGGGAAGAATGTGGCTCGTCTTGTCGCCCGAAGGAACTGGATGAGCCGTGAGATGCTGTCGGGCTGGCAGACCTCGTCAATGGACGGGTTCGGCCCGAGGTAGCGTAGCCGGTCTCTGGTAAAGAAAGGGCAGTGACAAACAAAGTGCTGAGCATCTTCATTGTCGTACTCGCAAAAGAGGCAAAGTTCGCTCTCGAGATCGCCTAGGAGGAAGCAGTGCCTAGCGAGGTAGCCATGGCCAGTGAAGGTCATGACAAGGGCTCGGATATCCTTCCGATTTTGCTTCACAGGAGCTGATAGCAAGGACTTCGTTCTGAAAGATCGTGGAGAGTCTGCCAGTGTGCTGGGCATGCGTGGCAACGACGCGGCCGTTGATTATGATGCAGACCCAAAGCCGGCGTAGCTTTGATGGATCCATCCGTGTACCAATCCACCTCCTGGAAATTCCTGTGGTCAGTGGCAGCATCCCTAGAGGGGATGGTGACCTTGTAGCGCTGAAGGAGGTTGAGAATGCGGGGTTCGCCGTCAGGTAAGACGTGGAGCCCGCCGCTGTCTCTCAAGTCTTTGAGGCAGAGGTCGGCGTGAGGCAGGAGCTTGCGCTTCGCCATGGCTCTATTGGGCAGGAAACGAATGCTGGCGTAAATCAGACGGTGGGAGACTTAGCCGCTTCCCTGCGGACAAAGATGTCCAGCGGGGGAATGTTGAGGAAGGCGTTGAGGCCATCGTAAGGAGCAGACGGGGGCGCTCATGATCATACGGCATGCACGCCCTTGCGCTCTCCTGAGAGCCTCCAGGCAGGTCTTCATCTGCATGGCGCTAGCCCAGATCAGGCCGCCGTATGAGATAGCAGGCCTATCCATTGCAGTGTAGATCCACTAGAGACGCTTGGGGGGTGAGCCCCCAGGTGGTGCCGACGGCCCTGCGCAGCTGTGCGAGGACATGCGAGGACCCTTTTGGCTTTCGCTTGAACGTGGGGTGACCAGTTCAGCCTGTGGTCCAGGGTAATACCTAGGCATTTAGTCTGCTTGCAGAGGGGGATATCCCTTCCGTAAAGCGTGAGCGGCCGAATCTGCCACTTGGTCCTGCTGGTGAACATGATCACTGCAGTCTTAGTCTCAGAGAGCTTTAGACCACAACGATCCGCCGAAAACCAGACGAAACGAAAGTTATGTGTTGTTCTGTTGTTATTTAGCATATTTTCTTGCTACAACAAAAACTACTTGATACTATGAATGCTCCTTTGTGACTACTGCTTTCCATTCTGTTATAAGTAGTAAACATAAAACCCGCGATAATATTGCCTTGCAATTGGCTGGGAGAATGCAACCAATGACATTCACTCGGTTTAAGACAAAAAGACGGGCCTCTGGTATCCCAATTCCATTTTGGATTGCTGACAAAGCCGTTCATTGATTGCTCT